>CP116445.1:87717289-88268321 GCA_028216015.1 Quercus dentata
AGAGACACCACCCGGATCGTGTTCTTAGACAGTTTGGGTTGGCGTAGGAGCCGCCTAACGATGTCGTATACGATGATAGACTGCATAGAATAAACTTACGTGGGAAAGTGGAAAAGAATTGGAGGGAGGAGCATGGACCGTATATCCTTTCATGGGATATGAGACAACAACAACTTTGTCATGCACCTCCTCTCGGACCGGTGAGATGCCCCGTGATCATGCCTATTATCGCTGGTACCGTCCGGTCACTCAAAAGTATGTTGACCGCAATGACACTAAATTAGATATAATGGTAATGTGTTCTAATTAGATTTTAGTGACTGCTTCTTTTTTCTTTAGTACATGTATGAACGTAGAATCAATTGATTTCTTTTTTCAACAAATCTGGTTTGATTTGATTGACATCCAATTAAAGACTTTCTCTTACATATAGTATTCTAATAAAACTGTTAGTTCTTAGTTGAGTATTTGAGTAGATTAATAAGTACTATATTATCCATTCATTAATTGATACATAAATGTCTAAAATCTGATTGTACTGGTTCTTTCTCCGTTTCAGATTGAAAGCCATTTAGCACCGTTGGAGATGCTTCCCGAAGGTAGTCGAGCTCACAACCATGTTCGGGGCGTCCTAAATAATGTGGCTGGGCTTGGTGGTGGTCTTACAAGAAATGGGCGGGCAAATAATGGGCATGAGACTCAATTAGCGACTCGCAACCCCAAGCACAAGCGCAACACCCATAAGTACACCGACCCGTGGTCGGTGTGCTCTTGCAAGCCTAAGCACAAGCGCAACTAGGGGTCGTGGTCGGCCCGCTATAGCAAGCCCAAGCACAAGTGCAGCTAGGGGCCGTGGTCGGCCTACTACAGCAAGCCCAAGCACAAGTGTAGCCAAGGGCCGTGGTCGGCATGCAACAACCCCTCGAGTTGTAACTAGTCCCGAGATGCCTACACCCATCCCGTACGCATCTCCTCAACCCGAGGTCCCTCCACCCATCCCGGATGCATCTCCTCGGTCCGAGGTCCCCGCACCCATGGTAGATGCATCTCCTCAGCCCGAGGTCCCTTCACCCACCCCACCTTCGCAACCCAATTTTGATCTCGGTATTGATCAAAATTTGACCCCTCTTATACTTCCCGAGACACCCTCGTACCCACCCACCAGCTCTAGTGCACCCACTCCTGGTCTCTACACAGAGCATCATTACCCACCTACCTCATCCTCATTCGACCCTCTAGGACCTCCGGTTGGGATTGACACTCTACAACCACATATTGATGTGCCGGATGAGCATCCCCCTCATCGCCTCTCACCCCCACGAGGTAGACCGCAACGCACTAGAAGAGCACCCACTTGTGGGACAGGTGGACACAAAATAGGACATTGAGGCAGCTCTATGGTATGATAACATTAATTACAATGTAATGATATATTTTGTAGTTCACTTTATTCTTATCATTACACTCAATATTGATTGCATGCATCTAATGGAATTTGCGGCATGATGATGAGCCTAAGGATGATGCCCTGCAACCTCCTCCCTCGCCCAAACATTACACGAGGGTTAAAAAACGCAAAATTGGTGAACCTTGAGTAAGTGCTAAAGTCATGGAATTTGTTTTCCTTGCTTGAAACCCAGCAAAGAAAGTGAAAAACCTTTACTCAATTGAGGTATATTCTTGGTACTACTGTTTTGCTTTGATTTGGGTTCCAAGTTTACTCTTTTGTTTTGTTTGTTTGTTAGTTTTCTCTACAATCTATAAGAAGCTATCACTTATTGAGTTCTTCACATTATGTATTATTGAAGTAAAAATAAAGATGTAGATTTTTTTTTTAAAAATAATTTGCCTGCTGGGTTCTATAAGTGGTTTGAGATTTTATTTTATTTTATTTTTTGGTTTTTGAATTAAAGTTGCTGTTGGGTTCTTGTGACATGTGTTTGTTTCTCAAGTATCTACTTTAAAATTGAAGCTATAATAGTATAGGTAATTACTAAGACAATCTACATTAATTTGCTTCTATGCTTCTACTGTCTGTCAATCTATATATGTTGTGGCAGGATGTAATGAGAGTATATTCTTGTCAAGGAAGTTGAGAAACGTGGTCTTCAAGTGGCAGTTGCCGGGGTTCCCAAGACAATTGATAATGATATTGCCGTAAGTAATATTAACTGATCCTTGTTTTGGTCATTATGCATGCTGCTATTAACCCATGATAATGTCAAATGATTCACTGAAGTCTCAGATTTTTAGTGTCCAAATTCAAGTAGTTCCACTAAATAATGAATTTTATTTTTTAATTTTTCTTGTCATATAGTCATTATTTGGTGAAGTAATTACTCTTAAAAGTGAATGGGACCATTGATTATCCTTTGACTTATGAGAAGATGGATTGGAAGAAGAGACTAAAACCTGCAATGGCTGCTTGATAATCTCCTTTTGTGTTCTCATTAAAAAGACTGTGTATTGGTTGGCCATATATTTTTCAGTTCCATTCAAGCTTATTTTCTCCGAGTCTTCCTGAAAAGAAAAGCAGTTAAAACCCACTACGTGGTTCCCATATGAATTTCTGTCAAATATTCTCACTTGGGATGGGAATTGCATTGTAATAGCAAAATGAGATTGTCTGTTTTAAAAAGATATTTTTCTTCTTTTTAATTAGTTGATTTTGCATGTTTGGTTTTAGGTCATAGATAAATCTTTTGGTTTTGATACTGCTGTTGAAGAAACTCAGAGGGCCATTAATGCTGCACACGTGGAGGTTGAAAATGTGGAAAATGGAGTTGGAATTGTTAAACTTATGGGCAGATACAGTGGTATGTGTGATTGAACTATATATAATTATAATATAAGGCATTTTATAGGATTTTTTAATCCTATTTTTTCCCCTTTCTTCTGACCTGAAAGATAGTGAAAAAAGGAGTGTCATAATTTGTGATTCTGCCACAAAGCTTTATAAGTTTTCATTTTGCAGGTTTCATTGCCATGCATGCAACATTGGCAAGTCGAGATATGGTAATATTCTAACCCCATTGCACAGTAAACAATTGTCTACTTTTGATCTTAAGGGTTGCTGCATAAAATCTCTTGCTATTCAAATGTATCATTTTAAGTAGACAAGTGTATTCAATTTCAATATCTCCATTCATAATTGTGATGTTTCTCTTGTATGCTTTCCTTGTACTTGGGTTGCCTTTTGTGCTTTTTCAATGACTTATTTACTTGTGAAAAAAAGGTGATTTGTATTTCAATATCAATTAATCTAATATTTTGCCTACCCTCACTCTGTGGACTGTATATTTGACACTTTTCTTCACTCTCTGTTCAATCTTAATGCAGCTTTTGACTGCTATATCTACAATTGATGACTTGAACTATCCTGAGAAGACAGATACGTATTATATTGTAAATGCACCCTATATATATTTTCAGCATGTTGCAAGGCTTGTGTCAATACTTTACTTTTAAAAAAGTCTACTTCTTTTGCAACAAAATGCTTAATGCTCAATCGTTGGCAGGTTGTAAAGCCTCTTTTGCAAGAAAGAACAAGGCGGAAAATCCAGGTTCTGCAAGGTTGTGGAAGAGATGAGTTACTGAAGGTAAGCATGGTTTCCATTTGTATTTAGAAATTTTCTTTTACAACTGCTGATGCTGGCAGAAACATAGTATCATTATTTTAATTGCCATTAAGTTATTTCTTAAGTAAGCGGTTCTATACATGGATTTGGCCTCTCTTTTTTGATAATCAAGATGGTGAATTTTATTGAAATAAGCTGAAAAACTACAACAAACAGAAAGCTAAATAGTACTAACCCAGTTTGAATACAAACAAGGACAAAGCCTGATCAAGCTAAAGAAAATTACAAAAACTCTCCCAAGAAGGATAACAAGCAGCACTTTTGATTAAACTAGGCAGAAACTGCCTTCCCAAAGACGGTAGGAATTGGGGGGTGTTTGATAGTTTATGCAATACGCGATATATGTCTTTCAATATTGCTTCACCCCTAATTAACACATGCTATGGCTTAGCTTCTTAATTAGGTAGGTCGAAGTTTTGATAGCAAATTTAATCTCTATATTGCGTCCTGTCTTCAAATCAAGTTGTGTCAAATTTTATAGGTCAAGGCAGTTATTTTTAGGTCCTCTAGTCAATCTGTATGGTGAATTTGGATTTTTCCAGTTTTTGCATTCAACTTATTAATTGTTGGTTGGTACTCCTGTAATGTTAATGACCAATGTAGGGGGGTTAAGTGAAAGCGTATCAGTAACACTCACTCAACACCCCCCACCCCCCACACCCCCCAACCCAAAAAAAAAAAAAAAAAAACTATCCACCTGTCAAGATTTTCTTTTAATGAGCAATGTAACGGTCTCAACATTTAATCTCTCTTTCTCATGTTGCCTCACCAGCATAGATGGAATTCTTTACTGTTTTTTGTTTTTTTCTGCCCGCACTAGTGTATGCAATATGTATGTTCCATTTATTTGACAAGAACATTGTTCACTTGTATTCAGATAATGGATTATGGATCACTCCCGCATTTTTGTAGAAGAGAGGGATCTGGATCGTCCAAGCATTATAGAAATGAGGGCACTGACAAATGTTTCTCATTAGACCATGCATTCCATCAACAACTCTATAATTATATCAATCAGCAAGCTTTGTCTAAAGAGTCAACTTCACCATTCGAACTCAGGGGTCAATGCATGTAGATTTTCCGGAGCCAAATCCAGAAGACACCGAGATCATGAAGACCATTCAAACTGAATTCCACAAGTTAGGAGCAACCGCAGGAATCACTATCATCGGAACAATGGCAACCTGGTTTGTTCTTAAATTTTATTTGGCAATGGATTGTGTCCTATTTATGTATATATATGTTTTTGGGTTCAATTCGAGCTTGAAATTGTAGGAGCACTTCCATTATTTTCTTCTAGAGTTGGTTCGGTTCCATCATCGTATATAAAGAACGGCAACTCTGAGGCGGTTGGAGGTGACCCCAAACCATGTTGCAATTGTTTGGCGAGAGATACAATTGCAAATGCTGCTGCTAGGGTTGGTCCTGCTGTAGTCAATCTTTGGGTTGCACATGGTATATATTTTGGGTGGTTGTATATGTTTGAGATTTAGTTAATTTGTTTAAAAATAGGATCAAACAGTTGTTTGTGATCTTTGTGTTTGATAGGGTTAGGGTTCCATGGCATTACTAATGAGAGAATAAGGTCAGGAACTATAATTGATCAGGATGGTACAATTTTAACATGCGCTCATGTTGTGAATGATATTCAAGGCATGTGGGGTGCAGTCAAAGGAAAGGTCAGTGTCTGAACAATTGTTGCAGGTTTGTGTGACTTTGCAAGATGGTCGGGCATTTGTGGGTACAATTGTGAGTGCTGATTTACCTTCTGATGTTGCAATTGTAAAGATACATTCAAAAACCCCGCTTCCGACTGCAACACTTGGTTCTTCCAGTAAGCTTCGTCCTGGGGACTGGGTTGTTGCTATGGGATGTCCATTCTCTCTTCAGAATACCATTACAGCTGGTATTGTAAGGTATTCAGAATAAATTCACATTACAAAATTTCTATGTACTTTTATCCATTATATGTGTGTGTGTGTGTTAATGAAACTATAAGTTACTGATTCTTATTGCCTTCCCTCATATTGTTCCCTCTGGATGTAGTTGTGTTGACCGTAAAAGCAGTGACATAGGCCTGCTTGGAATACATAGGGAGTATTTACAGATGGATTGTGCAACTAATGGGGTAAGACTGGGTGTGCACGCACACATGTGTCTTTAGAGGGTTTAAAGTTGAGATGGTTGAAGTTGTTTTCATTTAAATTTATGACCCTAAGGGGACGCACGATCAGTTAGGGATCATGCCTCATAAAATGAATATGGGTGTAGCTTGGAGGCTTTGTTACATACTTGACATTGATTTTTTCTACTTAATATGGCGCAGGGAAATTCTGGGGGGCCCCTTGTCAATGTTGATGGAGAAATTATTGGCGTAATTAGTAAGGGATAGGCTGCTGTTGATGGAGTGAGTTTTGCTGTACCGGTTGATTCGGTCTCTAAAATTATACAGCATTTCAAGAAAAGTGGGTATGTTCTTATATTTTTGCATGGGACTACTTATTTTAAGCATAAAATCAGATACTTAATCGGAAATTTAGTTTGTAGTCTTAACATGGAATAATTCATTTACTGCCAAGATTTTATATCTTGAGTGAGCGTGCTTGCAAAAGTTTGTTTGATGAAATATTGTCCACATTATATCAAACCCTTCATTTTCTCATTGTGTGCCAGGATACTTCCAATTTATACATTTGGATTAAGTTTTGCCAATGTCCTATGAATCAGTGGCGTCTTCACCTCCCTTAAGTTTGGTATGGGTGGGGTGGGGGGTTTGTGTTTCCTTTGTGTGTGAGTAAATTTCTGAAGGAAAAAATGAAGAAGAAAAAGTGTGGATTAAGGCTGTGTTTGGTTCTATATAAAATATTTTTCAGAAAATTTCATTTTTCTGGAAATGCTATTTTTGGGAAAAGAAAATATTTTCAAGTGTTTAGTTGCATTATAAAAATTGTTCTAGAAAATATTTTCATGTGTTTGGTAATATTCTGAAAATGCTATTTTCCACCACTACCCACACAAAACCCACCACCACACAATAGGAAAACCACCAAAACACCACCACCCACACCACCACAACAACAACAAAAAAATTAGAGATCAAAGAGAGAAAACCATTTTCCTACAAAATGCTATTTTCGGGAGGAAGAGAGAGTGATGGAAACTTCAGGGATAGAGAGACGACGAGGAGATCGAGACGACGAGATCATTGGTGCGATGAGATCGAGACGACGAGATCGACGGCACCGATGAGCTTTGGGTTGAGAACAAGAATGAGATAAGTAACGACGGCGTTGATGAGCAATGAGAACGAGAACAAGAATGATGGCGCCGATGAGCTTTGGGTCGAGAACAACAACGTCGATGAACTTTGGGTCGAGAACGACGGGGCCGATGATCTCAGCGGTGCGAACTCGACAATGCATCCGGAATAGGGCGCAATCTCACTCTCTTTACTCTCTCTCTCTCTCTCTCTCTCTTTGTGCCTGTGAGCCCGAAAATGATTTGAAGGTTGATAAGCCACAAACTGAATGACCCCTTGTGATAGAAATTAATTAATTAATTAGTCAAGTTATTAATTAATCAATTTAACATGCAAACGCATGAAAGTACAAACAAATCACCAACAAACTAATAATACAACGGAAAATAAATAACACGGTGATTTGTTTATGAATGGGGAAAACCTAATGGCAAAAACCTCACCGGGTGATTTTCGTGTCACCACTCCCGAAACTCCACTATTATCACAACAAGCGGTTACAAGTAAAGGAATCCAAGTACCTTACCAACCCACGCTTGAACCCTTACCCCAATACCCAATTGGACTTGTTCGTAAATGACAGTTCCCCTTTCGGATGCACGACTCGATGACGTGACTAACCAATTGCGCGAATCCCAAGACGCATCTTCAATCACCAACTAAGGAGGTTGTTGGTTGCAAAGTTCTTCAGTTCATCCACACGATGAAGATCAAGAAGATGCTTGGTCACAAAACCTTACGGTGCACATACACAACAACTTCTTCAAGAGAAAGAGATGAACTAGGGCAAGAACTTCGTCTTCGGTCACAATTTGCTTGAACAGAGTTTGCTTAAAGCTTATGCAACTTGTGAATTATTTGATAGCCCTTAAACTGATCCTTTTATATGTCTAGGTTTAGGAGAAAAGAAGTCCCAAAGACATATTCTCGGATCCTAAGAAAATCATATTGAAATTCTGAAAATCTTAAACCTCGACGGATAACAGGTGTCGAGCGGCTATCGAGTGGGTGTCGAGCACATCGAATGAAGAACAGAGTCCTTAAGCTCGATAGATGCAACTGTCGACTAGTTGTCGAGCTTTAATGATTTTGCACTCTAAACTTGTTTTCTCGAACAGACTTGAAAGCTTTAATACTAGATCTTGAAACAAGGTTTCTCGAAGTATTTAAAACATCCTAAATTTACCCAAATACAAATAAAGTGCGTTTTATCAAAGGATAAGCCAATTACATAAAATCAAGACATATATTCTTAACATGTGAAACACATATGTCCTAACAATCTCCCACTTTGGCAATCCGTGACAAAACCGCAACAAACAAATGAACATATGAGAGAAGTCATAAATCACTCAACTCATATTCACTTGTTGAATACAATAAAATCTATCCTAACACAAACTTTTGAAAAACTTTGCAAGAAGAGAGTTTATGGCAAGTAAACTTTAACAACCTGTATTTACAAAACACTTTAAACAAAACTCATCGAGGCATCTTTGTGCAAAACAGAAATAATAGATTGCATACAAGTATAAAAAACATGTGTAAAAGAAGAGAAAAGAAACAACATATAAAGGGGTAGGTGAAAGAAAAACACACATCAATATAAATAAAGAGATAAGTACAATGTATGTCTAGAAATGGTCATAAGACCTCATGTATAAGAGTAATGTATCTAAAAAGAAAGAAAAGAAAAGATACATACTATCCTCACTACATCCCTAAAAAAAAGTATTAACACTCCTCCTAACAAAATGATCCTATACTAACTCTCCCCCTAAGATAGACTACTCTCATACCAAATGTATCAACACTCCCCCTAACAAAATGATCATATACTAACTCTCCCCCTAAGATAGATTACTCTCATACCAAAACTACTCCCCCTTTTTGTCACGAATGGCAAAGGGTAAGAGTGTTAAGTAGACATCTCATCGGCAAAGCTAGTATCTCCATCATCATCATCCGAAGCATCATCGTCATCACCATCATCATCATCCTCATCCTCGGAAGCGAAAGCCATAGGAGAAGGTGGTGAAGTAGTAGCCTTAGGAGTAAAGCCACCCGTAGACGCCCGTCGTCGTGCAATACGACCGACACAAACGTTCACTTGATACAGCTCAGTAGAGAGTGTATCGAGATAAGCATCCATACGTTGCAGCTATGCCATGATATCTCCTAGAAACACATCGCTCGAAGAGGAAGGAGGAGCCGATGTGGATGGAGTCGAACGGGATGGAGCTGAACGAGAGGAAGGAGTTGCTGAATCCGACTGCTGCGATCAAAGCTGGGCCTCACTATGTTTAACAATGGCGTAATCTATGGCACACATGACGATAAAATGGTCGGATGACGGACAAGGAATAGAAAAATGGCGTAAAATCCTCGTGATAGCGGAAGGAAAGATGAGCTTATCACGGGTCACCAAATCTAGATGAACATTTATAATAGACAGAACGAAATAAGAAGGGAAGTCTATGGTAAGATGCTCAAGAAGAGACAACAAAAACCGAGCACTAGGCTCTATGATGGAGTTATAGTGAGAGAGGGGATGCAAAACAAAAGTCATCACCATGTTCATGAATTTAGGACCTTTAGCAAAAGGTCAACATGGTGTAAAAAGACACTCACCCTAAGAAGTAGGGCACTCACGAAAAGCGACATGAGCTCATCCTTGGACACAGTCCTCAAACACTCACAACCAAGATAGTGAGGAAACTCTATCCTAGGAACTCGAAGCACATCCGTAACTAGCTACGGTGTGATAGGAATGCGCGTACCTCGAACGTGAGTGAAGAAAAGAGGTATTGATCGATCAATCCCGTGCATGTTGGAGTAGCTCCTGGATTAGCACGAGAGGACAGGTGGCCGGGGTGTCACACAGTGACTCCCATCCCCTCCTGTGAATGATAGAGGGAAGGTCGGTATCAGCAAAATCTGACAAGATGACTTGGCGTTCCTAATGAATGCCTCGTCTAGAAAAGTTCTCCGAAAATGCCTTAAAGGCATCATCATCACGGAACCGGATATGAGATAAGGTAGGATTAGACGAAGAAGAAGCACCGGAACGAAGAGAGTTTCGGGTTGGAGTGGATTTACGCTTAGGTGCCATAGACACGACTAACGTAAACAACAGAGAGGGAGAGAAAAAAAAAAGACAAACAGAAAAGTCCCAAACATTTTCAAATATATCAAATATATTGAAAAGAAGTACGTATGCATGGGAAATGCATGAACATGTGACATGCAAAAGAAATTTCATCATGAGCTCAGCCCAATTCAAACCTACCAGCATACAACCATATAGCACACATCTAAATGCATGGCAAGATCATTATGATGCTAATGTGATGTAATGTATGAGGTTTTAAACATATTTAAGTGAAAACCCAACCCAAAATTTCAATGAAATCTCATCAATTTTAAAAGACCCCAAAAATTTCGAAAAACCCCAAATCTTAGGTTTCAAAAACATGAAATGCATGAATGAGAAAAGATTAGAAGCTTACCAAGTGAAGAAAAACTTGAAAAACCTTGGAAAATCCTTGAGAACCAAGATAGGAGTGAGATTGGAGTGTTTATGGGAGAGAAATAGAGAAGTGTCGAGAGAGAGATCGAATGAAATGAGATCCGGATCGTGTAGGGGCTTTATATAGGAAAGCTAGTAATTCTCGACAAATGAAGGTATTGACAGGTATCGAGGGATCAGTCGTGGAGGTGTTGATAAAATACTGGAAGTCGACGCCTAAGGTGTCAAGGAGGTATCGAGGATCATTACACCAGAATATAGAACAAAAGCTCGATCGATCCACCAGGTATCGAGAAGCTATCGAGCATACTGACCAAATCTCGATAGATCTACCAGGTATTGAGGTGCAGACAAGATTGCAATAAGAAAAAGCTTAAGGAAGCTCGACGGATAGCCAGCTATCGAGGAGGTATCAAGGAGGTGTCGAGCCGACTTTTAAAAACAGTTTTTCGAGATGTGAAAAACACAAACATGAATGCAATCCAACATACAATTCAACCAACGATCCAATCAGCATATTAAGCTCTTAAAATCATCTCTCAAATGAAAATTTAAGCACATGGATCTCCATAAACACACACACACACACACACACACACACACACACACACACACACACACACACACACACACACACACTAAACAATTCTAACCAATTTTATATTTCAAAAACAAGTCTAGACAGTTTAGTGAGCATACATTAATACATGTAAAACCTTGTGATGGCCAAATCATATTGTACTTGCACATGTACCAAGAGTAGTAAAGAATATTGCATGTTGTGTGTAAAAAATATCGCAAAATTGCATCGGTGTATGTGTGTTATGACGATTTGAGATATGAGAAAATTACTTAACTCACACACAATCATAACTACTTGATGGAGACTACCACCTTTGAGGTACATCCTATAACTCTAACATCTCCTAGAATACACACTTACAATCATTTTTAAATCATTTTTGATCTTTTTGCTTTTGAATTTTCTTTGCATATTTTTTCTTTTAAACATATCATGCATGGGCTTATTAGAAAGAAATACCCAATGATAATTGACATTCAAATTTTGTTATGCCTAAGCACACAAATGTCATTGACACCGCACTTTTGCTATGCTGAAGTATACAGGTGTCTTATTATGATTGGTCGGTAAAAAAGTGGTGAGATCGTTATTTATGCCTTTCCCTTAGGATTTTTTAGTCCTTCCCGTCAAAAAGAGTGATATGAATGTTAAGTTTAAGAAACAACTTAATCGTACTCATCACAAACACGAGCCACAAAGCTCACTTGCTTAGTTGTGCATAGAGATACTTATCTAAGTTACAAGTGATACAAAGTTTAGAAGACTTTGTTTCAAAGGGCATCCAAGGTACACAAGTACCAATGTACACAAAACACACACTGTTTTTGTATTTTTCTGATTTTTCAATTTTTTAAAAAAATTTTTATAAAGAAAACAAAACAAAGCAAAAACTGAAAAATAACCAAACAAAAACATGTTAAACAAACAAAGCATAAAAACTAGACTGACTCAAAACATGAAAGTAAAACACATAAGTAATGCACACACAAAAACAAGAAGAGAGAGAGAAAAGTGATAGAATCACTTGAAGCCCTTTTCCTTCCACACCTTGGAAGAACCTTTCCGACTAACAAACCCTTTAACCGATAGTGAAGGGGAAGAATTAAAACCGTTCGAGTTCGAAAGGAACATGAGGGCTTTGACAAGATCTCCAACGGGAGCAAGAGAGGATTGAAACTAATTCTAGTTCCCGGATACTATCATGTCGTTGCTTTGTTGAGTGGCAAGCCACTTGTAGCAATTTGGTCGAGTATGACCGGCGGCTCCACAATGATGACAGAGATGTTGCTTCTTTTGTTTAGGCTTTTGAGAGTTAGCTTTCTTAGCCCTAAGGTTTTTATTCTCAAACTTAGGGAGTGCTCCTAAGATAGATTTACCCTTGTCTAAATTCTTACTAGCTAATTCAGTTTTAGTCTCATTGTTCTCGGTTTTAACATTATTAGCGGGAGGAACAAAAACAATAGTACTAGATGAAGCAGTGTTAGAGGAAGAAAGACCATACCCTAAGCCCATTCGATCTGAAGGCGATTTCGAATGCTTAGCATCTCATCTAGCTTTGCGCTTGAAGTCTTCTCCAATTAAGCTCTGACTTGGAACAGCTCCGCTTCAAGCTTTTTGGTCTTCTCAACCAAGAAATTGTTCTTGAATCTTAGTGCTCCAATATTCTGATTAGCCTCATCAAACTTTGTGGAAAGCTCCTCACGGTCAAGTTCCACATCACCGAGCTTCTTGGTGGTTAGCCTATATAATTTCTCATGCTTCTCAAAGAGCTTATATAGCTTCTAATAAGCTGTATGGATGTCATCTTGGTCATCCATCTTCTCAAACTTAGATTTCACCAGTTCCTCTTCTTCAACCACATCTTCAACAATCCTATCAGTAGGATTGGTCATGGCCGTGAAGGCATTTAAGATTCCGTCATCCTCATTGTCGGAATCATCCTCAAGTTCGATGTCGCTCAAGGTAACAGCAAGTGCCTTGCTCTTCCCAATGCTCTTGAGGTATGTAGGACACTCATGCTTCATGTGACCGAAACCTTGACACCCAAAACACTTAGGTCCGGAGGGAACAGATTATCGACCACCTTCCTTAGCATCCTTCTTCCCTTTGTCTTGGCCTTTAAACCGAGAGGTGCTGGATTGCCTACGCTTCTTGTTGAATCCCTTTCTATTGGCATTCTTCATGAACTTCTTGAATTGCTTGGTGATGTAGGACTTCATCTTGGAATCTTCATCATCAGAAGATTAACTGCTTTCACCGCTCTTCGCCTTTAGAGCCATACTCTTACTTTTACCCGACTTGCCTATTCTTGTCAACCCTAACTCATAGGTTTGTAAGTTTCCAACCAGCTCAGTCAGAAGAATCTTGTCAATATCCTTTGATTCCTATATTGCCATAATCTTGGCATGAAATCTCTCGAGCAGAGATCTGAGCACTTTCCTCACAATCTTGGGTTTAGGAATGGTTTCCCTAAGATTGAAGGCTGAGTTCACTATGTCCTTTAGCTTGGCATAGAACTCATCAAAAGACTCATCCTCCTCCATCTTTATCTCTTCAAAGCTTATAGTGAGCCTCTAAAGTTTTGAGTCCTTGATAGCCTTAGTACCCTCATAGGTTGTCCGGAGAATGGTCTAAGCCTCCTTGGCAATTTCAGTGAAAGATATCTTCTTGAACTCCTTATTGGTGATAACACTCAACAATGCATTCAAAGCTCTGCTGTTGAAGTTTGCCGCCTTAATCTTGGCATCATCCTAGTCACCGGGTGCTTCTATAAGCTTAGTCCAGCCTATCTCCACTGCTTACCTCGCTTTCTCATCTAAAGACCGCAAGAAAGCTCTTATGCGTACTTTCCAGTATGCATAGTTAGTGCCATCAAATAAAGGAGGTATGATTAATGACTATCCTTTATCCATGACAAACAGGGGTCAATGGATCAACACAAGAAAGATTAAACCCTAATCAGAGTGTGCCTGCTCTGATACCACTTGACAAGCCACAAACTGAATGACCCTTTGTGATAGAAATTAATTAATTAATTAGCCAAGTTATTAATTAATCAATTTAACATGCAAACGGGTGGAAGCACAAATAAATCACCAATAAACTAATAATGCAAAGGAAAATAAATAACACGGTGATTTGTTTACGAATGGAGGAAACCTAACGGCAAAAACCCCATCAGATGATTTTCAGGTCACCACTCCCGAAACTCCACTATTATCACAATAAGCGGTTACAAATAAAGGAATCTAAGTACCTTACCAACCTACAGCTGAACCCTTACCCCAATACCCAATTGGACTTGTTCTGTAGTGACAGTTCCCCTTTCGGATGCATGACTCACATGCGTGACTAACAAATTGCGCGGATCCTAGTACGCGACTTCAATCACCAACTAAGAAGGTTGTTGGTTGCAAAGTTCTTCAGTTCATCCACATGATGAACATCAAGAAGATGCTTGGTCATAAAACCCTACGGTGTACATACACAGTAACTTCTTCAAGAGAAAGAGATGAACTAGGGCAAAAACTTCGTCTCCGGTCACAATTTGCTTGAATAGAGTTCGCTCAAAGCTTGTGCAACTTGTGAACTATTTGACGGCCCTTAAACCGATCCTTTTATATGTCTAGGTTTAGGAGAAAAGAAGGCCCAAAGACATATTCACGGATCCCAAGAAAATCATATTGAAATTCTGAAAATCTTAAACCTCGACAGATAGCGGTGTGTCGAAGCGGTGTCGAGCACACCAAATGAAGAAACGACTTCCTTAAGTCGGATAGATGCAAAATTGTCGAGCTTTAATGATTTTGCACTCTGAACTTGTTTTCTTGAATAGACTTGAAAGCTTCAATACTAGATCTTGAAACAAGGTTTCTTGAAGTATTTAAAACATCATAAATTCACCCAAATACAAGTAAAGTGCATTTTGTCAAAGGATAAGCCAGTTACATAAAATCAAGACATATGTTCTTAACATGTGAAACACATATGTCCTAACAAAGGTAAAACAGAACCTGCATTCATTTTCCAGGTCAAAGGCCTTAATTTTACAATCAAAGTAAATTATTTTCTGGAAAACTCTATTTCCATGCGCAACCAAACAAATGAAAAGATGTAAAAGGATTTTCGGAAATCGTTTGAAACCAAAACAAACGCAGCCTAAGTTGCATTGAAATACTCAAGACATATCCATACGTAGCTCCCAATTGATGGGTAAATGATAGACAACTCTGATTTTCCCCCCAGTCAATAGGAGCTACTTGTGCTTAAAATTTCATAGATGCTTCTATCACAAGAGGTATTGATGAAATTTCTATACATGACAATCTCTCTCTCTCTCTCTCTCTCTCTCTCTCTCTCTCTCTCTCTCTCTCTCTCTCTCTCTCTCTCTCTCTCTCTCTCTCTCTCTCTCTCTCTCTCTCTCTTTGTGGTTATTAGAGCATTAGCCTGTGAGCTACATATTGGTAGGCTTAAACCCCCTTTAAGGTTTTATTCTAGGCTTCTTCTCATGTTGTTTATTCACTTACTTTGCGAAAGAGCACTAGCTGAAATGACACTTCCTCACAAAAATGAGTGAAGGGGGAGGTTGTTGGTTTCAAAATACTTTTTTTAGGTTTTAGGTAAATAAAAAATTGTGGTTTCAAAATGTATGGGTGCACAAAAGGAAGGATATTATCCTAGGTTTCTTTTATGATCCCAAAAGACTTTTTAAGATTCATTTGAAAGCATCTACTTATCCCCCCAAAAAAAAAGGATTCATTTGAAAGCATCACAATTGTATGTGCGCACCTAATAGATGGTAATCTTGTGCAGAAGGGTGGTTCAACCTTGGCTTGGACTGAGAGTGGTTGATGTTAACGAGATGATCATTGCACAGCATAAAGTAAGAGGGAACACATTTCCAAATGTCTATAAGGGTGTTCTTGTACCTATGGTATGTCCTCTAATTGTTTCCTCCCCCAGTCTTATTTTATAAAACAAAATGAAAAAAAAGTATCTTATGAGACGGTCTTATGAAACCTCCCTCTCATAATATGTGTGGTCCCATATTGCTATGAGAGGGTGGTCCCATGAGATACCCTTTTGAATTATAATGTACTTGGCCATGTTTTATGAAGGGTTATATGTTATACTTGAAAATATATCTAAGATCACAATAATTTGTTCTTTTTGGGTGATGCATGTTTTATTAGTTTCTATACTTATTTGCAAACTTACTCTTTAGATTCTTATCTCAATGGAGTTTTGCTAGCTACATGTAGGGTTTACAATCACTGGTTTGTAGAAACTGGGATGAATATAGTGAACAGCTTCCCCTCCCCCCACCCTCTAGCTCTTTCGTAGATATTAACCTTATCTGTCACACTAGGATGGGAAAAATGGTATTGGGTCTGTGACCAAATATTTTTACTGACTTTGCTTTGTTTTGACAGAGGCTTAGGTTAGATTTAGGGTCTGGATGGTGCCTGACTTTTGAGGGCAGTATGCTGTGCTTTCTAGTGAACCCTATACGATGATACATGTGGTGTGCAAAAATTTCCAATTTAATTGAGTTTGGGTTCAGAAAACTCATGCTTTTGCCTAATTGAATTTGTTGCATATTAGTTTTACGATTATGATTCTGATGGTCTATATGATTTGTGAATTGTGGCAGATTATTGAAATAATGGGGGACAGAGTTGGAGTACCCATGAAAGTGGCTGTGAAAAGAGCTAAGGATAATTTGGTCACTTTGACGGTAATTCCAGAGGAATTCAAATCAGATAATGTATCATTTATGTGGAATATTTGGGACTACTTAGCTATATGGCCCTGTATTGCAAAAACCAAACTGTAATAAATACATTCTTTATCAATCACTTCTCTCAGACCTGCAAATGTGGGAGTTTTGTGCCCAGAGTACGACTTGTTCTTTCTTGTATTTTCCTTTAGTGATCTTAGCACTTGCACCAAGGTGTAAGGAATTTAATCTAATTGCAAATGCCTAATCATCTTTTATGTTGGTTAAACTAACATGTTCTTCCTTCTTCTCCAACCTCTAAAATTTGGTCCAGCATTTAATTGTATCCCGCAAGGGACACATTACTATAAATTTTCATTAATAGGACAAACAATTAATTATTATTATTTTTTTAGAAAGAAACAATTAAGTTGAAATAATGCATGTATGCAACTTCCTATCAAATTTATTTATTTATTTTCTATTTCTTTGTGGTTAGAAAGCTATAAGTGTAAGGTCTTCATAACTTCATATAAATATCAATAGAGATATACCTTTACCTTCAAACATGGGTTTTAATTATGACTTATGTCCCTTTCCCCACTTGATAACGATAGTCTGTGAGGACTACAGGTCATAATGAGAAAAATAGACACAATACCTAAATGAAAACCAACTTATAATTTGTTGAGCTACGTCATCGTCGAGATCCAAATCCTTTGCCTTTCAAAGTGAAATGGGAAATGTCCGTTTAATAGTCATCATTCAATGTGGTAAAAATTTACCTATGGTAAACCAATCTAAAATTAATAAGTTGGCAAAATTTAGACTCTAAATTTACTCTATTTTGAATTATGGTCTTTAAATGGACACCCTCATGAAGAGGATCCAAATCCTATGGTCTAGCGATGAACGTGCTCTCAATCAAATTCACTTCAACACCTTTTTTTTTTCTTAACTCTTTTTCCTAGCACTTGAATTACACATCTCTTATTTTAGGATAAAATGCCTTGACACCTCCTAAACTATAAGGTAGTGGTCATTGCACCCCCTAAATTAACTTTTATTTTGGCTAGTTTACTCTCTAAACTTTATACACGTGCCAAATAAATAATTCTGTCACCTTGCCGTTAAATATACTAGAGTGCACACTTATCAGATCTTAGGTTTTCGAAAAATAAACTTGACCCGACTTGACCAATTTTCTTCTCTCATTCTTAATTAACGTACCATTTAAGGATAAAGAAACGATAAAGAATCCTGGAACAAGGAAATACCACTTTCAGTTGTCTCAATAAATAGATTCTAATTAAGAATCAAAATAGATTCTAAAGACAAAAAAAGGTGCGTGGTTAGAGATCGCTCAATAAATGAAATACCTAAAGTAAAGGGTTTCCTTGGGTTATTAGCGAGTTATCCAACTTGAGTTATGAGGATGTGAATACAAATGATTTTATTTTCTTTTTCGGATAAGAATAAGGAATAATAAAAAGTACTTAACTCATATTTAATTGATTTGATTATTTTATGGATCCATTTGACATTACTAATTAAAAATTTCAAATTTGATCCATAGACATAATTTCGAATTTTCTTGAGCCGTATGAGGAGAAAACCTCTTATACGTTTCTAGGGGGGGTATTATTCATCTACATCTATCCCAATGGGTGGTTTATCGAATCGTTGCAATTGATACTCGATGCGAAAGAGAAGGAAGAGCTCTTCGGAAAGTGGGCTTTTATGATCCGCTAAAGAATCAAACCTATTTAAATGTTCCTGCTATTCTATATTTCCTTGAAAGGGGCACTCAACCTACGGGAACTATTCATGATATTTCGAAGAAGGCGGGAGTTTTTATGGAACTTTGCCTTAATCAACAAATTAAAGTCAATTAATGAATAGAACAAAAGAGGGGGGGGGGGGTAGTATATAAAAGGTTATACAAAGTTATATAATCCCTATTTTGTTCTATTCATACCTATTTATTATTACTACCAAAAAATGTCTGCTACTAAAAAATGTCATCTTCTATAACGACAAAAATTTATTTTTATTTTAGTGATACAACCATATTTCTTTTGCCTTACAATAAATAGATAAAGAATATAATATTAGAATATGAAAATTGATAGTAAAATTGGATCAATAGAAGAATAACAAATAATTTAAAATAAATGGATCTATAGAATTATAAAAATAAGCTTTTTTATGAAAAAGAATAAGCTTTTTCTAATTTTTTAAAAATATTATATAATTATGTTATGTCTTTTTCTCTCTATACTCTATAGCACATACATATACTATAAATATAATTAAATCAAAATCAGATTAACTTTTTGTACGCGCCTAAATTTTAAAGGCTAGATAAGCTTCTTATTTTCTTTTCTTTTCTTTTTTTTTTTTTTGAGAAAAATAAGCTTCTTCTTGTACAATTTTAGTAGTTTTTTTTACAAATAACAATATCATGATCAATAACCTCCATCAAACTTATGTTCACAATACTTACATTTGAAAAAAAAGCTCATTTGTACAAAAGAAAAAAAAATGTGAGATTTAAAAAAAATAAAAAATCACAAAAAAAAAAAAAAAAAGAACTTGAGTGTTTGAAACTTGAGATTCTCCAAAAAAAAAATTTTAACAAGAACTCGAGTATTTAATTCTCGAGATCAAAAAAGCTCAATGCTCTGTTTAGGCCGAGAGATTGCTCTGTTTTGCTCTATTTTTTTCAGTGGAACTCGAGTTTCATAGACTCGAGTTCCACTAGGATATATATATATATATATATATTTTTTTTTGCTCTGTTTTGCTCTACTCATTCCTCAAACCATTCATTGGGAAAATTTTTTTTATTTTTTTCCTGGACATGCAAAACCAACCAAACCGAAATGTGTGCATGCATCTCACGAGAAACAGAGATAGAGAAGCCGAGAATGTAATCCATAAACACTCATTGAGAGGCAGAGAAGCCGAGAATGTAAATGCACTTAAATTACATCAAAAGGCGAATTCAATAAGCACCAAACTATAGAAACCTCATTACGCTCTCTGCATAAACATGGTTTTACAATACAAATGCACTTACATCGCAGCAAAAGGCATTCTCAATATATCAACATTCTAAACATGCCCAACCACGCTTAATTTGCAGTTCTAACCATACTACTCAAATCACAATCTTCAGAGGTACATTGGATAGAGAATTACAAGTACATTCAACAAAAACCAAAAAGTTCACATAGAGCCAATACAACGTAGTCACTTTTCCTAAGATCGGCGGTTCGCATGACAAAAACGTCATCCATGGAAGCATGCCTGAAAAACGTAGAATAATCACGTTAGGAGACAAGATAGTAAACATTAGGTAAACATCGAATGAACAACAATTATTTAACCGATGCATAACTTTTTGCCATCTACCTACCTAGTGTGGAACATGACCGCTTGTGGAAGCGCCACGGATCGTGGACATTTTCTGTGGTTATGCCCGGAAGCATGACACAGTCCACATGTCTACTTGGGTTGACTCTCTATCAAATCTGCATCCTCTCTTCGCCATCCCGGTTCTTGATCATTATTCCTCACTCCATCCATCTCATTCCTTATTCTTGACTTCATTGGTCGACCTTTGGCCTGCAACAATGCTGGATTAGGCAACCACTTTGGCCCCATGGGATCCCTCCACAATGATCGTAACTTAGGAACCACAAATTCATGCTCATAAGTGTTAAAGGCATTGTTCAAACCATAACATGGATGAATATATGTGGTCGAATCAATATGTAAATAGTCACATACTCTAATTGCATGTGAACATGGGATCCCTATGTTTTGCCATTTCCCACAACTGCATGTTCTTTCCTCGTAATGTAACTTTATAATCGTGGTTTCCCCCTCCTGCGCTACACATGTTGAGTTGGGTAACTACTTGAAATATCAACTCTTCATTGCTAAATGGCTTGAGACAGTGTTTCTCAAATTTACGCTTATTTCCATCCCATGTGGATAAGGCATATTCACTCCATTTCTTACCCTCTGACAACTCATAATGGTATTCTTTGCGCCTGTCGTGGAAATATTGAACAAGTTTGTTCCAAGTGAACTCAACCAATGTGCCAATAGGAAGGCCCCGTGCACCTTTCAAGACACCATTGAAGCACTTTGATATATTGGTTGTCATTGCCCCAAAACGTCTCCCACCATCATGTGACTAGGTCCACATATCCACGGACTCGCTCATTAGGTATGTGTATAGAAGATAATCTTGATTCTTTTCCTTGCCATCCTTCCCCGTCACCTTCTTCTTATTCCTAATGGCCTCAATTTCTACCTGCTTAATGGACTCCATTATGGTATCAAATTTAACTACCTAACTAGCATATCCCGCTTTCAACGCCGCTGACTTTAGAGTTGAGTTCTGAAAATGGGTGTTGAAATTGCTAGCAACATGTCGAAGGCAATATCTATGAAATACCTGTGTTCTTCCATCATCCCCTCTAGGCTAGTTTGCAATGGCGTTTTTGATACCGAGATGTCGGTCAGAAATTATGCAAATGCCTTCGTCAAGTATCACGTGGCCAATTGTTTCTTTGAGGCACTGTAAAAACCACCTCCAACTGGACCCCGACTCACAATCCACAACAAAGAAATGCGAGAGGGAATACCTTGTTGTTAGTGTTGGTTGCCATTGCGATCAACAACTTTCCTTGATATTTACCATATAGATGGGTCCTATCAATACTAATAACCGGCTTGCAGTATTTGAATCCTGATATGCATGGACCGAAAGACCAAAACACATAATGCAACAATACGGTGTCATCTTCATCGGTGGGTGTGATACGATAGAACACCTGGGTAGTCGGGTCCCGATCAATATATGCCATTAGCAACTTTTGCAACCTTTGGTAAGACTTTTCCCAATTCCCAAACATCTTCGCAATCACCTTTTGTTTCGCATCCCATACCTTGTAGTAAGAAGGCTTATGGCCATTATATTTCGTCTCTATCATAGATCCGAGATGCTTAATCGGGATAGTGTGATCCTCACATAACTTCTGATGGATGTCTAATGCAATAAAATTACAACTCATCATTCTACCATCATTTCGCACCCCAATCGGTATACACGTGTGAGGACCCACATACACAGTGACCATCCATAATTCGTGGAGATTGGGCTTCATAACTGCGCAGACATACCACTTGCATGACCTATGCACGCATTTCGCACAAAGTTTTTTTCTGTCAAATCGACCTAGTGATCGTAAAATGTTTGTTTTCCTTGAGGACACAAATTGTTAATATGTGCTTCACCTCCTCTTTATTGCCAAAAGTCAACTCTTTGCACAAATTCATCCCCTCTCTCCAAGTAGACACAAATGGCATCTCAATATGTGAAGGATTAACCATATTTTCCTAAGTATTTGCAGAGAATGACAATGCAGGAGGTGCGTAGGTAGGGATTGTGTTCGTAATGTTTTGGATAATGATAACATTGTCTGCATAAGGTTCACTACCGTCCAATGTCTCATTATCATCAATGTCCCTCTCAAAGTCCCCAAAGTCCCCTCTCACAATCATGTCTTCATACTCATCTCTATTGGCAAAATCTTCACCGTTAATGGCAATATTCTCATCAACATAGTCGTCATCATCATTGTTATCATCATCGTCATTATCATTGTTAATGGCGGTAGTCTCATCAACATAGTCCTTATCATCATCATCATCATCACCATCGGCATGAACATCATCATCCTCTACATGTGTAGAATACTCATATTAAGCATCCAGAACCGTAACCCTTAAGCTTGTGGTTGTTTGTTGGATATCCTCTTGCCGATCGCACGCGACTCTAACTGTATGTACAACTCAATGTTAGTTACTTCAGGTATTCTCTCCAACTTGTCAAACATGATCTTTACATGTTTGTTTGTTTCTATAGCCATATACTTGTAATTAATCCAGTGCTTGAGGATTTCATTTGGCATACGATAAGTAATTTGTATGTTGTGCACAACAAGATTCTCACACAACTCTTCCATGACAATCTTCTTCAATTCGTCAAGGGTCTTCAACCTACGATCAATTTGGGTATAATAGGTCTTTAAATCCGACCCTTCAAATGGCAATCCCTTGTTCGTATTGGCATTCTTAAGCGGACCACCGTGGTATAGGATTATATCAATTTCAGGCATTGTGAACCTGTTCAAGTCAAGTTACTATGTTAGTTAAATCACATAGTCGTAAAGTGGGGGAAAAAAGTAATGTGATCTTAAGGCTGAACATATTCAAGTCAGAATTTTCATAGGTAATTACTAGTTTTATAGCCATTATGTAACTTGTGGTACCCATGGTTCTAAGTTTGGCTTGAAGCAAATTTGAAACATATCTAGTGGAGCAACCCCTAAAAATAAAAGGTAAGGAAAAAATATATATTTAAAGAATACATAGAACGAGAAGAGACTTTACAAAGATGATGCAGCATTAACAAAACATATTAAATTAACAAGACCAGAGTATTCCATATCCTTAAGGCTTAAATGTCATTACCGGATACCAAATTGTTTCCAAAATGACCAATTCTTATACCTTTTTTTTTTTTTATTTAATTTTTTTAAATTTTTTATAATGATCAATTCCTTATACAATCATCATGTATTATAAGTCAATGCATTTTAAGAATTACTTTCAAGAGTTTGATTATGATACCCATTCATTACATTCATTCACTACCCATTTCATACCCAAAACAATGATGAATAAAGTCAAAAAAACTTGTAAGATCATGATAAAAATAAAAGCCTAGAAATGATGAATAAAATTTTGATAACAAAAACCATGCAAATAAATACTCAAAAAATTAACACTAACAAAACAAAGTTCTATAATTCACAATATTGGTAAATTAACTAAGTTATGTTAACTATCTACAAAATAAATAGTCAAACTCTTTAACCCACACCCATAGACAACTAATACCCAACTACAATGGCAATCAAATTATGCAAACCCTTACCCGAGATATGAATTTGTTGAGAGGGAAGAGCAGTGAGAGAGGCAGTGTGGTGAGTGAGAGTGAGAAGCAATGTGGTGTGAGAGTTATGGGTGAGTGAGAGTTAGTGAGGGTGAGAGTTAGTGAGGTTGAGAGACTTAGTGAGGATGCTCTGTTTTTGGGTGAGAAGGTCATGTACTATATTATTTGTGTTAGTACTTGTGTTATACGAGCTGAGTGTTAAGCGTGTGTTTTTATTATTTTGCCTAGTGGAACTCAAGTCTATAAGACTTGAGTTCTATGCAATGTTTAATTAAATATTGCTTTAGTTGATAACTGATGTGCATGAAATATATACAATAAAGTACTCACATATCTACATATTTAGCCTTACTTTTATGTTATTTTGTGACTGATTATATAATATCTTTGTGTTGTAGGTAACAAGGGCTTTACATGCAAAGTGGGGCTAGGCCAATTGAATCAAGCCAACTTACATCCAGCCATGCATGAATTCAAGAAAAGACCAACCCAATTAAATTTAAGTCCAATTGGAGCAAGGAATCAAAGGAAATTTGCACCAAATCCAAGTCCAATTCGGATTAGGATTCCAGACTGCACATCAGTTAGTATTTTTGGCATAACTTTCGGTTCAGATGTACAATCGAGATGATTCAAGTTGGGCTGGAGCGATAACTTAAAGGGCTACAACTTTGTAGTTTACCAAAAGTCCAAATTCTGACGTTAAATGGGCCAAAATAGTCGGTTAAGTGAAGCCTAAAAATCTGGGATTTTCTCCAAACGAGAATTCGACTTGTAATAGGATTCCTTGAACTATTTAAGGGCTTTTTAGGGCAAAATTCAGGGGGGTGGAGGCTAGTGCTAGGGCTGAGGGCTGAATGTATAGAGAGTGTGGCTACTTCTTTGGTTTTCTTCTATGACAGTTAGCTTTATTTTATTTGTCTAGTTTAATGTTTAGTATTTTATTTTTGTGTTTTCTTTCAATTACCATGTGTTGCTAAATTTATAATGAGGGTTGAGGATGAAACCTTGTTAAGGATTATCAGTAATATTTATGTGATTTGATTTTTCCCATAATAATTGTTCTTTAATGATTTAAATTGTTCTTGCTTCATATCAATTGACTAAGATGGGATTCTAGATATGAGTTCAATCATGTTTTTCTCATGATTTAGGATTCGTTTTAATTAATTGAATGCTTGGTTTATTAATTCTTGATTATAAAATTGGATATCACTTGTGATTTGTCTGTCAATGGATACAATTTATGATTTGATTTTTAGAATTGGATATATCTTGTGATTTGTTTGGCTACAGATACAATTGATGATTTGATTTTATACTTAAGAAGCGAATAAGAACATGCTTTTGATTTTTAAAATAAGGGTTTAAATGATGATATCTTCCATGATAGCAAGATTGATTTCTAGATTATCATGTAGTGAGTTGGGAAAAATTAATGATCATAAATATATGCTGATATGACTTACAAGGCGGATTCCAAAACCTTAATTCCTTTCCCTTGATTGTTTACATCTTTTTATTGCTTTATATATTTTGCTTAGTTTAACTATTTGCTTAATTTTATTATTTGCTTAGTTTATTTAATTGCAAACAACCAATTTTTATTAAACTAGATTAGGATTAATTTGGTTAAGGTTTAATTAATTTTCCTACATTCATACAAGTCTTTGTGGGTTCGACCTCGTTCTTGTCCAACTATACTTGATGCGTTCGTACACTTGCGAGTATTTTAAAATTTCACAACAATAACATGTTTTTATCTAAGAAAATCGAGTCTTAAAGACTCAAGATCTATGTGGCTTTTTTGTCCAACATAGCCAAAGACAAAGAAAGACAAAGCGAGTCTCTGAGACTCAAGTTTTAATGTAGATCTCAAGTTTCTAAAACTCGAGATGATACTTTCCATTATTCTTTCAAACATTGCCTAACTTATTACATAGAAGCCCCTCACACTGCTAGTATGCACATTCCCTCTTTTTCCAAGTAATACGAACTTCAATATGCAACCATTCTCATGTGATTTAAACTAGGAAAGTTTGAACTAGATTATTTATTGATAAGGATAAAAATGAGTGCCTATTCGTACAAAGCATGAAGCCGATGGTTACAGTAAAAGCCATCGACACAAGTCGACGGTGTACAGTTATAACCGTCGGTTTCGAATCAACAAATGATGTTCTAAATAGAGGGAAGTCTGCGAGATACACTTAAAGGCTGACGACTCCAACAAACCGACGGCATTAAGGCTCAAGGAAATAAATAAGTCGACGGCCTTGGTGCAAGTTTACTTGCCACCCACGATTGCATATATAAGGAAATACCTTGCCCTCCACGTTTGATGCTACTCAAAGGATCCCTATAAGGAAAGGATCCCGCCAAATACGCTCAAGAAGACTCCCACAAGGAAAAGACTTCCGCACCAAGGGAGAGATGTCAACCTTTTACTTCTATAAAAGCTCCAATACCCTCACTAGCCAAGGTACGCATAATTTACCCTCTCTAGCACTCTAGAGTTGTGAGAATAATTCTGACTTGACCTTCGGAGGGTATTTGGCCGGCACCACACCGATGCTCTGTTAGGTCTTCTCTTTTTCTTTGTCAGCAGTCTTTGTTTCTGAGCGCGAAGACCGTGTGGCTTACTGGTCATATTTTCAGCATCATCGGTTGGCGCCGTCTGTGGGAAACGTGTAATGTAAGTCATATCACCGCTTCCCGGACAAAAGTTGCATGGTGTTCACTCGCTTAATGGCAACCGCTAACGATATTCAAGAAGAAGAGCCACCCACAGCCGCCCTCAAGAGACAAGTTAAAACTCTCGCCGCTGCCGTGGAACGCCTCACCAGACAAAATTGCGACCTGGAAGAGTAGCTGCGCCAAAAAAATGCAGCATCGGACAACCAAGGAGCAGACCAAGAAGGAACCAAACGACGAAGGAATCAAGAGGAACCCCGGGCCGATGCGCCCCAAGCGGACCGGAGCGGTAGAACGTGAGTCTCCCTTCCCTCACAGATACGGCTCCGCCACCTATTATCGCAGAGATGCAGGCGATGAAGGAACAAATGGAAGTTATGATGAATGCTCTCAAGGGACGAGTGTCCAGCGATCTTAACTATCTTGTTAATTGAACCGACTCGCCATTCACCGCCCCCGTCAACTCCTTCCCCTTGCCGAGTAAGTTTCGCATGCCACGGATAGATAGTTATAACGGGGTCGGGGACCCTCCGGACCACCTAGAGACCTTTAAGACCTTGATGCACCTTCAAGGAGTAGCAGACGCGATCATGTGTAGGGCCTTCCCTACAACGCTGAAGGGTGCGGCAAGAATTTGGTTCACCCGGGTGACACCCAACTCCATCAACACCTTCAAGGAGCTAAGCGCTCAATTTCTCGCGTACTTCATCGGAATACATCGGTACAAGAAGTCTACGGCTTGCTTGATGAGCATCAAGCAGCGAGAGGATGAAACGCCGAGGGCCTACATATCCCGCTTCAATAAGGAGGCACTCTCGATTGACGGTTTGACGACAAGATACTTGTAGCAGCATTCACGAATGGGCTCAAGAAGGGTAATTTTTGTTCTCCTGTAAAAAAACGACCCGAAGACCATGTCAGAAGTACTTTACAGGGCCACCAAGTATATGAACGCTGAAGACGCGCTGTTGGCCCGAGAAGAAAGGCCTAAGAAAAGAGAAAGGCAGGAAGACACCCGGCGGGACCAAAGCCGAAAGAAAGCGAGGACATGAGACCGAAGGGATGAAAGATGCCCTAAGCCCCTAGAGGGAAGATTCACAAGCTTCACCCCATTGACCGCCCTGATAGATCAAGTCCTAATGCAAATCAAGGACGAGGGGGCTCTAACGTTCCCGGAAAGTCAAGAGTGATCCCAACAAACGATCTAGGGATAAATATTGCCGCTTCCACCGTGACCATGGTCACGACATGGCCGATTGCTATGACCTGAAGCAACAAATTGAGGCCCTTATCAAACAAGGGAAATTGCAGAAGTTCGTTAGCAAGGAGAGAACAGATCCACCCCCATAAGACGAACACCCTCGACGGGATAATGAGCGACCGAGACTCCCCATTAGGGACATAAGGATGATCGTAGGAGGAACGGCTGTAGCTGGGTTGTCCAAAAAGGCCCGCAAAACCTACCTTAGGATGGTACAAAATGTTCGATTGACGGGGACCGTGCCAAAGATAGCACGGAGAGAAGGCCCCATTATCGGGTTCTCGAAAGAAGATGCGCGGCGCCTTCATCACCCACATGACGATGCACTAAATCGCCGTCGGATACTGGTAGGAGACTACAACATGCACAGGGTTTTGGTCGACAACGGCGATTCAGCGAGATATACTATACTACCCGGCGTTCTAGCAGATGAGGATTGACAAGGAACGATTGATTCCGACAAATGCCCCACTCGTTGGTTTTGGAGGGAGCCGAGTATTCCCCCATGCTCAATTCATGGAAGGCTATGACTTCAACTTACCACCTGATGATTAAGTTCCCTACCGACTATGGAGTGGGAGAGCTGCGCGGAAGTCAGATAGCCGCGTGTGAATGCTATGTAGCCATGATGGAAATGGAGGATCGTGTCCAGGCCTTGAATATAGAAGAGCACCGGACGGTGACGGAGTTAGTAGAGGAACTAGAAGAGATACCCCTTGACAGTTCCGATCCTGACCGAACAACCAAAATTGGAACCCTCGCTAACCCCGCACCCGCTAAGAGCTCATAACCTTTCTCAGAGGCAATCGAGACGTATTCGCCTGGAGCCATGAAGACATGTCAGGAATAGACCCTTCGATTATGGTACACAGGTTGAATGTATCGCCTTCCTTTCCACCCGTCCAACGAAAGAAGAGAGTGTTCGCCCTGGAGCGAGATCAGGCCATAGCGGAAGAAGCCCGCAAACTACAGGATGCAAGTTTCATTAGGGAAGTTTACTACCCCGATTGGTCGGCGAACGTAGTAATGGTTAAGAAAGCTAGCGAGAAGTGGTGGATGTGCGTGGACTTCACCGACCTTAACAAAGCCTGCCCTAAAGACAGCTATCCCCTCCCAAGGGTCGACGTCCTAGTAGACTCAACGGCTCGGCACCAGCTGCTAAGCTTCATGGACGCTTTCTCGGGTTACAACCAAATCCGAATGCACGAAGGCGATCGGAGAAAACTTCGCTCGTGACCAGTCAAGGACTCTTCAGTTACAAAGTAATGCCTTTTGGCCTAAAGAATGCGGGCGTAACGTACCAAAGGCTTATGAACAAAATGTTGGCACAACAAATTGGGAGGAATGTCCAAGTCTACGTTAACGACATGCTAGTAAAAAGTCGAAGGGAGGAAGATCACTTGGAAGATCTCAAAGAAACATTTGACACTCTTCATTCTTACAACATAAAGCTCAATCCGGGAAAGTGCGCCTTCGGGGTGACGATGGGAAAATTCCTAGGATTTATGGTGTCCCAAAGGGGGATCGAGGCCAACCCGGATAAGATCCGGGCCATTATGGAGATGGCACCACCAAGAAATGTGAAGGAGGTACAAAGCTTCAACGAGAAAATAGCGATCTTGAATAGGTTTGTGTTGAGGGCAACGGACAAGTGTTTGCCCTTCTTCCGCATGCATCAAGAGGTCATTCGAGTGGACTACCGAATGTCGGCAGGCATTCGAGGAGTTGAAGGCTTATCTCTCCTCCCGCCACCGTTTGAGTCCATCGTAGCCAGGAGAAGAGCTTTTTCTTCATCTAGCCGTCTCCCCATGACCCTCGTCTTTGCCTTAGTCAGAGAAGAAGAAAGAGTACAAAAGCCCGTATACTACGCGAGTCGGCGCTTGGCAGTGCCAAGAAAGATATCCACCTATGGAGAAACTTGCCTTTGCATTAGTTACGGTGGCTCGCAAGCTCAAGTCGTACTTTTAAGTCCATACGGTAAACGTCCTAATCGACAAGCCCTTGCAACGGGCGATGAGCAATCTTGAAGCCACGGGTTGACTAGCGTTGTGGGCCATAGAGTTGAGCGAGTTTGATATCCAGTACCGCCCACGGAACGCCATCAAAGGACAGATCATCGCAGACTTCATAGCAGAATTCACTCATGACGAAGGCAAAGGCGCAGAAGAGCCCCTCATTGGAGCATATATACTTGTGAGATCATCCAATAAACGAGCCAGGGGGGCTGGCATTGTACTCTTGTCACCCGAAGGAGACAAGGTTGAATGTGTGGTCCGTCTCAACTTCCCCACCACCAACAATGAAACAAAGTACAAAGCATTAGTAGTAGGCCTCGACCTCGCCAAAGCAACAGGAGCCACGAGCGTAGTCATTTCTCGCGACTCTCAGGTCGTGGCTAACCAAGTGAATGGAGACTATGAATACAAGGGCGAAAGTATGAAGAGATACCTTGATCAAGTAAGGACAAGAGTAGACCTAGAGGCCAAAATCATCCGGATCCCCAGAGAAGAAAATGAGCAAGCCGACCGTCTAGCCAAAGCCGCTTCAGCAGAGCATATGATAATCCCCGGTAATGTACTCTCTTTTGTTTAGCTTTCTCCACTAATAGATTCATGCGACATGCAGGAGATAACCTCTGAAAGAAATTGGACCACACTTTTACTTTCATACTTAAAAGACGGGGTCTTACCAGACGGGAAGGAGGAGGCAAGAAAGTCAAGGTCAAGCGGCGAGATTCGTCTTGATAAAAGATGTCCTGTACAAAAGAGACTTCTCCCGTCCATATTTGAGATGCTTGGGTACAGAAGAGGCATCCTTCCGGGATTTTCGCTCGCGCTTAGGAATAAAGAACCACTACTCCTCCCCCGCCCACCCTCAGGCTAATGGCAGGTCGAAGTCATGAACTGATCATTGCTCAAGATTATCAAGACTCGGTTCGAGGGGGCAAAGGGTATATGGCCTGAAGAATTGCCAAGCATACTATGGGCATACAGGACAACGGCAAGGACACCCACAAGAGAGACACCGTTCCGACTAACGTACGGAGGCGAAGCGATCATCCCAGCCGAAGTTGGGCTCACGAGCTACGGGGTGCACAACCATGACGAGAACAAGAATGACGAGGCAATGCGACTACAGCTTGACCTAGTAGACGAGATCGGGGTGGCAGCAGAACAAAGGCTCGCTAGGTACCAGGACCGCATGGCCAAACACTACAACTCTCGGGTTCGACACAGAGACTTCCAAGTTGGAGATCTCGTTCTTAGAAAGGTCATGGGCGCCGCTAAAGACCCTACCCAAGGGAAGCTCGGCCCCAATTGGGAAGGACCATACCGAGTTATGTCATGGTAGAGGAAAGGCACTTACCACCTGGAGACGTTAGACGGACAGAAGCTACCACATCCATGGAACACCGAGCACTTACGAAAGTATTACTAGTAGAGGCGGCAACATGAAGACCAACCTTTTTTATTTACAATTCAGCAAATTTTAGTCATACTCCTCGGTTTTATCATTTACTTTAGCTTTTGCAACAATACCTCTTTTTCATTTTAAGCCCAAAGGGCAGGATTTGGTTTTCGAACTACTTTTATTTACAAATGCATGGCAATAAGAGGAGTTTATTCAAAAAATTGCTGAAGTTTCTATTTTACAAATCTACAGTTTAAAGTTCACAACAGTGGGCGACTAAGTTCACAAAAGTGAACAACAAAAGTAAACGACTAAGTCCATAATATATGGACCGAAGCTAAAAATCCGACGGTCTCACCAAATAGATGAGACTATCATAATATGGACAAGGTTCTAAAATCGACGGGCCTACAAAGATGACAAGCTCATCAAGTCCATAACAGAGACTAAAGCTAAAAAGCTAACAGTCTCACCAAATAGATGAGACTATCATCATATGGACAAGGTTCTAAAACCAACGGGCCTACAAAAATAACAAGCTCATCCAAGTCCATAAAATGGACGAAAGAGAGTGACAGTCTCACCAAATAGATGAGACTATAAAAAGTCCATAAATGGATGGAAACTAAAAAGCTGACGGTCTCACCAAATAGATGAGACTATAAAATGCAGCTCGTCAAAAGGGTACCTTCAGCTCAAACAGGTAAAAAATTAGTCCATAAATTGGACACACAACAGACGGGTCGACAAAGCAGACGATCCTAATATATAGTCCGCCAAATAGGTGACTTCGTCTCAAGTAGATGAAAAATCATTAAGTCCATAAATTGAACAAACCTGTTAGTATTTATTAATTAGACAAAGACATTAAAGGTGACGGACTCACCAAATGACCATTTACCAAATGCTTATTAAAGTCGACGGTCTCACTAAGAGACCGTTTGCTTAAAATATCGTTAAAAGTGACGACTTACGGAAAATACCGTAGTTTAACAATGGACGAGTTCCCCTAAGTCCACATATTAGAAGACCATCCAAGTTGACAAGCTCACCGGTTCTCAAAGAACAAATTATAAAGTCCCTAAAGACGATGGACGAATCCATATCCAAATAGCATAAATCCATAGTTATGCACAAAAAGCGTGACGTTTAATCTCTAGCTTATGAAAACACAAGCACACAAACATAAGAAGCAATGCATACATGTTCAAAGCAATGGAACCATTAAACAAGACAAGGATAAAGCTACCAAGGCGACGGACCTTGAAGAGTGACGAGCAAGGTCGTAAAATTAGCGACATAATCAAATACCCAAGGGGAAAGCCCGTAAAATTGACGAGACTATCCAACTCAAAAGGGTAAAATGGACGGGCTCATAAGTCGCGTAAAGACCATACTAACGGAGTTTTCAAACTAGTTCAAAAAATTGACGGGGTTCCCAAAACAGACGGGAATGCTTACCAGGACTTCGCCTGACACGATCACCGATTAAGAAATATGAAGACGACGGGAATAACATGCCACATAATAAATGCATCTGTACACAAATAAAAGCCCCAAAAAAACCAAACGAGCACTTAAACAATTGTTTAAAAAGTAATTGAAATACACGTTAAACGATTGTTTGCAAAATGATTGAAATACAAGGTAAAAATACAAATAGAAGAACTAAGGAGCGGGAGCGTCGTGGGGTTCCCGTCAACTTTTTGATTTTCAACGTCCACAATCACAATCGGAGTGTTGGAAGCAGGAGTAGGAGGATTTGCGGCGGGTTGGGCAAGAACAATGACACCGTCATCCTCCGGAGGAAGATTGGGTTCAGGGGAGCCATCACCTTCACCATCCATTGTAATTCCAAACAGGTCCAGCTCTAGGAATGTTGACGCGACTTGTTTAAGGTAATCATCAAACCCAGTGCCATAATACTCGGCACAAGAGTCAATGAACGATTGCGGCGCTTTAAAATCTCGGATAGCGTCGGTCCCAGCAGTCTCCACCCTTTGGCCTAGATCTGTCACCTCCTCCTAAAGCTTTTCCTTCGGACGGTCAGTTTCCTCCAACTTCTCCCCGACCTCCTTGAGCTCTTTGTTTATTGTACGGACAGCATCCTTGTACTGTCCTTGTTCATTCATCAAATTTGTACTATGCTTCCGGACCCGGTGATGACCCCCTCCTTAGCAACGCAACGGTTTTAAAGGGCCTTAACGCGCACCAAGGCACGAGAAGAGAACACAAACGTAAGTCAGAGTTAATCAAAACAAAATAAAACCAATTCGACCAAAAGGTAGCAAGCATACCCTAGTGAGATAAAAAAGGGCTGACGCCCCTAAATCCTCTGTCCCAAACAAATCACAAGGCCTTATGTCCGTCGGTTTTATGAAAGACCCAACCTCCCGACGGCGTAGTCTTTATGGGTCAAGAGGCATCGGGGGCCCTCGTTGACGGGACCTAAGGAAGTCATTACCCCCTTGCCCGCACCATGGCTTGGCTTAAGGGGGGATTTTTCCTTTGGAACATTATCTCCAAGAGTGACGGCGGCCTTTTTAGACGGGCGGTCGTCACTCTAGTCGGGCTTCCTCTTTGCGGGCCTAGCGACGGTCTTAGGGGTTGACAAGGTTTCTCCCCCTGCCTCCTTTGCTCTCTTCTCCTCCTTGTGGGCTGCGGTAGCCCTCACCTTCTGTTTAGCAGATTCCATCTCTACACAAAGTAACTAACAATTAGAACAACAGACAGAGGAGTAGACTGACGGAGGTAATAAATTTACTCACGTCGGCGAGAGAAGTCGTCCAATTTACGAGCTTCAATTGACGGTTCCGGACCCCCGCAGTACAAATGAATAGTGTCAAGGGTGATCAAGTCCCTACACTTTCGTTCCTCTAAAGGAATTTCAAGAACCTGACGGATGAAATCCTCCTGTTCATCGGTTATGTGGGGACGGGTATTAGGTGAAAAGAAAACAGAGAACGAATGTTAGTAGTGTCACTTCAAAACAAAAGAAACATGGTTGACGGGATTGACCTAAATCCCGACAAAAACCAAGTGTTGTCAAAATAACCATGGGGCATCGTCGCCCATTCTTCCTGACGGCAAACCCAATCCGTCCCCTTAACAAAGAAATATCTACTTTTTCGGTTCCTATTGGAATCTGGCATATCTAACACTAGCCTCAAACCTTTCTCCCGGGCATTAAAATGGTATGTCCCCTTAGAAGATGCGATGTGATGGGGTCTATAGCAATAAAAGAATTCCTCCAGGGGTAAGGCGACGGTTTCCTCCACTAAGACGACCCCACGGGATTTCAGCACCTATGAAAATTCTCCGGGCGTTCGGAGCAATTTGAGTGACGGACAGGCCTAGAAAATCAGCTAGGCGACGGTGCAAGGCCGTTAGCGGCAATCTTAGACCCGCAACAAACATGGCATCATACATGCCAACGTCAGTGTTCTTCTTGAGTAACATTTCTCGTTCTCTCTAGGGAGACGGATCGGGATATAGTCCGGAATTTGATAACGGGCACGCAACTCCCTAAAAACCTTATCACTCATCATAGATAAAAACTTGTTGACTGCCCAATCCTCGGGAAGAATGAAAGGACGGTTATCCCCTAGACCCTCTGAGGTCCCTCCACTAGATTCCTCATCACCGTCACCATCCTCCCCGTCAACATCAACATCCTCCCCATCACTTCCACTTTTCCCTCTTCCCTCTTCTACCTCATTCTCACCTCCGTCTTCCTCCTCCTCACCCCCCTCAGTATAACTCTCATCACCGTCGGGAGATTGGGCCGGCGTCTCCCTCTCGGACGAAGGTGAGAAGTCCTCTGACTCATCACCCGAACCAAAGGCCTTATCGTAGCCCGCCCCTTCGCGGACCGATGACTCCTCACACGATGCATCACTTGACGTCTAACTACCTACAAGTGACAGATCCAATCTAAGTACCTAAGGCGACGTCCTCACTAAGGAATTATTCAGGCATAAACAAAAATGAAAGACGAGGAAATAGAACTTACTGGTAAGTTAGCTTTTTGACGGAGAACGGCTTCAAGGGCAGCAATGGACAAGGCGACGGAAGTAAGGAATGAGCTGACTCAATCAAGGGCGACGGTCTCACTCTTTCGAAGATCAGCAAGGTTGAAATAGAGGAAATGAGGAGGAGGCGCCATTTATATATAGAGTGGAAGTGCGCAGAAGACGAAGCGACGCCCTCGTCAGAAGCGGAGCCAACGAGAGCGCGCCACGTGTCCAAGCATTAAATGATCAAGCGGCTCGAGGAATCATTCATAAATGATTTTCCCGCTCCTCTGAACCAGGAGATAGTTAATCGATAAAAAACTAACTCCACACACCGTCGGTTTAAAACGACGAGCATGTGGAGTAAGGGGCGGCTGATAAGGATAAAAATGAGTGCCTATTCGTACAAAGCATGAAGCCGACGGTTACAAGCAAAGCCATCGGACACAAGGCGATGGTACAGTTATAACCGTCGGTTTCAATCAACAAATGATGTTCTAAATGGAGGGAAGTCTGCGAGATACACTTAAAGGCTAACGACTCCAACAAACTGACGGCATTAAGGCTGAAGGAAATAAATAAGTCGACGGCCTTGGTGCAAGTTTACTTGCCACCCACGATTGCATATATAAGGAAATACCTTGCCCTCCACGTTTGATGCCACTTAAAGGATCCCTATAGGGAAAGGATCCAGCCAAATACGCTCAAGAAGACTCCCATAAGGAAAAGACTTCCGCACCAAGGGAGAGATGTCAACCCTTTACTACTATAAAAGCTCCAATACCCTCACTAGCCAAGGTACGTATAATTTGCCCTCTCTAGTACTCTAGAGTTGTGAAAATAGTTCTGACTTGACCTTCGGAGTGTATTTGGCCTGCACCACACCGGTGCCCTTTGTTAGGTCTTCTCTTTTTCTTTGTGCAGTCTTTGTTTCGAGCGCGCGAAGACCGTGTGGCTTACTGGTGATATTTTCAGCAGCATCAAATGTAGTAAATGTTATAGTGCCTCTAGAATTACTCTTTTCTCTAGAACTACTCCTTCCTATTTGCATGCGATACTAGCTGCGCAGAAGGCATGGTGTATTTTGAAATATTCGTAAGAAATATTTTACAACCAAAATATAATACTTATTGTAAGTTATAATGTTTGGGGAAATAATTTCAATTATCACCTCGATCACTAGAAAGGAATAAGGAAAAGCGAATTGTTAAAATTAATGCATGTAATTAAAAATGTGAATCTATTGCTTGATTGAATTAACGCTATTTAACTATTTTCTTTACTTTTGTGCATAATTTTTTATTTTCATACTTTTAATTGTGTGTTATTAAACTTGCTTTTTATTTTTTGTTGTACCCTGTTTCAATTGTTGTTGAAACAACTAAATTTTGAGCTCGAATTCCATATTTTGAATGAATATTTTTTTATGTAATTTATAAAAAAAATAAATTACTATAACAATTCCTTTTACATAAATTGTGCACAATTTTTAAATAGCATATATAAATAAATAACGAATACATAAAAATAAATACATTTACCACTATTAATACTCTTCTTAGTTATATAGCACAAAATAAGTTATTACATGCTGTGAGGCTAGAGAATTCGCGGCCCCAGCCCACTCTACATTAGGGCCCAAGGCCCAAGCCGAGGAGAGTCTTTGCCAAGGACGACCTCATGCTCAAGACCTCACGAAATGCCCGAAGAAAGGGGCAAACTGAATATAGGGGCGGGGCAAGGAAAAAGCTGCCAACATCATAATACAAAACCCTTTATCGACAAGCCCATACTCTAAACCATGCCCTTTAACTTTCCCAACGACCCAAACCACTCTAGGTATGGGTTGACAGGACAGGTCTGCACTCCAGAAAAAGTGAAACTTATACGTGGACTCTAAAGGGGGAAACAAACACTAGTATAAAAGGAAAGACCCCCAGAAGAAGAGGGGGCTCTCTCCCGGAAAAAGGGAGAAAGGGAAGGATATAAGGCTCCTCGGATGCCGTCTGAGGACTTAAGTCTTACAACCCGTACTAATGGAGGGCTTAGCTAGTCAAGCCAAGCCCGCCCATATAAGAACTTCCATAGACGCCACGATTAAACCGTCCACTTGTGCCCAAGGTCATGCCTTTCAAACCCACTCTCTACAAATCATATTGTTGGGGCCCTTTGCATAGGAGCCCAACGTCATTCATGGGTCGTTACAAATCGTGTCCCTACAATTGGTGCCGTCTATGGGAATGGCTTGCGCGTTGGCTCGGGCAAATGGCGGAGTTGAGCCTTTGTCAAGCAAAGGTCTGCGAGGGTGTCTTCATTTCCAGTGACATGTTGTTGTTGTTCCAACATAAGTTTCCACTAGGAGCTATGCACGCGAAAGGCCAAAGGCATGGGCAATTCGAGGGGCTTCCAACATCAAGCTAACCCCTCCCCACCTAGGTCAAGGGGCTAACCTTTGGAAATTAAATCAATAAATAAATAAAAAAAACTACAAGTTTTGGACAGAACCAAGGCCTTGTATGGTCCTCGAACTCAAGCCTGCTGGGAAACCAACTACTTAGAAGAAAAACTACAAGTTTTGGACAGAACCAAGGCCTTGTATGGTCCTCGGACTCAAGCCTGCAGGGGAAACCAACTACTTAGAAGAAAAATTACAAGTTTTGGACAGAACCAAGGCCTTGCATGGTACTCGGACTCAAGCCTGCAGGAAACCAACTACTTAGAAGAAAAACTACAAGTTTTGGACAGAACCAAGGCCTTGCATGGTCCTCGGACTCAAGCCTCTAGGGAAACCAACTACTTAGAAGAAAAACTACAAGTTTTGGACAGAACCAAGGCCTTGTATGGTCCTCGGACTCAAGCCTGCAGGGAAACCAACTACTTAGAAGAAAAACTACAAGTTTTGGACAGAACCAAGGCCTTGTATGGTCCTCGGACTCAAGCCTGCGGGGAAACCAACTACTTAGAAGAAAAACTACAAGTTTTGGACAGAACCAAGGCCTTGTATGGTCCTCGGACTCAAGCCTGGGGGAAACCAACTACTTAGAAGAAAAACTACAAGTTTTGGACAGAACCAAGGCCTTGTATGGTCCTTGGACTCAAGCCTCTGGGGAAACCAACTACTTAGAAGAAAAACTACAAGTTTTGGACAGAACCAAGGCCTTGTATGGTCCTCGGACTCAAGCCTCTGGGGAAACCAACTACTTAGAAGAAAAACTACAAGTTTTGGACAGAACTAAGGCCTTGTATGGTCCTCGGACTCAAGCCTGGGGAAACCAACTACTTAGAAGAAAAACTACAAGTTTTGGACAGAACCAAGGCCTTGCATGGTCCTCGGACTCAAGCCTGCGGGGAAACCAACTACTTAGAAGAAAAACTACAAGTTTTGGACAGAACCAAGGCCTTGTATGGTCCTCGGACTCAAGCCTGGGGAAACCAACTACTTAGAAGAAAAACTACAAGTTTTGGACAGAACCAAGGCCTTGTATGGTCCTCGGACTCAAGCCTGCGGGGAAACCAACTACTTAGAAGAAAAACTACAAGTTTTGGACAGAACTAAGGCCTTGCATGGTCCTCGGACTCAAGCCTCTGGGGAAAGCAACTACTTAGAAGAAAAACTACAAGTTTTGGACAGAACCAAGGCCTTGCATGGTCCTCGGACTCAAGCCTGCAGGGAAACCAACTGCTTAAGAGGAAAAATGCAAGGTTTGGACACGACCTGGACGTTATATGGCCTTTAGAATCTACCCCGGAGAAGGGTTACCCATTGACAGTTGGGTTAATCCCTAGATTGAATAAAATCTCCAGCCTACCCTCGGGTCCTCAATACCAAGGTAATTGGTGCAACTCTTATAGGGTCAGGTGTTATCAAAAACCCTATGAAGTCCCTCATCGCTCGGCAACCCTCTCGGATGGTATATTTAGAGTTTATCGTTCTTGGACGGTCGCCTCACATGCATTACGGAGTATTCAGCTGTTATTTCGGTTAGTTTCATGAGTTTAATCTACTGGGAATTATCATTATTATGCTTGATAATGTCGATAAATTAGAATTAGTAGGGTTCTGTTTCAAGGTATCCTGCTCTAAGTCTCATTAAAGGAAAACACACATGTAGCACACCCATTCACAAAATGATCGCTGTAGAAAGGAAAAGTATTTAAAAAGAAATAAACTCATCTTTTATTAAGACAAAGAGATAATACAACGTACAATGAAAGAGCTTGAATAAGCTAATACTAGAGTTGACTACATAAGCGAAAAGAAAAAATATAAAGGAATGAAGAAAAAGCCGAGGAAGAGGCGCAGAGAAGGGGATCTTTGCCGTTCCAGGATGTTGTCTAAGGAAACCATTCCTCAATACTTTTACATGCCTATAACTCAGGCAGCAAAAGAGCCTAACTTGGGGCTTGCACCGTTGAAGAAAAGGTGTAGGGAGCCCAACTTGAGGCTAGCACCATTGAAGAAAAGGTGCGGGGAGCCGAGTTGATGAGCCTCCGTAAAACCACGCCTGCGATAGAGCAGACGGCGGCGATGGCGGAGAACCTTACTTCCGACGCACCAAGAATCTGATGTGACCAATACCTGCTTCGGATTTTGACCGAAAGGGGGAGAAATACCATTTCCCCCTTGTCAAAATGGAGGATTACCTTGAATTTGTGCCTTCCCTGTCCATACCACATCACCTTGAGTCTCGGAAGAACCCGGTGCCTCTGTGGCGAGTGTAGCCTCTTCACCCCAACCCATGCCTCAAGCATATTGCACTAAGGATGGATAACACCAGATATGGAGGCTGTGATTATGGCTGAAGGATTATGATTTGGGAGGAAGTCGAAGGATTTATGTGTAAGTGGAACAACCTCCTATCCTATTTATTTAAAAGACAAGGAGGTGGTATTTAATTCACGCAGAGTTCCAAGGAATGCTACGGACAAAATGGTTTTGGCTCAATTCCCAACGCCACCTGCAACCATAAAATTAAAAGATTCTCGTGAAGGCGCGACCTCGCACAATCGAACGTCAAGGGGCACCGCGTGACTAAAGACTAAAGGGATGCCTCTTAATTCAGTGCATCTCCTATGCAAATGGAAAAGCCCAAACATCAAAAAGTACATAATCTGAGTGAGTCGTGATGTGGGCCCAACATTATCAAAACCCTCCTCCTCAACTAAAAGTCGGGCAGCGAGATTTTGAGGGACTATTGTGGGGCTAGAGAATTTGCGGCCCAGGCCCACTCTACATTAGGGCCCAAGGCCCAAGCCATGCTCGACACCTCACGAAATGCCTGAAGAAAGGGGCAAACTGAATATAGGGGCGGGGCAAGGAAAAAGCTGCCAACATCATAATACAAAACCCTTTATCCGACAAGCCCATACTCTAAACCATGCCTTTTAACTTTTCCAACGACCCCAAACCACTCTAGGTATGGGTTGACAGACAGTCTCACTCCCGAAAAAGTGAAACTTACACGTGGACTCTAAAGGGGGAAACAAACACTAGTATAAAAGGAAAGACCCCCAGGAAGAAGAGGGGGCTCTCCCCTGGAAAAAGGGAGAAAGGGAAGGATATAAGGCTCCTCGACTTAAGTCCTACAACCCGTACTAATGGAGGGCTTAGCTAGTCAAGCCAAGCCCGCCCATATAAGAACTTCCATAGACGCCACGATTAAACCGTCCACCTGTGCCCAAGGTCATGCCTTTCAAGCCCACTCTCTACAAATCATATTGTTGGGGCCCTTTGCATACGAGCCCAGCGTCATTCATGGGTCGTTACAAATCGTGTCCCTACACATGCCATTTGAAAGGAGTTATGAACTAAGTATCACTTAGCTCAATTGGTTAAGCCTTTTGTTATCAAATAAGAGACTTGTGTTTGAATTCTAACTTCTAAAAAAGAAAAATCTTATTAATGCTTAGGTCTTATTGTAAGGAGCAATCATCATGAAAAGAACACTATAAATTTCAACAATTATAATATCTATTAAAAAACTAAGTTAGAAAATGTAAATTGGTAAGATTAATTTAATTAAAAATATTTAATTATTTGGACTAACTTGAACACTCAAAGATATTTTTATATTCTTGATTGCATCTGCATGTGTTATTAAATTGATTTTGTCTTGTAATGATTTTTGTTTCAATTGTTTCTAAAACAACTACATACAAAAAAGAATTTCATATTCCAAATCATTTTTTTTTTTTATAGTAATAACTATCCAAATAAGGTATTTCTTATATAAATTTTATAAAATAACCACCTAAAGTTATTCATTTCTATAAATACTTAATGCATAATCTATAGATAATTAATACATGGAATAAATGCATCTATTCCATTAACACATGGTAATCAATTAATACTTTGACATAAATTCAAATTTTTAGTGAGGTGGAAGGCTAAATAAACAAATTTATCTTTTGTTCTTAAAGAATGCACTACTTGCCCTAACCTTAGACCATGATACAAAGGCTAGATAAATTATTCAACCAATGAAAAGCATTTGAAAATTATTGATTCTATTTTCAGAAATAATTTTCTTTGTATAAACCATTAGCAGCAATTAATAGTTATTTTTGCCTTAATTACATAAAAAGGTTAAGGGATATGGAAAATTCTTTCCTATACTCTTGTAGTTTGAATTTGATTATGATGGAACGGTAATTTGCTAAAAACATTTTGCACGTGTTATGTGTTTGCATGCTAGGGTCAATAGTCAAGGTGAACAGGAGTTCAAGATGAAGATGCTTCCTTTCTTGACTTTTCTTTTGCCATGGTTGTCAATATTTTCAACTAGTTAATAAGGGGAGTAATTTTAAGAAAGTTGTCTGCTTTGTATTCTATATAAAGCATTAGATCTACAGTAAGCATGAAAGCGCAAGGAAAAGAAAGTGAAGCAAGTGCATGTGTAAGGAAATACCACGGAAAGAGTAAAATAGTAAAAAGTATGTGTATAGCAAATTAAGCATGTGTAATGTTTTAAGTATTAATCAAATTATTCTTTTATATATTGATAACTTTTTTTTTGTCTATTTTACTTGAGTATTGTGAGATTTAAAGTATTTGATAAGATACTTTCCTTCTTAGTATTATTTATTATTCTAACAAAATTTTTGCACCAAAAAATCTCAACAAAGCTTTGATTTTCAAGCTTCCACAGTTTTTTTGCAAAATCTCCAATGGACTAGGCTTCAATTTTTTGTTTCCCTTTTGTGGACAGATGCATACTATTCGCCACCTTGGGTTTCGAGCCCATAAGACTTCCTCTAGAGCTTCTGCTTGTTGATTGAATTCAGGGTTAAAACGTAAAAGCCTTGTTTTGGACATCGATCAACCAGTGATTTCCTTGATTTTGTAGTGGAGGTTACCAAACACAATGTTGTTGCATTCCATAAAATTATTTTGGAGCACTTTTAGTTTAAGGATATAAGCAGCAGAACAAGATATATAATATATTGATATTCAAACCGAAATGGTCCACAAGACTACGACTCTATGTCTATATCTTGGTACAAAATAAGTATCCAGAACTGGCGGAGCATGATCTGATGATACTACTATTGGCCATTGGCCAAGCATCCAAGTTACAAAAATCAAAATCCTTTAACCATTCCTCACTAACAAAAGCTCGATCAATGCGTTTAAGTACAAGATCACTACCTTGTCTATTATTTGTCTTAGGTGTAATGGGCGCCTTTAGCTTCATGGAGTGGAGCCATTGCTTCCTGCTGCACACAGAGATGAAAAGCCATAGCCCCTGGTGGACAGTATGGATGTTTTAAGGAGCTCTACATAAATAACCAAGGGTTTGCTAGTAACAACATAATTATCATTTTTGGCGATAACAGGTGCATAATTCCCTTCTTTACAAGACTACGACCCCAAACTTCAGGTGCTCGGATAACAGATGCATAATTCCCTTCTTCACAAGATTGCGACCCCACACTTCAGGTGCCCGAAACCTGACAGACAAATCCCCAGAACTACAAGTAGTCAACTATTGCCCTTACTATGAAGAATTCAAACCAACAGAACATGAATGCCAACCTATGTACATTAACATAGAAGCAGATAACTCCGACCCTCTTAATTATGACAACTGTGTAGATACAGACGGACTCCCACCAACAGGCTGACACTGTTCATTAACACACTCAAGATAGACAGGTAGATAAAAAAATCTCTGCATTTCATCATTGCAAGATAGACAACTGAAGACTCTACGTTTCATAATTACAAGAAGACAGAATAAGGACAAAAAGAAGATAAAAAGAAGAAAGGATAGGAAAGAACCATTTACGACAAAGCTTGCATGATAAAACAAAAATATCACTATTCATAAAAAGTTTAAACTATTTGAAAGTTCAAAAACGTGTACAAAAACACTTTTGAACGTTTAGACCCCCAAAAACCAACTTAACCAACACAAGCAATATGTCAAACAATTAATGTGCGGAAGCTTAACATATGCTATATTATGGAATTGGTTAAACAACTATCTAAGCCATAACAAATTAAACCATAACAGAGATAATGTAAGGGGCGGAGATAGAGAGGAAGGAAGATGCAAACACAAAATGATAACACCGGATATGTTATCGAAGAGGAAACCGAAGACCTCGGCGAAAAACCTCTCCGCCGCCCTCCAAGCGGTAATCAATCCACTAGAAAATATAGTTGGGATACAAGGACAGCAATAGACCCTCCAAGCCTAATCTACCCAATGCACCTAAGCCCTCCAAGCTTCTTGCTCCAACGAGGTTGCGCCAACCTTTTTCTTCTCTAGCTTACCGGATTCCGCTACTACATCGTAGCATCAACCAATAAAGATTGGCTCCTTCCTAATCGCTTCCCAGAACTCCAAACGTCTCTCTCACGGAGATGATAATGGTGAGAACCAGGTTTGGTTATAAGGCCTCTCAAGGATTTGACAATGGAGAGGAAGAGAGTGAGGGAATTTGATGAGACTCTAAGGTAGAGATTGTGGGTGAAACAATCTGGTTTTCTTTAGGGTTTCTCTCTCAAAATTCTCTCTGGAAGCTCTCTTTCAATCGTGGGTTAAAAGGGTATTTATACTTTGGAGTGGTGAGGAATGTGAAACGTCGGGTTTTTCCAAAACGGGGGTGGCTCGCGGCTTGACCTCGCGGCTTGACTCGATCGCGAGTTCCGGCCAGCGAGATAACCGTATGGCCGATTGTCTGTTTTGTCCTGTAGTGCTCCAGCTAGCATGACTGTTCATCTTCCAAAGATGCCTGGCACGTGTGCAGATTTTGGCGGGTTGAAGCCGCGAGTCCAGCCGCGAGTCCCACCCGCGACACTGCTTTTCTTGCACACTCTTGAGCAATCTTCACTCTATCTCACTCACTACCCTTACAACAATCCCACCTAAATACGGGGTTACTAAATGCTTTGAATTACAAGCAAATTTGGCACGGAATAAAGCCAATTAGATGGTTGAATAAATTCAACCTTACAATCTCCCCCTTTGGCTATTCCGTGACAAAACCCTAAAATGCAGACTCTAGACTTAGCATGTGAGTTGGGAACAGTTGAACAAAACTCACTCACACCTAACTCTAGAAGTCATGTGAAGCACTTGAATCATATGAACAATATACTCTGAAACACAACAATACACTATGATTATTGTAAGCAGAAAATTATAGATGCATATGAAATGACAGAATGTGATCAAGCAAAGATGGAGTAATATACAACCCATGGCTTGATCAACCAAGTGACCACCTCAAGGTAGTGATCACGGTGTTCATCCACACTTGGAATGAACACAAGAACATACAAGTTAACAAGCACAAGGCAAGACACTTGTATGCTCAACACTCAACCAATGCATAGCACACAAGGCATATGCATCTAGGAACAATCCTACAAGGGCACAAGAGTGACAAGACAATAAACCACAATGCGAACATTTGGAACAAAGTACTGATTTCAACAAGCATAAAGGCTGCACTTAAGCATGGTACAAACCACAAGGCCTACAAATATGCTTAAAAACATTAACCCTAAAAGCTTACAAAAGCATATGGGTACAAAACAGAATTTCCTGAATAACAGTTTTACAAAACACAATATATCAACTTAAAGATAAAAAGAAACAACAGAAATAAGGACACTCCCCCTTAGATAAAGATGCTCCCCCTTAGACAATATCCTCCCCCTTGATTATGCCTATCACTCCCCCTTTTTGTCATGGAATAGGCTAGTCATCCTCTTCTAGCTTCCTCTGGATTTGATCCAACCGAGTCTGAAGAGAAGTAAGTTTCATATCCCATCGGTTGCTTTGATGGTGCGGAGAAGCGGTGAGCCCGGACACCTTTGAATTCAGCTCATAGACAGAGGAGATAATGTGATCAAGTTTCTCATCGAGAGAGAGATTACTGAATGGAGGATCACCGTGAGATGCGAAGTTTTCTGGTTTGGCTCTCTTCCGACTATGTCCAACACCGGCATTGTATGTACGCATGTTGATTGGGCTCGGTTTAGGAAGAGGAGACTCATCACCTGTTGGATAGATTCCCTTGAGCTTCAAGATCCGGAAATGAGACTACAAAAAGGAAGGCATATCCGAGACTCATTTCGGAGAACCGTTTTGCGAGAACATGAAAGATGTGAGCACAAATGTCGATTTCTTCATCGAGATGAGATCATGAAGAAACAAGGCTCGTCCGAGATTCATATACCCAGTACTTGATAAAGGGTACAAATTGTGAAACATCACAATCGTAAGCACTCTCGATTTCGGAGAAAGAGAAGAAACACTGATGGATTTTCCATTTGGTGAGAACTCCAAGTCCTGACCAAGGCTTTGTTTGAGAAGCTCCTCATCGGGACATAGATCATCATAAACCGGTGAATGACGAAAAATTGGTCTGTTGATGTGAAGAATATCTGCCGGGTATGTAGGAGAGATAGAAAAGCTCTTTTGCCGAACCCAGACTGAATATAATGAAGACCTCAACCAAAACTTCCAACAATACACGAAAGCACAAACTAATACGAGCATCAAACTTGGTGAAAGTGCACCAAGACAAAGAAAGACATCACAACTGCATCATTTAGACAGTTAACATGACCATGGTATGTAATAAGAAACAAGATTAGAACATTTTGAGCGGATATCATCAAGCATTCCATCAGAGACATGAACATGGGGAAAATATTTCAATCAAGAAGGAACCAAACATCCACACTCAAGCACGTGGCAAAGTATCATGCATTATGTTAACACAAACACATCGGTAACCATATGCCAAACACCATCAACAATACTTAAGCAAATGTAATGGGTAAGACAAAAAGACACCAAACCCATATCGAAAAAGAATCTCATATTCAGTATTAAGGCAAAAACCAGACCAATGAACAACGCAAAAAAACAGATTCCGCAAAAAAAAATAAGTTAACAATATCAAGCACAATACGCCAAACCCATTTCACAAAGAGATAAATAAACCTGATGCAATAACGGACCAAAACAAGAAAGAAACTGCAGGAAAATGAAAATGAGATTTAGATAGTAAAACCCATACCTTTTCTTGATGTTTTGAGTAAGGAAAGAAACACCAATGGGGTTTGAAATAATCTGAGTCTCGAAGAGTTTTGGGAGAAAATAGTTTAAGGAGAAGATGAACAGTTATAAAAGTTCGAGGAAAAATCGGGAAAGGTTTAAAAATCTGCTCCTGTTTACGCAAAACACGCGTTTTTCATGACTGGATTAAGTCGCCACACGATCGCGATCAAGCCGCCAGAATACACAAGAACAAAATTTTGAAAAATTTTTCTAAGTGTTTTTCGCGATTGGAAGGTCTACCAGCAGTGAGTCGCGAGTGAGCCGCGAAAATCTCTGAGTGAACTCGCGACTGGACCTTCTACTCGCGAACAAGTCGCCAAAAATGACCAGCGAAGGCTGCTGCGATCGAGGCCCGCGACTTGACACACCCGCGATCGAGCCGCCAAAACAGGGCAAAACTGAATTTTTGAAATTTTCAGATTTTTTCAACCAAAATACTTTCCAAAACACCTAAAACACTCAAAAATCTTTTTGTGCTTGAAATAACAAAGATTGAGCATGTGAAAACACATTTTATCAAGTACAATCACACAAATGAATAAGGCATTTATTGAACAAAAACTTGTGTGTTGTGTGTGGATATCAACAATGAGATAGTCCTTTGTCTAATGTGAAGCTTCAATGATCAATTCAACCAAGGCATACACAATTAGCACTAGACCATGTGACCAATCTCAATTATAGAAATATGAATATATGACTTCCCACACAAAACTTGATAATATAACTTGGAGTTTTTCATTTGACTCCATTTTCGGACATAACATTTGACCTTCTTGATCTTTCGAGGCATTCATCTCTCATTGTGAGAGTGATATACAACATTTCTCTTTGAAGAACAGGCCTTTGGCCTTTTTGAGCGAACATTCACTTTTTAAAATAAGGTCGCTTACCCTTTTTCCTAGTCAAATACTAGAATGTGCGACAGGCTTTTGCAGCTCAAAATCTCTTTTCATTTGGAGATTTACAATTTGTGAGCTCTTTTTAGCAAAAATAAAAATAAAAAGTGGGAAGAGATATAGACACAAGTCTATGCATGTCTCAAGATCAACATAACCATTCACTAATCATTCATGACAAGTTTGAAGATCTATTTACAACAATCACATAGATTTCAAGATTTTTCCCATAGTGATATGAGTGCATGAAAACAAGTAATGCTCGAAAATGCACAAAGCCATTAGCACAAAGGTACAAGGCAAAACGAGTTTTAAGACAAAACTCAACAAAGTCAATCAAGCCTTTTTGATTTTCAAATTTTTTATGTAATTTTTGGATTTTTGACTCAAGAAACAAAAAGATTGATAAAACACAATAAGGAAATATTCACAAGAAGACAAACAAACAAACAAACTCAAAAGCCACAAGCATTCCAAACAAACATAGTCACAAAGCATAGGAAGTATTAATGCATGGACATGTTGTAATGCTTATGCATGAGTACCCCTTTTCACCCGCACGACACTTGCGTTTGGGGTGATTTCCTTATCGGATTGGGTGCGGGAGTTAGGGCTTTCAAACCTTCGTGAGAAGCTTTCCAAGCAGTTGGTGAATGCACCAATCATCTTCATCACGTTCATCATTCCGGGATCTCCATGTTGTTCTCTAGATTGATCACCTGCCCAAGTTCTCCTATCGCCTCTTGGTCCTCCCGACCTTTGAGGAGTTGCACTTTGTTCTTTGCTCTCGACTTTTGGCAATTTGGTCGAGTGTGCCCTTGAAGTCCGCAATAATGGCACACATATGTTCCTCTAGGACCTCTCTCGTGGTCGTGGACGTGACTTGGCACGAGATTCGAGACCTGCCCACGATCGATTACGATGATTCAAATCCGTTGGTTCACCAAATTCTTCTTCTCATCCACCTCTAGCTTCTCACCAGTATGTTCATCAACAATTGGATCTTTTGCCTTCACAAACTTCACTTCTTTAGTGATATTTACAGATGAACTACTTCCTCCGGTATACCCCAGTCCGGATTTGTCCGAGAAGCTCTTTTGAGATGATATAACATCATCTAGCTTCTTGGTGGTGACCCTCTCTAACTTAGCATTTGCTTGCACAACTTCATTCTCAAGAAATCTCACTTTAGTGTAGGCTTGGACAGCTCACCATTCAGAGTTTCAATCTCGCATTTGGCCTCCCTATACCGGATTAGGAGACTTTTGTAGTCCTCCTCGGCCTTCTTCATCTTTCTCACAAGCAGCCTTGGCTACCCTTGTGTATTCACCCGACTTCTCCAAGAGTGAGTTGTAATTTTCTTGAAGAGTTCTTTGTGCTTTCTTCTTCTTGACTTCCGATTCTTCAACAATTCCTAGTGAGTCATCATCACTATGTTCTCCAAGGTCTTGAACAAGCAAATTTAACTCATCCGAAGACTCAACATGTGCAATAGTCATGAAAGCCGAATAGTTTCCTTCTCCATCACAGCTCTCTTGATTCTCGAGTCGGATGAGTCTGAATCACTCAAGGTCGTGGCATACACCTTGCCTTTCGATTTTAAATAATTTGGACATTCCTTCTTGAAGTGTCCATGCCCGTTGCATTCAAAACAAGTGACACCTTGTGTGGATTGGGATTCTTTTCCATCTTTCCTTTTGAAATCTCTCTTCTCCCTTGCAGAATTTTGGAATTTTCTCTTATCATCAAATTTTCCGTTGTTTTTGAATTTCAAAAACTTTTTGAAATTTTTAACAAGATAGGCTACATCTTTGTCAACCCCATCTTCTCCCGATGAGCCTTCATCTTCCACCTTCTCATTAATGGTCTTTAGAGCAAGGGATTTACTCTTCCGTTGGATGGGCGGAGACATCTCATAAGTTTGTAGAACCAACCAACCAGCTCCTATACCTTGATGTCATCAAGGTCCTTGCTCTCTTCAATGGCTGTCACCTTTGCACGAAAGCTTTCCGGCAATGATCGAAGGATCTTCCTTACAATCTTTGAGTCCTCCATTTTCTCCCCCAAGTTAAACTTACTGACAACCACTTCATTTAGCTTCCCGTAGAAAGAGTCGAAAGACTCATCCTCATTCATCTTGAGCTCCTCGAACCGAGTGGTCAGCATTTGTAACTTGGTGTCTTTCACTTTCTTCGTGCCTTCATAAGTTGTTTCCAGAATTTCTCATGCTTCTTTGGCAATGGTAATGTGAGAAATCTGTGAAATTCATCCGAGACACACCACGAGAAAATAGCATTTAGTGCTTTCTTGTTAGCATTAGATGCGACAAGTCTTTGCCTTATCCCAAGAGGATTTTGCTTTGCCTCGGGTTTTGTCCAACCAATCTCTCTGACATCCCAAACAGATTCATCAATAGAGCATAGAAAAGCTCTCATACGAACCTTCAAAAAGCATAATTACTTCCATCAAAATATGGAGGTGCATTAAGGGATTGAGACCTATCCATCTCAAAAAGGGAGTCAAGGATCACACAATGGTAATGAAACCAAACAATTTGTGTACCCGCTCGATACCAATTGAAAGTTCAAAAACGTGTACAAAAACACTTTTGAACGTTTAGACCCAAAAACCAACTTAACCAACACAAGTAATATGTCAAACAATTAATGTGCGGAAGCTTAACATATGCTATATTATGGAATTGGTTAAACAACTATCTAAGCCATAACAAATTAAACCATAACAGATAATGTAAGGGCGGAGAGATAGAGAGGAAGGAAGATGCAAACACAGCGATAACACCGGATATGTTATCGAAGAGGAAACCAAGACCTCGGCGAAAAACCTCTCCGCCGCCCTCCAAGCGGTAATCAATCCACTAGAAAATATAGTTGGGATACAAGGACAAAGAATAGACCCTCCAAGCCTAATCTACCCAATGCACCTAAGCCCTCCAAGCTTCTTGCTCCAACGAGGTTGCGCCGAACCTTTTTTTCTCTAGCTTACAGGATTCCGCTACTACATCGTAGCATCAACCAATAAAGATTGGCTCCTTCCTAATCGCTTCCCGAACTCCAAACGTCTGTCTCACGGAGATGATAATGGTGAGAACCAGGTTTGGTTATAAGGCCTCTCAAGGATTTGACAATGGAGAGGAAGAGAGTGAGGGAATTTGATGAGACTCTAAGGTAGAGATTGTGGGTGAAACAATCTGGTTTTTCTTTAGGGTTTCTCTCTCAAAATTCTCTCTGGAAGCTCTCTTTCAATCGTGGGTTAAAAGGGTATTTATCTTTGGAGTGGTGAGGAATGTGAAACGTCGGGTTTTTCCAAAACAGGGTGGCTCGCGGCTTGACCTCGCGGCTTGACTCGATCGCGAGTTCCGGCCCTTGCGAGATAACCGTATGGCCGATTGTCCCTGTAGTGCTCCAGCTAGCATGACTGTTCATCTTCCAAAGATGCTTGGCACGTGTGCGGTCTCTCGGGTTGAAGCCGCGAGTCCAGCCGCGCGACACTCTTTTTCTTGCACACTCTTGAGCAATCTTCACTCTATCTCACTCACTACCCTTACAACAATCCCACCTAAATACAGGGTTACTAAATGCTTTGAATTACAAGCAAATTTGGCACGGAATAAAGCCAATTAGATGGTTGAATAAATTCAACCTTACACTATTCACTGAATAGTATCCTCCACCGAAAAATTAACTAGGATTCACTTTTCGCAACTAAAATTACTTTTCAAGACATATCATTTTTTTGCTAAACCTTTTCAAGACATATCATAGTTCACTACTTCTATCAATAGACAGGCTCTTGAAGAAAGAAGACGTGTCCTAATTCACTACTCACTCAGAAAGTCTAGTGTTAAGGTCCATAGCCACATTCCACACCTCTTGCCATTTATGGAGACACGGTTGGTAGCCTATAAACAAAAGAGATATAAGTTATAAACATAGACCCAGTGCTAAATTTGTATGTGCTACATGGACCTAAACCTCTACAGATCCAAGAGATGATCCTCACGGTTCCATTGGAGGCTCATTTGAGCCAATCTTATAAAAGCCCCATAATCTCAGTTTGCAGATCAGGTATGCCCCATAATTCTTCTTTTGTAACGCCTTTTGTGTACTACCATGCTCGGCATGATCTCGCCTTGTAAAGAGGGTTGACGTTGGGTCAAACTGGTTAAATGGGTCTAGTCACTAGTGTAATTACTTGTGAGTATGGGCAAGGATCAGGTGGGTTATTCTAATGGAGTGGGCTTTCTCCTTTTGGGCTCACTATGGCAAAATTATAGAGCCAGGTATCTGGGTCAAGTCCTTTTATAGGGACCGCATGCAGCCCCCAGTTCAATAAAGTGGACCTGGATTAGAGTGTGCACATTGTGTGAGGAGCTTGATAAATGTTTCACTAAAATGTAAATTACATATTTAAGTTGGGATAATTTTGATTTTGATCCTTACCGTTTCAAATTTTGGATTTAGTGTCTAACATTTGATAGAGTTTTGAATTATTTCCTTCTGTCCATGCTTATTAATGATGTGTTTATTAAATGATAACTAAACTCAAAACTTCGTAGTATTAATATGCAAAACTATGTACTTTTGAACATACTAGAAAAAATATATATTTTTCCTATTTTTATTCACATTATATATAAAAATGTATTTCTTTCACATGTTTTATCCTCTAAAAGCAACCCTCTCATACTTCGATTAAGGATCCTCCATTTCAATTAAAAAATATTCTCCATTTTAAGTGACATGGAGTGGATCATTTTTTGCAAAAATAACACTCCACATAGCAAAGAATTGAGAGAGTTCATAGCATGATAATGATGTTATATTGATGGTGAAACACCCAAAAATGACAAAATACATTAATTTTAGAGTTTCTTGATAGGTGAAGCTAAATCAAATGTCACGTTCTTTAAAAATTTAGATGACATAACACTTTGTACTCTATTAGATTCAATAAATAAAATCTCAATTATGAATAGACTCTCCATTTTAAATTAATTGAAGAGGATCATGTTCTTATTTCCGCACTAGCTTATCAAATCCACTCAATGAGAAAAGTCGCCATGAATGAGGCTTAAGCTAGTTGAAGCTCAAAGCTAAACATTGCCATCTTTGATTTTTCACGGGACCAAGACAAAAAGGACAAGCATGGTACCTCAACTGTGAGCATAGCCACTAGGTACAAACCAAGTCATAAATGATGGCCAACCTCGTATTTAGGGGTGTCAAATGGGTGGATTTGGGGTGGGTATATAAAACTCATTTACCTATTATAATTCATTTAACTAATTGCTTCTGATCCAAATCCAATCCAACCCAATTATTATAAGTAAACCCCAACTCACTAAATTACCCAATTATCAAAATTATCAAAATACTGCTAAAGTGAAAATGACCAAAATACTCTAAAATGTGTACTGGTGGGGCCTACAAGTTGTAAACGAGTTGACCAGCTCTCTCTAAGTTGACTCACTGTGTCACAACAAACCCAGCTTTGTTGTTGTGGGCGAGCTGCCATGCCGATGTAGCTATGAAAGGTCGAGTATGCCAACCCAACATCAAAGACCCATTATTTTCTTCTACTTTGTACCCTTCTCCACTTGCAAACAAAGCCAACAACATGCTCGCTTGAATGCGTTCGACTCGAGGTGAACCAGTGCAAAATTGGCCGATCCTATCCGATTCTCCATTGAGTCAACGTTTTGTGCCTCTCAACTCGGTCCACGCCTTCACAGGCCACCACGTTGCATATCTGTTTCCCTAAGTACACCTCGGACATCACCTTATCCTCATGGTTCACCGATCCTTCCAGTGAGTCAAACATGGTTGAGTAGTAATGCAACGACTCAATGAACCGATCTAGGAAAACCAGCTTGTCATGGTTCACTTCTTGCTTAACTACAGTCACGATTTCTGGCTTCATTTGCTTCACCACTGACAACACTTTCTCGATCGCTCTGGGTCAAGCTAAAAGTTTGTGCAACTCGAACACCGAGTTAACCACTACTACCTCGACCTCACTTCGGTGCAAGCCATTAGAGCGTGGACAAGTCGAATTCCATTTTCTTGCGAGTCAATGAGGACTACTGGGCAAGTGGACTTGATGGTGGGTAAGTTAAAAGCTAAGAATATAGAAGAGCCCGGGACAATCTCTAAGTTTGACTCAACTAAGGGTTTTAAACGTTTTCCGTCTAAAACGTGATTGGAGGCCGAGAAAATAAGGACTAAAATATGATTAGAGGCCGAGAAAATAAGGGAAAATGCTTGTGAAACCCTGAAAAGTTTGAGGGCTGGGTTTCTTTTTTTTTTTTTTTTTTTTTTATGGGAAGGGCTTGTTTGAATTTGGGTATTTTTTTTTGGGTTAAATGGGGTTCAATGAGTTTTTAGTTAAAACCCAGTAATAACTGGGTCTAATTGGGTTGATGCCCATTTAACCCAATTAATAATTGGGTGGATTTGGGTTTAATTAGAGTGGGTGGGTTTGGGTAGGCAAATTTGGGCTTACTTTGCCACCCCTACTCGTATTACAACTCTTTAAATCTCTCAAGGTTTTATCCACTCTTTCTCTCTCCTTCATATTTTTCTTTTTCTAGATAGTAACATTCTATAGCCGTTTTTTGGTTGCTCATAAAATGAGGCAAGGGATATGAAATTTAAGGGTTGTTTGGTTTCAAAAAGCGGTGTATCTACTCTTCGTTTTCTTTATTCTATATTGAAATCCTGAATTTGAATAAATAAAAAAATAAATTAAAAAAAACACTTATTTTCACATTTAGTAGTGTTTGGTAAGTTGTTTTGAATATATAATCTGGTACTGGAATAAATAAAAGTAGAGTTAGAGGATTGAAATGATTTTTGATGGAACATAGAGAGTGAGTCTTATATTTTGGCCTATTTTATTTCTTTATCTGGGACGTGCTTAGGGCTTAACCATATGTGGTGAGAGAATTTGGTTAAAATCTCCATCCCTAGCCGCATTTCAAACCTCTAGGCTCTTGCCTTTCATTGAGACATGGCTGCCCATATAAACATAAACAAAAGAGATATAACATAAATTTGTACTTGTTACATGGATTACACTTTTTTTTTTTTCTTTTTACTTCTAAGACCTGAAGTTGGATACCCGAGCAACACAGCAGAAAAGCCCCCCAGGCCCCACCGCCCCAGCATAGCCCTCCCATCCATTGCTTCTTCCAAAAACTTCCATTTGTGAGCCTAGTATTTCCCTTTCCCTTTCCCTTCTTGTTACTTTGGTTTCCATACAAATAAGATGGGTTATGGTTTTACCTCTTGGACAATTCCCATAGAGGAAATTGACTAAACCCCTACAGTTCAAACTTCAAAAAGATGATCCTCATAGGCATCTCGATCGGCAAATACCCATTGGGCTCGATTATAGAGGGTCAAACTGGTTAAATGGGTCTAACGAACTAGTGGTAAGTATGGGCAAAGATCAGGTGGTTTATTTTCATTGAGTGGCCTATATCTTTTTGGGCTCATCATGGCAAAATCAGATAGCTAGGTTCAATAACGTGGACCAGATTAGAGTGTGGAGATCTCTGTTGAACTCTGCAAAAAAAAAAAAACTTGTAGGTCCATGGGCTTGGTGGAGACTTCTTTTCTAGCATTTAAAACAAAACTGTTTTTCATTTTTTTTTTTTTTTTTTTTTTGGGGTGGGGGGTGGGGGGGGGGGGGCGAGGGGTGAATTTCTGTTGCAGAGGTAGGATTTGATACTTTTGAATAAATCATTGAAATATGTATGTATATATCATGTAGTACTGAATCTTAATGGTGTATTTTATATTTATATAAAGTTATGAACTACTTATATTTGAAACTCTTTTAATTTTTTTAATGTTTTGGAATGTTTGACACTCATTTATTTTTAATTTTTCTAACCTGTTTGGAATAAGATTGTTTTAGCTTAGTTTTATTTTTCTTATTAACCCAAGTAAAAAACCTTTAATTTGATGGTAGATCATTTCTTTAATTTTAATTTTTTGAGGGATTTTTATTATTTTCCCCCCTTTTATCCTCAGGCTTGATTTTAAATCATGTTATTTATTTATTTACTAATTTTCCAGCCATACACCCCAACACCCTCATATTTATCTCAAGTGGTAAAATATTTAAACCACTACAGAAGTTAAAATAAAAATCAAGATACACTAGATTAAGTACAAAGTCTCCCCCCACCCAATTGGACTAGAAATAGGATAAAGAAATTATTTTAAAAATTCCTTGAAAAACAGCATGAAAATGTTCATTGAAATTGTGCTAGGAGCTTGATAAATATTTTACTAAAACCTCTCTCTCTCTCTCTCTCTCTCTCATTCGTCTTTTTCTGGATAGTATTAATTTTCTAGTTTTTGTTCGGTTTTTCAAAAAATGAGGCAAGGGATAAGGAAATTTCAGGTTTTGTGTCTAAACCTTTGATTTCATACGTTTTCTTAGTAACCAAATAGAGGACTTAACAATTTGAAATTGAATTTGGAGAAAATGATTTTTATTTTTTTAGATAACATCTGTTTTTATTTTTTGCGAATAATTTTTTTTTAAAATTATATTTACTTATGTGTACGTTTTAAATGATACGAAACATTTTAATTTGACTAATATATTGTCATAATTGTAGGACTATCAAACATTTAACAATAGTTTCATTAACAGACATAAACAAAATATTAATGAAAATCAGAAAGTTATCAAATTTTGGGGTTGAAATCTGAAATTTGTAATGTTAAGAGCCAAAATCAAAACCATCTCAAATTTTAGGAGTGAGTATTACATGTGAGTCCAAATATTTTGTTCTTAAAAGATTTTATTATGTACCAAAATTGTAGCATAGTTTGCTTGAGTCCTCAAAAAGTAATATGCTGTAGAGGTCACAAGCCATAACCACACCACTGAGAGCATTCTTGAAGTAGCTTTATTTATTTATGTATAGAAAATGGAAATACTACTATTAATCATCCGAATTGACAAGCCAGAAGCATCCAGGTTTAGATACAAAAAAACTTTAGATGCACTACAAAAAAAGAGGGCTATAGCCGCGTTTGAAAAACGCAGCTATAGCCCATAAAAACGCAGCTATAGGCTATAGCTACGTTTTTATAGCCGCGTCTCCAAACACGGCTTATACTGTGCAGCTATAGCCTCCTGCGGGGACCTAGAGCTGCATTTCTAAAAACATGGCTCTAGATTGTTGTATAGCTGTGTTTATTTAACCCTATAGCCGCGTTTTTCCACACCTATAGGTTCGGGACCTATAACTGCGTTTTGTAGAAAGCGGCTATAGGCCCGGTTTGGGCTACGTTTTAAACGCGGCTATAGTCTAATCTGCATTTAATAAACGCAGCTCTAAGATATATTGAAAAAAAAAAAAAAATCCCAGGATGGCTCTAAAGCTCCGTTTTTAAAAACGCGTCATCATTCCTACCCAACTAAACACAACTTCAACATCACAAAACGCAGCTTTAGAGCAGGTCTATAGCCGTGTTTAATAAACACAACTATACGACCAGTGTTAGAGTTGCATTTTTGTAAAACGCAGCTCAAATAGCACCCTGAAGCTATGTTTTTAAAAAACACAGCTCCAAAGCGCATTTTTAGTTGTGATGGTGGAACAGAATATACTAGAAAATTTATAATCCAGTTGCAACCACTTTTGACCAAGGCATTGGCACAACGATATGAGCTTCAATCCATCTTGAAGTTACTTTTGTTAACGTTGTATTGTCTATTGTGTCCCTTCAACTTTTTTTTTTGCTTTCTTTCTTTTTCCTTTTCCTTTCCCCATTTATCTGCTTTTACTTTTAGCAAAGAGCCGCACATCTCATAGACGACTTATAAGAGGAGGGAGAAAATAAGACTCTTCAATAAAAAGGCCCTTACTCAGTGGCAGGGCCTAGACTTTGGTTAAGAAAAATAAGATTAAAATACATGATTGAAATCAAAATTGATCGGAAAAATATTAGTTGACATTAGTTAAAATAATTGAATAATTATATAAAAAAGAAACAAAAGTAATCAATTAAAGATTTTAATCTAAGTAATTAAAGTTTAAACATATAGTTGATCAATTACTCAAAATAAATTGAGAAAATAAATGAATGCAAAAGTATTAAAAATATAACAATATACCAAGAACGTTGTATACCGCCTCATTACCTTGATTGGTTTAAAAAAAATATTTACAATTCAACTTTATTTCTCATTTTTTGTTGTGGGAGGAGGAAGTCCGAAGATAGGGAATCGTCAAGTGGAATTCACCTAAGGGGCAATTGGGCTCAACTACTCATCGGATGAAGCCCGGTCTAGTCGGGATAACCCATTCAGGAAAACCGAGGAGCAGACACCTCTCGGGAGGTCAGAGACAAACCACCAAGGCCATAAGGTTGAAAGTCGAGAAAGGTAGTAGTAACATGCAAGCAAGGGAAGGAGGAAACTTCTAGATAAAGTATCCATCACCTCCACATTTAATGTACCATACGAACTCAACCTGCTGCATTAATGGCAGAATGATCCTTGCACAGTGCTCTCACAACCTCTGACCTACTCTATCACCATCGGTAAAGGCGGTGATGAGACAAGTATCTAAGAAAGGATTAATGGGCATCCAAGTGGAAGGCTGGGATGTAACCCAAACAACTATATATAATGTAAGGACTCGATTTGTAACGACCCAAAATGATATTGGGTTAAATGACGTAAAAAGGCCCAAACAATATCATTTGTAGAGCCTGGGTTTGAAAAGCTAGGTTTTGGTCACTGGTTGGTGGTTAACCATGGTGTTCATACAAAAGTAAGCAATGTTCGTTTCGAGGAGTCTTTCCCCTCGATTTGGTCCGGGAGGGTCTGGTTCTTGGCCTTTTTCCCGACCTCTCTCCCGGATTGCTTACTTCCCCTTTTATATTAGCTTGTATCCCTTATCCAATGTCTACGTGTGGGCTCGACTTTCCAAGACTGATACTTGTCCCATCAATCCATACCCAAAGTGGTTGGGGGTGGTTGTAAAAGCTCAAGAGCATGGTTACAAAAGTCAAAGAGTATTCAATGGCAATAATGGCAGCTTTCCTTTTATCCTTGGTCGTCATACTGTCCAGCGATCCTTTCTTTATTAATATAGATATTTTAGGTTTTTTTCCCAAAAACTGTTCCTATACCGTTCTTGCCCTTCCTTTCGGGAGGACCTCGGATATGTCGAGGACAGAATCATCCTCGGCTATGTCTCAAGACTACTTGGACTTTTATTATACGTCCTCGGCTATATCCCTCCTCGGCTCGGGCCTTGGGCCCCAATGTAAAAATGGGTCGGGGCCACAAATTATTGGGCCCCACATATAGTAAGGAAGATCCTCCTTGAAACGAGATTGGAAAAAGTTAAGAAAGAAAGAAATAGGGAAATAGAGAGAGAAATAGATCGTTGTAAAATCGAGGAGTGTATACTTGAAGAATCATTGCTCCTCAACTAGCCCGAGGAAGAGCTTATAATAATAATTTCTCTTTCCTTATCATAATTCTTCATTAAAATTACTATCTTTGCCAACCTTCTTTCTCTAATTACTAAAACTTGGCTACCAAGGCTTAAATGTTTAACCTTAATCATTTGTCTTTACAAATTAGTTGTATTAGGCCTCTATCCTAACCCAACATTTTTCGAGTTGGGCTGGAGCTGCCATTTTTGCCCCCTACAGTTGTAATAAACTAATTATTAAATTCGAGTTTGTAGTAAAAAGTAAAAACTCATATTTTGAAAATATAAAAGAATTAAGATATTGAAGAAGAAAACACCAGTGGATTAATGGAGGAATTAGAGTTTTGGTGTTGCGTAAAAAATAACTCATAATTAGTTTTTTGTAATAATATTTTTAAGCTTAAAATTTGGACCCATTGCTTTGAGTAAAAATGCTGTGAGAAATTTTAATCGGTTTGTTAGATGAAATTGTTTTGAACTTAAAAGGTGTGGTTATATAGAAAATTGAATTTCAAATATTGTGAATGAACAAGTGTCATGAGTTAATTTTCATATTATTATTAATGTAATTGTTGGGAATACACATTGAGTAAAATTCCACATTAAATAAGAATAACAAGAGCTAATTATAAATATAACATAGTTGCGTCCAAACTCATAAATTTAAATATTTTGACTTAAGTAATATTCATATATATTATATTAACTATTTAGTAAGGGCTTAAGTTATTCCCAATTGCACACTAAAAGTGATCAATCCTGTGTAAAAGTACAATTTTTTTTTTTAAAACTACAAGTACAACTCTTGTTTAAAGAGAAATGTAAGAGCGTTAGCATCAGGAAATGCTACTCTATTCTATTTTATTATCCCAAAAAGCTATTTTATCAATTATATCATCCCATTTTACAATACTTCTAACATCCCAAACTTTTATTTTCCTATTTTACTCATTAAAATAATATATTAACACAATAAAATAATATTTCTCCTAATCACCATCATTTATTATTTCTTTCCCCCAATCACCATCACAATAAAATATTAGTTTTTTTTTTTTAGAATTATGCTACAGTACAATTCTAAAGATAAAATTGCATTGTAGTACCATTGCAAAAATATTTGCAATACTTAGCAATAATATTTCCTGATGCAATACATTTTGTGGCTTAAAATGCTAAATATCCCTTACATTTAGCCTTAGCATTCCCCAATGCTAATGCTCTAAGAAAGCAAAGGAATTGATAGTCACAGTGTAATGAAAAGGGAAAAGTAGTTTTATAGCTTTTTTATTGCCCCACCGGCTTCTATATAAGTTTTGGGCTTGATTGATACCAATGCAAAAATGATGTAAACTCTATAAATAAAGCTATTTTGTTCGTTGATTATAAAAAAAACAAAAAAATTATTAACCCAAAAAATGAAAGTAAAAAAATCACTAGAGATTTTTACTATATGAACTAAAAAAATAAATAATTAAAAATGGCATGACATAATAAAAATGGTGTGGCATCATTTTATTGGATGTACTAAATATGTAGCATGTTTATGTGATCCTTAATAGAAAATATAAACAAAAGGGTTGCTGATGCAAATGGAATAGAACTTTAGAGTTAGGGCTATAAATGAGCCGAGTTTTGTCGAGTAGTGCATATTCAAGCTTGGCTCGTCAAGAAAAGTCAAAAGCTCAAGCTTGGCTTGAGCTCATGACAAGCCTAAAAATAGTGTTTGAGCTTGAGCTTGAGCTTGAGCTTGTGAGAAAGCTAAAAAGCAGCTTGAGCTTGAGCTTGAGCTTGTGAGAAAGCTAAAAAGCTCAAGCTTGGCTTGGCTTGGCTTGGCTTGATTAATTAGTCAAGCCAAGCTCAAGCTTCATATCAAGTTCAAACTCGAGCTTAAGTCAAGCTTTTGAGCTTGAGATCTAAAAAAATTATATTATCAAATGCTTAAATCTCTAAAATTAAGAAGAAGAAAAATTGTATACTCATTTTATCATGCGTCTAGTCCTACTTATGATTAATCATTATTCAAATTAAAATTTTACATAATTAAATTAATTAATTCATCATTCCTTGTCTACTATAGTTTTAGCAAATATTCAAAATACAATTTTTACATTCATGTTAGATGGTGAAGAACTAGAAAAATATTTGTTTGTAACTATTATGAATAAGAAAATACTAACATGTTTTATAACTTTACTTTAGATGATTGATGGGGAAGGATCATATGTGATCTACTTAACTAACTAATTTATTTTTAAACATAACTATAGTCTAAAGTGGTTTTTGGTTAGTTTAGAGGGAAGGAAAAAGTTAAGGTAATGGATAGTGGTGCCATGTTGGTCATGGCATTATTAAGATATGTGTAAAGATTATATTTAACTAACACATATAAACTTATAAATGAGTCTATGCTTGAATTGTTTTATATCAAGCCTAATAGCTCACAAACTTATTCGTGAACAAGTTTTTTTGTTTAGGCTCAGCTTGTTTATTAAACAAGTCTAAAATTAAGTCTTAAACTTGACTTATTTATAAATAAAAAAACATGAACGAGCTTTTTATCGAGTCGAGCCCAAGTTATTCACAATCGGTTTGGTTCATTTACAGCCCTATATTAGAGCATTCACACTCGGTTTCTACAAAAAATTCTATTTTACCATCTTAAAACCTACTTTATTATTTATACCATAACATTTTACAACACCCCTAACATCCCAACTTTTTTTTCCTATTCAACTTATTAAAATAATATATACTACTCAATAAAATAATATAATCCATCTCAACCACTACCATGGCGATAACACACACCAAAAAAAAAAAAAAAAAAATCAAAGAAAATTCCATCACCACCATGACAACAACACATTAAAAATCAAAGAAAAATCCTCCACCACCATGGCAAATCCATGGCAACAACACACCCACCACCACCATGGACAAAAACCCACAAAAAAATCAAAGAAAAATGCACATCGTAACCCATTAGAACCCACGCCGAAAACCCACATCGGACCCATGCCGGAAACCCACTTGGACCCACACGGGATATCCATATCAGATCTTGCCACACCATGCCCACACTTCGAATCCAACTCAACTCCAGTGGCAAGCTTTGAATGAGAGAGTGAGAGATGTGAGAGAGGGAGTGATGATGAGAATCAAGAAAGAGAGAGAATCAGAGAAAAAAAAAAAAAAGAAAGAAAGGAAGAAGTAGAACTGAGTGAGAATTAGAGAAAAAAAGAAAAGAAAAAACAAGCAAAACTGAGGATGAAGAAGAACTGAGTGAGAATTAGAGTAAAAAAAAAGGAAAAAAAAAAAGGAAGAAGTATAAATGAGTGGGTGAGAGATAAAAAAAAGTAATATAACCGGGGTAAAACCCTTTTTTCGTTCGTATATTTTCATACGATTCTCATTTTGATCCCTAACTTTTTTTTTTTTTTTTTTTTTATCGATTTTAGTCCCTATTCTTAAAAACACATCTTATTTTTGTCCTCATCGTTACATCATAAATGAAATTCATACGGCTGGCAAACGACATAAGTTAAGAACGTTAAAATAATAATAAATTTTTTTATTTTAACATTAAAAAATATCACATCAACATTTAAATTTAAAAAAATTAATTTATCAATTTTAACTAAATAAAAAAAAAACTAAAAACATAATTAAAAACCAAAAACCCCGTGAATCAAGATCTAAATGTATTTAGAACAAGAACAACAAAAATACAAGTACCCAACCTAGATTTAAATACAAGAACAACATTTCAGTCTTTCATTTTAAATAAAATAAAGTTTTAGTTATCATTTAATTATTTAAATAATAATTGTTCTTCCCCCAAGAGCATGGTTGTCCAGAAAATAAGAAATTCAAGATTTTCTTCTTCCTTCTTGCATTTTTTTAGCATCCAAACATTTTTTACTTTTCATTTTTTTTTGTAAGAAACTTGTTCTTCATGAATTTTTGAAGCACTTAAGGCAATAGAAGTGAGAAATCAGAGTTGTGACTCAAATTGAATTAGTTCTCTCCTTCCATTTGGTGGGAAATTTTTAAAGCAACCAAAGGAACTACCAAAAAAAAAAAAAAAAAAAATCTAAAATCCTAGAAACCATACCGTAAACAAATCCTAAAACCCAAAAAAAAAAATCTCTCATTTTCCACTCACCCAAAACCCCATCACAACAAACAACAATATTCACAAGAAACTTCAACAAATAAGAACACCCAGCAACAAAGAATAACATTAGTAGAAAGAAAATAATCTTAATTTGTACCAAATTCGCAAAACCCACATACATAGCCGAAGCCCACATCCAAGTTGTTTTTGAGATAAACCCAAATCTGAACCATTTTGAAGCCAGTCAACCATTACTCCCTTGAAACCCCAAAAATAAAAATAAAAATAATTTGTAGACTAGAGAGCTTCAACCTTGAGCTCTACACCCTCCATCGCCGCATCATCTTCCTCATCCCTCCGGCCGCCTCCTCCACCTCCGTCATGAGGCGGATCAGCCTTTTATTGATTTGGATCTTGACTCTTGACTTGTAGATTAGCCTTGCATTGATTTGTTTGCTGTCACGGCGTGGCTGGCAATAGCCCAACGCGAAACCAGTGAAGTTGTGGATTTGAGAGGACAAGGGAGAGATGAAAAGAGAGACAGAGAGGATGGGATTGTGTGGGTTTGAGATTGTGTGGGTTTTAATGGAAAGGAGAGGATGAAAGACTGAAATGTTGTTCTTGTATTTAAATCAGGGTTGTTTCTAAAAAAAAAAAAAGTATTTAAATTTGGGTTGGGTCCTTGTATTTTTGTTGTTCTTATTCTAAATACATTTAGATCTTGATTCACGGGGTTTTTGGTTTTTAATTATGTTTTTAGTTTTTCTTATTTAATTAAAATTGATAAATTGGTTTATTAAATTTAAATGCTGATGTGGCATTTTTAATGTTAAAATAAAAAATTTTATTATTATTTTAATGTTCTTAACTTATGCCGTTTGCCAGCTATGCGAATTCCGTCTCCGATATAACGGCAGAGACAAAAATGAGACGATTTTTCAGGATAGGGACTAAAATCGGTGGAAAAAAAATTAGAGACCAAGGTGAGAATCGTGTGAAAATGTAGGGATGAAAAAGAGTTTTATCCCAATATAATATTACTAGTCTCATCACATGCACGAGTGCAATAAGGCTTTTTTTTTTTTTTTTGGTTAGTGGTCCCATTTTTTAGAATTTTTTTTTATTCTGTATATATATAATTTTTATTTTGAAAATCTAATTTATAAGTGGATAAAGTAATTTAAAAATTAATAGGAGAGTGGTCTTATTTTTTAAGCAATGTTTTGGAAAACTATTGTGTACTCCCGAAGTGCCATAAATGTGTGCTTCCTCCTTTCACATGAATGGTGGATCTCACTAATTAAATTCATGGTGGGACCCACCATTCATGTGAGAGGAGGGAATACGCATTTATGGTACTCTGAGAATACCTAATAATTTTCCGTTTTAGTGGGAGTTAAAGTTGCATTTTTATCGGATTGTCTTTTAGTTTTGTTTCAATTTAAACATAAGGGTGTAGAGGCTTTTTTGAACTAAAAAAATGAGGAATCCAAACAGGGGAAGCTCCTTAAATAATAGTATAGATATACAAGATGCTACAATATCTTCATAAAAGTAAGACAAGATCTTGTAGCACTATTGTAAAAATTTATACAATTAAGAGACCGGATGACGAGGGGTTTTGGGGCTATGATGCTAAGTATTACCAACATATGCATGTGCAAGACCCAATGTGAATGCTCTTATGGGGTAAAATCCAAATTCTGAAACTTCATAGTGTAAAATCCAAATTATGAAACTTCATAGTGTAAAATCCAAACTCTCCCAAACTTTAGGGGTAGAATCCAAATTCTGAAATTTCAGGGTGTAAAATCTAAACACTCCCAAACTTTAAGGGTGTAGTTTGCAATTTAGCCTATTATTTATTACTCATTCAGTCCTAATTTTTTTTTTTTTTTTTGAGATTTCCCTTTGTCCCAATTTGTTTGACATGTATTATATTTTAAAATATCCCAAAATTAAGTCTTGTTTGAAAAGTCAAATCTCATTATTTTATTAACATTCCCATTATGACCTTGAAGAAGTTACCAGTAATTATATTAAATTTGGATGAGGCCTGGTGGCTACATAATTTAAATTTGAAAATAAGTTTATAATCTACAGCCAGTAGAGTTTGTAATTGTAGTAGTAGTACACCAATAGAGTTTGTAATCTATGATAATTTTGAAATTTTCTTAAGAGACAAGGATTTTTATTTTTATTTTATATGCACAGTTGTTTAACTTTTTAAAAAATTATTTACGGGTAATTTAGGAAACTTCTAACTTATTTTTAAAGAGATAATGCATTTAATAATGTTTCCCTAAGTAGTTGGGATTTCTAAGTAGGCCAATAATTTGGGATGGAGCAGGTGTTAAAAATAGTTTTTGGGAAAACTATTTTGGAGAATAGACTTATCTTAAAATCATGTTTTCAAAACACAATTTTATTTAAAATTTTGCTGATGTGGTAGGAGCTAATAGGGTAACTCTCTACATGGAACTTTTTTTTTTTTTTTTGATACAATATAGAAATTCTACTATAGCCTAATCTAAGTATATATATATATATATATATATATATATATATATATATATATATATATATATATGTGAAGCTCCCTTCTAGAAACTTGAACCCTAGACTTTTTCCCCTACATCCTACAAGCACTTATACTTGTGGAGTGACCACCGCGCTAAGGATGCGCGGTGGTTACATGGAATTTATGTTTCAAAAACAAAATTTTAGTGAAAATTTTTTAATTTTGCCATCTATGCAAGGTAAAATTTGTTTTTTTACATTGAAATCAAGTACAAATTGTGAAATTGTGTTTTGAAAACAAAATTTTAGTATAAATTTGAAATTACATTTCTACACTTTAATCATATTTGAAAACACAATTTCATAGCAATTTGTGAATTATGTTTCAGTATAAATTTTGAAATTTTGATTTTTAAACTGATTTGGGTGAGGTAGGTAAAATTTAATAAGTGGGAATGGAGAAAATTTTGCACCATTAACAGAAGTGTTTTGGAAACACGATTTCCAGCATAATTTTAGGTGAAATCATATTTTCAAAACATGATTTCAATGTTTAAAATCATGAAGAGACTATTCTCCACAAAAAAAAAAAAAAAAAAGAAGCTCTATTTTGATCATTATTAATAAAATTATAATCTATATATATATATATATATATATATATATATATATAACCGAAACTTTTGAAGCTCCCAAAATTTTCCACATCAGCACATATTAAAAAAAAAACATAAATGAACAATTTTCCACGTTAACACAAGATTAAAAAAAAAACATAAATGAACAATTTTCCATGTAAAACATAAATGAACAATTTTCCATGTCAAAGACAAAGATATTAAAAAAAAAAAAAAACATAAATGAAAAGAATAAATAAATAAGCCAAGAAAAACCTTTTCTAAAACCCAATAAAAACCTACGTATAAAAATACATAAGCGCAAAAAAAACTCAGTCGTTCCTTTTCTTAAACCCAATAAAAACCTAAGTATAAAAAAACATAAGCGCAAAAAAAACTCTGCCGTTCCTCTCTCTTCTCTTTTTCTCTACCTTCTCCTTCCCCAAAACCCAACACCGAAAATCAATCCTACCAAGAAGCCATCCCCACACTTTGTCGGTCGAGATAGAAAGAAGGCATCACCAACCATATGGTTTCATAGTCGGAGAGTTTTTCCGGAAGCGAAGGTGACGATGGGACCGTAACAGAGCTTGAAGAGAAAATCAAATCAAACACCGCCACTACTGGTAAATAATTTTCTGTACCATTAACTTATTAGGAATTCATGACCCTATATTATATTTTGATTAGGAATCCATAACCCTAACCAAATTTGATTAGGAATCCATAACCCTATATTGTATTATAAATAATATTTTTTAGGGATTATTTGTTACCATGCAACTCACGGCTAAAAATTTGTATCTCTCATTCCTCTCTTCTGAAATTTTTTTGCTCGCTTTACAATTATGAATTTTTATTACTCTCTCTATAATTCTTCAGTTTTTTTGAATTTAATTTTGTGAATTTTTCTTTGGGCTCATGTGGCTACCGCTTAAAAACTTGAAACAATCCCGTACATCGCACGGGTTAGCGACTAGTATTTTTTCAAAAAAAAAAAAACCCCTATTTGCGCTTGCTACATGGATTACTTTTTTTTTTTTTTTTTTCCTTCTAAGTTGGATACTTGAAGAAGGTAAGGCATTACCTACTGGGCTATGTCTTTACTTGGTATACCATTCTTTATTCGGATTATCAATACAATTTCCATCTTTATCTTCCAAAAAAAAAAAAAAAAAAAAAAGGGATGCTCGATAACCTGACCAACACAACAAAATTCCTCAAACTTCCATTTGTGAACCTAGTACTTCCCTTTCCCTACTTATTGTTTGGTTTCCGTAAGAAATAAGGCATTTGTTACCGTGTGCCCTTAGATAGTGGTGGCCTTTTACATAGGAAATTGAAATAAGTTATACAAGGAGTACTTTTTTGGTCTAACAAAACAAAATGACAAATATGGCCTCCAATTTTTTTGAACAAGCCGGATCAAACCAAACAAAATGACCAATGTTGTCCTCCAATTTTTTTAACAAGACAAAAATGTTCTTTTGCAATTTCCCTCCATTTTCTATTTTATCTCCCACCAATACTTACTTTACCAATATTTACTTTTTCCTCTCCTCCACTTTACCAATATCATAGAAAAAACTAAAAGAAGAGTTCAATGTTCAACAAAAAGACAAGAGAGAAAGAAGAGTTCAATGAATGATCAAAGAATGTCTACAAAAATATAGTGTTCAAGAAATTATAAATAAGGTACATAAATTTTTTTTTTTTTTTTTTAATTTATATTTCAAATATATTGAAATATGATGTTAATATTTATTTATCATTTTTGTTTAATTATTGTAGAATCAATGGATGAGATTTTTGTTGAGAAGAGTTCAATGAATGATCAAAAAATGTCTACAAGAATATAGTGTTCAAGAAATTATAAATAAGGTACATATATTTCTTTAGTTCTTAATTTATTTTTCAAATATATTGAAATATGATGTTAATATTTATTTATCATTTTTGTTAAATTATTGTAGAATCGATGGATGAGAATTTTGTTGCAAGTGAGATTCACCAATTAGTTTCAATGAGTTGTTTTGACTTAAATGAATTACCTCAAGAAGGTATACTATTTTATTCTATTTTATTTTATTTATAGTTTATATTTCATTTATAATTGAATATGATGTTGATTTTTTTTTTTTTTTTTTTTTTACAATATAGAACAAATGAATGATATTGTAATTGCAAGTGAGATTTATCAAAGTGTTTCAAGGAATTGTGTTGACTTAAATGAGCTTCCAAATGATGGAGAAAATAATGACATTTGTGGGGAAGAATTAGTGGTTTGGAATGAATATCCAATAGAAGAAATAGGAGTTATTGAAGAAAATGAAGATATTAATTCAATAGAAAATGAGTTTGAACCTTTTGTTGGTCAATGTTTTCTTCATGAAGAAGAGGCTTTCATTTTCTATAAAAATTATGCAAATCGATATGGTTTTACAATCCAAAAAGGTCATTTTGTCACAAAAAATGGAGAAAATGTAAGACGTGATTTCTTTTGTCACTGAGAAGGTAGACAACAATTAAAAAGAGTGGATTCATTTAAGGAGCAACGAAATAGGATATCTACAAGATGTAGATGCAAAGCTCATTTAAGAATCACATTGCGAAAGTCATTTGACATTTTTCCACGAGAATGGCATGTCACTAAGTTTGTTATAGATCACAATCATGAATTGTTGTCCCCTTTGGAAGTAAGATTTCTTCTGGCTAATCGAGTTATCACTAAAGAAGATAAAGATCGCATTCTCTTGTTGAAAAATGGTGGACTTTTGGTTAGGCAAATAATATGTGTTATGGAACTTGAGAAAGGTATGAAGCATGGAGATCTTCCATTTTTTAAAAGAGATATCCATAACCTTTATGTGAAAATGAGAAGGATGCATGCAATGAATGATGCTATGGGTCTCTTACAATTGTGAAAAGTTGCTAAGGAAAAGAATTCTAAATTTCAATATGCATATACAACTGATGAAGAGAGTAGGTTGGAGCATATTTTTTGGGTGCCTACTCCTTGTTTTGATTGGTACAAAAAATATGGAGATGTGATTGTTTTTTATACTACTTACAAAGTAAATGCGTATGACATGCCTTTTGGTATTTTTGTTGGTATCAATAATCATGAAAAGAAAATTCTCTTTGGTTGTGCACTTCTTTGAAATGAAACAACTAGTGCATTTCAATGGTTAATGAAGGTACATAAATTATTTAATTATCTTGTAAACTTGTGCAATTATTTTTCGATCTTATTTGATTAATTAGTAGTTTAATAGTATGTATCCTACTATATTTTTTCATGTGCTAATAACTTTGTATTTGATTAATAGACTTTTGCAAATTTAATGAAGAAGTCACCTAAGACAATTTTAACAGACCAAAATCCATGGATTACAGAGGCAATATCAAAAGAATTGCCATCCACAAAACATGCTTTTTGTATATGGCATATTACTGCTAAATTTAGTGGTTGGTTGACAACAATTCTTCGTAGTCAATAAAATATTTTTATTTCTTTCATTTTGGATTTTATTATTTTTACTATTTAAATAAAATAAATGTCAACTCCATGTAAGACCCTAAATCTATGGGGAAATATAACGGGGCACCAACACAACCTCACCAATTCATGCGGGTTTGTCCCAACGAAAAGTTGGTGGACTGAGAGTGGGGCCTTTCACATACCTACTATGATAAGGCTAGTGGTATAGGACCAGGAAAAAAAAATGCAATGACTCAAGCTCGTGCCATCACATACACAAATAGAAATTGTAGACTCAAAAGGAATTGGTCATTATTGCAAGAAACAAGATTTTATTGTCTTGATACTTATTGACCTCATATCATCTTGAAAGGTTACAAGCATAGAGGTTATAAGAAGAAAATGTAGTGCGAATGTGTATTTGTCAAAATTTACACTCAATAAAAAGTTGAAATTTAAAGATTTTATTGATGTGATCTTTATTTTTCCTAGAGTTTTAAAATTTTGATTTTACCTCTTGAAGATGTATATTGTTTACATCAGTAGCCTCTTCATTTATACTTTTCCACTAAGTGTCACAAAATAATGTTACATGTGTTTAGTTTGTTCAATAAAATAATGTCACGTGACAGACTAAAAATGACGTGAATAATAGACACAATTGATACTTATAATAAATTTCATAATAAATTTAGTTTTTCACAAATACTTGTAATAAATTTCACAATAAATTTCATTATAGTTAAAATAATTAATTGTGATATAAATACTTAAATAAATTCACAAGTACTTATAAAAAGTTGCATTGGTTGAATTATTTAATCATTAAACTTAGATAATTATTTGTAGCAAGCAACCAAGGAGTCAAAAAGGTTATTCAATGTGTAATGTGTAAGCGTTTACAAAAAAAAAAAAAAAAAAAATGTTGTGTGGCTCTTTTTTTACCACGTATCCAAATGAGGACAACATTATTTTTCAGAAATTGTTGTGTAAGGGAACTTGTTTTAGCCAAGGTTGAACTTGTTTCAGAAATTTTGTCCTCCTTTCAACTGCTACATCGCTATAAGGGAGGAAAGTCTTGGTCTTGAGTGGTAAATGTTTCTTCTCTTTCGGTTTCACTACATTTTTTTTTCTTTCTTTCCTTCATTTTCTCTCAGATCCCATCTCTTTCTCTGTATTTTTTCTTTCTTTCTTTCTTTCCCTCAACAGACAGAGACCACTGAAATCAAAGAGAACTCAAGCACGAAATGGGGATGGCTTCAAGGAACACCCGATCATGAACCATGCCTAGGCGACGCACCCATTTCAAGGCCCCTCCCGTAGTCGGCAACAAATAGTTGTTTAGCTTTGAATAGTTCCAATGCTGAGATTCACAAGTATTTAAAACCTATATTGATTTCTTTTTAAAAAATATTTAAGTAATAATTTTTTTTTTATTGATTATATGTTCTGGTTTTATTCTAGTAACATTTGAAACTTGTACGTATGAGGTGTAATTTTTGTAAGAGGATTTTTTTTTTAATGAGAATTTTTGTAAGAAGTTGTTTGGTGGTAGAGTGTTGTTTTCGGTTAGCTTGTTTCAAGTGTGTAACTTGTGTTTCAACTTTTGAGGAGGGCGAAAATGGGAATTTAACCATAATTTTCCAACTATATAGTTAGTAGTTCCGATTCCCAAACTATATTATTTACTAGCATCTTGAGTCTATGAGACTCGATTTTGGCCTATAAATCGAGTCTCAAATACTCAATTTCCATGGTTTGATGTGGCATTTTTTTCTCACCTGGAAATTGAGCTTCTAAGGCTCGATTTATAAACCAAAATAAATTTAAAGTCTCAAGTCTCTCGTACAAGCCGAAATACCTAAAAAGAATTTAAGAAATCCAGAAATACAACAATCCCAATCCCAAGACAATCGGAGGGAGAAAGAATCTAGAGACTCGGATCATCGTCTACGCCGCCAAGGTCGCATGTGGCCTGGGTCATGCGAGGCCTGGGTTGCGCGTGGCCTGGGTCACGCATGGTGCACGACCTGGGTCTCGTGCTGGGTCGCGCACGATGGTGGTCTACCCGGGTCGCGCACGGTGGTGGTCTGGGGTTTCACGGTGGTCCGCCTCGATCTTCTCCTTTTTTTTTTTTTTTTTTTTTTTTTTTTTTTTTCCTTCTTCTTCTTCTTCTTCTTCTCTTTGTTCTTCTCTGACATTTTGGGTTGTTTTGATGTTTTGGGTTCTTTGCGTGTAAAGTTATAAGGGTTATAAATTGAGTCTTAGAAACTCGATTTTCATGTGGTCGCCATGTGAAAAAATATGCCATATCGGAGGTGATTAGACCATAGAAATCGAGTCTCCGAGACTCGATTTATAGGCCAAAATTGAGTCTTATAGATTCGAGATGCTAGTAAATAATATAGTTTGGGAACCGGAACTACTAACTATATAGTTGGAAAATTATGATTAAATTCTCATTTTGGCCTTTGAGGAGGGGAGGAGAAATGAGTAAAGGGTAGTTTAGTCTTTTTAGAAAAATATAATTTGTCAAATGCTTTTCTCTTGTTTCCATAAGAGCATTCTCATTAAGAATGCTGAATGATATAAATGCTAAATTTTAGCATGTTAAATGCTATAAATGTTAAAAAGCATGCTCCATCAAAACTTTTAAATCCTATAAAATTTGCAATCCGGCTACTAAGATAAAAAAAAAAAAAAAAAAAAAAAAAAAAAAAAATTGTTTAACCACTTTCCCTCCTACCCGCTTCCTTTTCGCGCCTATCTCCACTAGTTTTTTTTTTTTTTTTTTTTTTTTTTTTTTTTTTTTTTTTTACGCCTATGCCCCTACCTCCTCTCCTTTTGTTTTATTATTATTTTATTTCTTCGTTCTCCCTCGACCCAAGCCGCTCTTCCTTTCCCTCAATCCACACCGCCAAACCCATCTTCGCTTCACTACTCCCTTTGACCGAACCACCATCACAAACACAACCTCTTCTTCCTCTGAGTGAACCTATATCGAGCCTACTCTTCTCTCCCTGACCAAACCCAAAAACCCAGTCTTGAAACCCATATTCTCATCTCAAAACCGAAGATTCAAGGGAGGGGATTAGGCTTCCATTTGGGTTAGATTGAAGCTCCATGGGTCAGGCTTCCATTTAGGTTTTGTTTTGGGTTAGGGATTTTGTGGGTCTTGTATTGCTGTCAGAAGTTTATCATAAGTTCATCACCGATTGGGTCTTGTATTGTTGTCGAAAGTTTGTCACAAGTTCATCACCGATTAGGGCAAAACTTCTAGCCGATTCAACTCCAAACAAGTTAGTTATATTTGTCAATCTTTCTATGATTTTAGTCTGAATCTTTAATTGTTTCTTTTTGAAATGTTTTTGTGGAAATTATCATGATGATATATTGGAAAGCATTCTTGTTGTTGTATTTTTAGAGTTGAAAGTGTCTCTGACTTCATTGATAGTTAGGAACACAAACACACTCAATATCTGCTTAGTTTTCAGTTCTTGTTCTTGTTATAGTTCATTGACTCTTATCACATACTTAGGCTTTGGTGAAAATGTAGCTTATTTGTTTGGATTTCCCACAAAAGATTAATGGGGAAAAAGGAGTTAAATAATCAACTATCTCTTAGTCATTAGTACATCAGAGGTTGCATTTAGTTATGCATATTTTTTTCTTTTATGGAAATATATAATAAGGAAAAGTTTTGACCACTGCAAAAAAATGCATCTCTATCCATTAACTTCATAAAGTATCATACAAGGTAAATCCCTTTGAAAAATAGTATGAAGAGAGTTATTTAGTTGGAAATAGTGGAGACAAATTTTTGACATGCTGCATATACAACATGAAATTGTAGTTTCATGAGCATAGTTAAAAGAAGATTAAGCTATTAGGGCATTCGATTTTTTATGAAAAAAATTGTTTCCGTGATACTATCAGTGGTAATCGAGGCGAATTTTTCATTGTTCTTGTCTCTTGATGCAAGTTGTTATTGGGTTAGGCTCAAATATGCAAACTCATGCTTGTCTAACATATGTTTTTAATTATTAGTATTCAATTCTTTTTTTGCAGTATAACCAAAACACTAGAGCGATACCTGCTATGGATATGGAGTTTTATTTTCTGATATCTGCTATGACAGATCATGTAACATTATGCTTTGCAATGAGAGATCAGTTTCTTTCCTAGTCATGATGACATCTGCCTAAAACACATAAGCCAAGTTCCTGAACTGTTGGGGTTCATTTGAAGTACAAATTATTGAATTAATTTGTTGACATATGTGTTGTGGTTTAAACTTGTAAACATTTTATTTGCCAACTCCAAAGACCAAAGTTGAAGAAGAAGTTGTTTAGGACTTGAATTGACTTACCACTCTTTCTCCATCAGGATGTTATTATTGTCCTTGAAGAAACTGATCTGTAACTAATTCTTTAGAAGCAAAGTCAACTTCTTTGATGCTGATAGTTGCTATGTGTTGATAAGTCTACAGATTTTCTATTTTTTATTTCAATCTCCTGAAGAGAAGCTTAAACTACAATATTATTGCTTTTGAATGGTTCCATCTCTAAATATAAAATTAAAAAGAAACCCTTACTTGGTATTGTGAGCTAAACACCCACATTGAAAATAGAATCAAAGTTTGGACAGTCTGGACATGGCATTATGTATTGTTATCCTTTAATTAATGTCAATTTGACAGTTAGAGATTGTAAATGACCAATTGCTCTTCATTTGCTCTTCAATGATTTGCTCTTCATTTGTTGTCTTGAAGGTAGTTTTATTTAACTGTAAATAATTTTTTTGCAGATAACTTGGTGAAGCATTTGCTCCTAAAGACACCTTAAAAGTACCCTTCAAATCTGAAGGCAAGGGCAGGTTCAAGACAGCCAGCTTCAAGTTCAAAGCATTGTCTGTTGATGAGGCTCAACTTCTACTTAAACTAGATATCTAAACTGTTTGAATTTTGTTTTATGGTACTAGTAATATTCTATTGTCACTTGGTATCAGAATAGAAAGCTATGTGATTTCTATTCAGAGAAAAATGTAATGGGAAGATCTTGTGTATGTGATCCATGTAGTAATGCAGACTTGGCAAATGAAATTTTTTGAGTGATATGCATATGTAGAGGCTTTATTTTGAGGGTTGTTGCTAGGTACAAAACATGGTAGTTAATGGTAGTTATTTGAAAACATAAAGAAGGAATAAAGGAAGAATATTTAAATGAAGTTGTAAAAAAAATAGAATGTTTGATGTTTGGTGAATTGTAAAGTGGTATGTTAAAATTGATAAAGTAAGATTTTGAAATGGTAAATGCTAAAATATTTAGCATTCTTGATGAGAATGCTCTATAAGTCATTGCTATCTTGTGAAAAAGCAAAACAAAACTAATAAAGTATTCCCCAAGGGCACACATTATGGTTTTGCCTCTGACATTTTTTTTGAGCTGGAACTAACTGTAAAGGAATTACCTAAGCCTCTACGCTTCCAAGATATGATCCTCGATCAAGGCTCCATTGGGGCTCATTAGGGCCAGCCCTCCAAAAGCCCCATAATTTCAGTTTGCACAACAGGCATGTCTAACACTACATTATCGACAAACACTCATTGGGCTTGATTAATTCTTCATTTGAAACACCTTTGCGTACTACTTGCTCGGTATTATCTCGCCTTGTAAAGAGGGTAGACATTAAAGTAAAAATGGGTCTAGGAAAATAAAGCAAAAATAAAGTTGCTTTCTTTGTTTTGGGTAAAAGGATTAGGAATATAAAGTTTCAATAAAGAATTAATCAATATAACTATTAAAATTCTTTTAATCACCAAAATCTTTTTAGAATTCATATTTATGTTAAATAAAAATGATACGATACTTATTTGTATGAATCAAGTTGACTGCGAGTTAAGCCAATCAATCCGCAATTGACCCATTTATTAATTGTGTTATGTCAACACATTTTAATATGAATTCATTTACACTACACACTAATCTGCAAAAAATTGTATCATGTTCATAGTTCAGTGCCAAACTTTACCATCTCTAGTTTTTCTTTTGAGAAGTTCTTCAAAATTCCACTTCGTTACCAAATCCTTATGTTCTTTTTATTGTTATTTATTGTGGATTTTGGTGCTACCTATTGAATTTGTTCAATATATCAAATTGTTAACTTTGGAATTCATTGAAAATCTTTAATTAATTCGTTATTCCGTTGCATAGGTTGAAGGGGTCTAAATAAGATTTTTCAGCAACATCTGATAAAGAGACTTCACTAAAAATCCTTTTTGCATTTGGACATGTATGCATAATAATAATAATAATAATAATAATAATAATAATAATTGTATCAAATGTCCGTGTGCTCAAGAAAGCTCTAAAATAACTACAATACACCAAAGATTTTTTTGTCAAAAATTAACTTGCATGTTCTGATCCTTTCTCTAGGTAATCGGAACTTCAATATGCAAACTTGATCTGTGACCTCATCATTCCAACCATTCTCATGTGATTTAAATCAGGAGAGTCTGAACTTTGAACTAGATATGTATATAATTATGAACAGCAACATCTCGGATCTGCAACTTTGGTTCAAACTTACATAAAGAATGCATATTACACACTGATATTTAGGATCGAAACACACCAATACAACAAATAATCTACAACTCAAACTTAAATTTTAGAGTCACTGACAGAATAAACGCTTATACATCACTGCAACAATTTCAAATAAAAGTCAACAGAGAAGCCATGCTATTGCCAATAAATGAAACACATGAATGACTCATGTTGAAAGCTCCCGTTAAATTGGAACAATTAATATTAGTTACTGGGTGAGAGGATTTAATAAAAGCATGGAAATTACCTCATTGGTGAAGCAACGGAGATGGTACAATTAAAGTCATCGTGGTCCTGATAGAATTGAAGGCAATAAAGGAGTAGCAACAACAACATGCATTCTCTGATCATCAACTCCAGCTCTCATGTTTGGTAAAGGTGGATTCAAGAAGAAATAATCTAGGTCAGATTCAATATTCATAGCATCCTCCAAGACTTTAACCACTATGGACATGGAAGGCCTCTTAGTGTAATCATTTTGCAAACACCATGCTGCAAGCCTCATCATTTTCACAACTTCAGCCCCATGTAATTGCATATCTTCACTATACTTATCAACCAAATCCAACAATCGATCTTCCTTGATATTTTTCCTGAAAAGATCAAGTAAATGCATTGCTTCCTCTGGCCGAGAGCGATCCAAATTTCTCCTTCCACACAATATCTCCAAGACCACTACTCCAAAGCTATAGACATCAACTTTTTCTGTAATTCTTGAACTCAACCATTCTGGAGCCATATAGCCAGGTGTTCCTCTCATGGTTGTCACAACTTGGCTCTGGTCACGATCAACTAGTTTAGACAATCCAAAATCAGAGACTTTTGCATTAAAGTTCTCATCTAAGAGAATATTATGGGGTTTAATATCCAAATGAACTATCTTTTGTCTACAATCCTCATGTAAATAAGTTAGTCCCTTTGCTACGTCCATGATGATTTTCTTTCTATGTTGCCAATCAAGTAGCATCTCAGGATTTTTTTGGAATACCCATTTATCTAAAGACCCATTAGACATGTATTCATAAACAAGAAGCCTATGAAATTTCTCAGCACAAAATCCAATCAATCTTACCAAGTTGAAATGATGAGTGTTGCCAATTGTCTCAACTTCAGCTAAAAATGATTTTTTGATTTGACTAAAACCATCAAGACGCTTCACTGCAACCTTAGTGCCATCAACTAGAGTCCCTTCAAAAACTGTGCCAAATCCTCCCCCACCGAGTTCCTTATTGAAATTATCTGTTATGACTTGCAAATCATGATAAGAATATCTCGTGGGCATTCCCGGTACATGATCCAAATAATACTCCTCAGCTTCAGCATTTTCTTTTTTCCAAAATAGAAAAATAAAGGTTCCAATCAAAAGGAACAAAATAAAGAAGGATGTGAGGCTTGATCCCAATATTATTTCAAGCTGATGTTTTCGCTTTCTAGGAGTAACATTTTGGACCTTGATGTATACTTCTAAGTAAAGCTCTGGGCTTTTATCAGTGAACGTCAGGGAAAAAATTTGGGATTGTAAATAGCAACTCCCCACACGGTTGCTTGAATTAAAAATAGCTGCTTTACATGAACAGTCTTTTAAGCAAGCCAATTTGCAACTCTCTAAACTTATACTTCGACTGTTTATATTTACATCTGGGGGGTATTTTGTAAAGGGTAAGTATGTGATGTTCTCGAACTCTAAAAGAACCTGATTTTTGGAAGCTTCACAAGATAAGGGAGTAACCAGGGAGCATCCAAGCTGAGGCCGACTCTCATTGATTTGCTGAAAATAGCTTATCCCATTTATGGGTCTAGGACAAGCACACCGGTCGCTCATACAAACTCCATAATTGCCGCAATAAGTAGGGTAGCCACACTGAGAAATATTTGGTGTGAGGACATCAAACACTTCCCCCCATTGTTCATCAAACACTCTCAAGTGTCCGTCAGGCTCAAGTCTCATGTACTGAGACGAAGGAAAGGATAATTGATCAATTGTGTAAGGTAATAGATCTTCTTCAACGAAAGCTAAACTTTGATTCAGAAATTGAACATAACTGACGTTCAAAAGGTTGTTATAGTTGTTACCTCCACAATAAAAATACAGTTGAGGAGGATTAGAATTGAAATAAGCAAACAACCCTTGACTGGTGAGAGAGAGGTAATACAATCCCCCTTGACTAGTGAGTTGCTTCATTGGCACCAACTTTTGCCCGAGAACCAGCGTGTCTGTTGGGTGATCAAAAGACTGCCAAATTATTGTTTGATTATCATCCAAGAGCATTAGGTTGCACGTGTTGGTGAAGTTTAAGCCAGCCACAGATTTGCCGCTAATGTCTGTGGACCATGCTTCAGTTCCATTAGCATCTTGTAACACCAAACCTCTTTCTGAAGTGAACTTCAAAGTCGCATTAATGCTAACCGGATTCATTGGGTTAGCAGACCATACTACAATTGGATCTATATATGTGTCAACCTTCCCGCTGCCGTCTGTGCCATTGTAATAGTCATAATAAAGAACGAAAGTGGCAAAGAGAAAACTGTAGCACGGTGGATTACAGAAGAAGCCACAACCACAAGCATATTCATAAGTACTGTACTCGGCGGATACAAGTATGCTTCTCGTAATTGATCCATTAGCGAACTTCACAGTACTATAGGGAGCAGAAAAACTGGTGTTCCATGAAGTAAAAGAATTTGGACTCAGAAAACCATGAGGTAAGGCCGTCACTATGGTGCGAAAAGGTGTTAAGAAAAGAGCAAGCAGGTAAAGAAGAAAACCACAGCAAGCCCAGCTGCCGCTTATACCCATACTGTCCGTAACACGTAGACAGTGCTAGAAGAAAGAAAGGCAAAGAGGGCAAGGAAATCCTGATAGAATGAATGACAAGCATCAATAATGAGACTTATTTTTAAAGAAATTTTGAATTACTGCAGGAAAGTTGAAACGTGATCCTCGCTGTTACCTTTTTCCTTTTTTTCATTTCACCATTTAAATTTCCGCCGAGTCTATTTTTTGGCCACAGTGATTTTTTTGTTTAATAATACTCTTTCGTTGAATCTTCCTTGGTTGACAAGTTGACTTGAAAAATCAACTTTTTAATGTTTTTCCACACGCAAAAGCTTTTCCACACCGTGATTGAAGGTTCTATCACTGGTTTTGGTAGAAAGGAAATTCAATAAAACTAAATAAACAAATGAGTTTCAAGACAAAGTATGTTACCAAACCATTAAAATCCAAAAGATAAAAATCTAACAAGTTTATAGGCGGACTATCATACAAAGTAAATCGAAGGATTGATTGAGTTCCAATCTCTAACTAACTTTTCAATAAGAAGCACAATTACGAAGAGAAGAAATGACAATAAGCCAAATATATTCAATTGCTCAATTGTTCTTTTACAAATGAATTTGTTATAAGCTTGTTATGCAAAAGGCGCCCTATATTCAAAACATATTTAAAATTATAAACAGTTACAAACCAAATCGTTAAAATGTAATTTTTTTGTTTAACAATACTCTTTCGTTGAATCTTCCTTGGTTGACTAGTTGACTTACAAAATCAACTTTTTAGTGTTTTTCCAAACGCAAAAGCTTTTCTGCACCGTGATTGAAGGTTCTATCTCTGGCTTTGGTAGAAAGGAAATTCAATAAAACTAAATAACCAAACGAGTTTCAAGACAAAGTATGTTACGAAAACATTAAAATCAAAAAGATAAAAATCTAACAAGTTTATAGGCAAACTATCATACAACACAAATCGACGGATCGATTGAGTTCCAATCTTTAACTAACTTTTGAAAAAGAAGCTCAATTAGGAAGAGAAGAAATAGCAATAAGCCAAATATATTCAATTGCTCAATTGTCCTTTTACAAATGAATTTGTTATAAGCTTCTTATGTAGTAGGGGCCACATAATCAAAACATATTTAAAATTATATACAGCTACAAACCAAATTGTTAAAATGTAATTTTTTTGTTTAATAATACTCTTTCGTTGAATCTTCCTTGGTTGACTAGTTGACTTGAAAAATCAACTTTTTAGTGTTTTTCCGCACGCAAAAGCTTTTCCACACCGTGATTGAAGGTTCTATCTCTGGCTTTGGTAGAAAGGAAATTCAATAAAACTAAATAACCAAACGAGTTTCAAGACAAAGTATGTTACAAAACCATTAAAATCTAGAAGATAAAAATCTAACATGTTTATAGGCAGACTATCATACAACGCAAATTGACGGATTGATTGAGTTCCAATCTCTAACTAACTTTTGAATAAGAAGCTCAATTAGGAAGAGAAGAAATGGCAATAAGCCAAATATATTCAATTGCTCAATTGTTCTTTTACAAATGAATTTGATATAAGCTTGTTATGTAGTAGGGGCCCTATATTCAAAACATATTTAAAATTATATACAGCTACAAACCAAATCGTTAAAATGTAATTTTTTTTCTTTAATAATACTCTTTCGTTGAATCTTCCTTAGTTGCCTAGTTGACTTACAAAATCAACTTTTTAGTGTTTTTCCACACGCAAAAAAGCTTTTCCATACTGTGATTGTAGGTTCTATCTCTGGCTTTGGTAGAAAGGAAATTCAATAAAACTAAATAACCAAACGAGTTTCAAGACAAAGTATGTTACGAAACCGTTAAAATCCAAAAGATAAAAATCTAACAAGTTTATAGGCGGACTATCATACAACACAAATCGAAGGATTGATTGAGTTCCAATCTTTAACTAACTTTTGAATAAGAAACTCAATTAGGAAGAGAAGAAATGGCAATAAGCCAAATATATTCAATTGCTCAATTGTTCTTTTACAAATGAATTTGTTATAAGCTTGTTATGCAGTAGGGGCCCTATAATCAAAACATATTTAAAATTATCTGCAGCTACAAACCAAATCGTTAAAATGTAATTTTTTTGTTTAATAATACTCTTTCGTTGAATCTTCCTTGGTTGACTAGTTGACTTGAAAAATCAACTTTTTAGTGTTTTTCCACACGCAAAAGCTTTTCCACACCGTGATTGAAGGTTCTATCTCTGGCTTTGGTAGAAAGGAAATTCAATAAAACTAAATAACCAAACGAGTTTCAAGCCAAAGTATGTTACAAAACCATTAAAATCCAGAAGATAAAAATCTAACATGTTTATAGGCGGACTATCATACAACGCAAATCAACGGATTGATTAAGTTCCAATCTCTAACTAACTTTTCATTAAGAAGCTAAATTAGGAAGAGAAGAAATGGCAATAAGCCAAATATATTCAATTGCTCAATTGTTCTTTTACAAATGAATTTGTTATAAGCTTGTTATGTAGTAGGGGCCCTATATTCAAAACATATTTAAAATTATATACAGCTACTAACCAAATCGTTAAAATGTAATTTTTTTGTTTAATAATACTCTTTCGTTGAATCTTCCTTGGTTGCCTAGTTGACTTACAAAATCAACTTTTTAGTGTTTTACCACACGCAAAAGCTTTTCCGCACCGTGATTGTTGGTTCTATCTCTGCCTTTGGTAGAAAGGAAATTCAATAAAACTAAATAACCAAACGAGTTTCAAGACAAAGTATGTTACGACACCATTAAAATCCAAAAGATAAAAATCTAACAAGTTTATAGGCGGACTATCATACAACACAAATCGAAGGATTGATTGAGTTCCAATCTTTAACTAACTTTTGAATAAGAAACTCAATTAGGAAGAGAAGAAATGGCAATAAGCCAAATATATTCAATTGCTCAATTGTTTTTTTACAATTAAATTTGATATAAGCTTCTTATGTAGTAGGGTCCCTATATTCAAAACATATTTAAAATTATATACAGCTACAAACCAAATCGTTAAAATGTAATTTTTTTGTTTAATAATACTCTTTCGTTGAATCTTCCTTGGTTGACTAGTTGACTTACAAAATTAACTTTGTAGTGTTTTTCCACACGCAAAAGCTTCTCTGCACCATGATTGAAGGTTCTATCTCTGGCTTTGGTAGAAAGGAAATTCAATAAAACTAAATAACCAAACGAGTTTCAAGACAAAGTATGTTACAAAACCATTAAAATCCAGAAGATAAAAATCTAACATGTTTATAGGCGGACTATCATACAACGCAAATCGACGGATTGATTAAGTTCCAATCTCTAACTAACTTTTCAATCAGAAGCTCAATTATGAAGAGAAGAAATGGCAATAAGCCAAATATATTCAATTGCAAAATTGTTCTTTTACAAATGAATTTGTTATAAGCTTGTTATGTAGTAGTGGCCCTATATTCAAAACATAATTAAAATTATATACAGCTACAAACCAAATCGTTAAAATGTAATTTTTTTGTTTAATAATACTCTTTTGTTGAATCTTCCTTGGTTGCCTAGTTGACTTACAAAATCAACTTAAAAGTGTTTTTCCATACGCAAAAGCTTTTCCTCACCGTGATTGTAGGTTCTATCTCTGGCTTTGGTAGAAAGGAAATTCAACAAAACTAAATAACCAAATGGGTTTCAAGACGAAGTATGTTACGAAACCATTAATATCCAAAAGATAAAAATCTAACAAGTTTATAGGCAGACTATCATACAACACAAATTGAAGGATTGATTGAGTTCCAATCTTTAACTAACTTTTGAATAAGAAGCTCAATTAGGAAGAGAAGAAATGGCAATAAGCCCAACATATTCAATTGCTTAATTGTTCTTTTACAAATGAATTTGTTATAAGCTTGTTATGTAGTAGGGGCCCTATAATCAAAACATATTTAAAATTATATACAGCTACAAACCAAATAGTTAAAATGTAATTTTTTTGTTTAATAATACTCTTTCGTTGAATCTTCATTGGTTGACTAGTTGACTTGAAAAATCAACATTTTAGTGTTTTTCCACACGCAAAAGCTTTTCCACACCGTGATTGAAGGTTCTATCTCTAGCATTGGTAGAAAGGAAATTCAATAAAACAAAATAACCAAACGAGTTTCAAGCCAATGTATGTTACAAAACCATTAAAATCCAGAAGATAAAAATCTAACATGTTTATAGGCGGACTATCATACAACGCAAATCGACGGATTGATTAAGTTCCAATCTCTAACTAACTTTTGAATAAGAAGCTCAATTAGGAAGAGAAGAAATGGCAATAAGCCAAATATATTCAATTGCTCAATTGTTCTTTTACAAATGAATTTGTTATAAGCTTGTTGTGTAGTGGGGGCCCTATAATCAAAACATTTTTAAAATTATATACAGCTACAAACCAAATCGTTAAAATATAATTGTTTTGTTTAATAATACTCTTTCGTTGAATCTTCCTTGGTTGCCTAGTTGACTTACAAAATCAAATTTTTAGTGTTTTTCCACACGCAAAATCTTTTCCGCACTGTGATTGTAGGTTCTATCTCTGCCTTTGGTAGAAAGGAAATTCAATAAAACTAAATAACCAAACCAGTTTCAAGACAAAGTATGTTACGAAACCATTAAAATCCAAAAGATAAAAATCTAACAAGTTTATAGGCAGACTATCATACAACACAAATCGAAGGATTGATTGAGTTCCAATCTTTAACTAACTTTTGAATAAGAAGCTCAATTAGGAAGAGAAGAAATAGCAATAAGCCAAATATATTCAATTGCTCAATTGTTCTTTTACAAATGAATTTGTTATAAGCTTGTTATGTAGTAGGGGCCCTATAATCAAAACATATTTAAAATTATATACAGCTACAAACCAAATCGTTAAAATGTAATTTTTTTGTTTAATAATACTCTTTCGTTGAATCTTCCTTGGCTGACTAGTTGACTTGGAAAATCAACTTTTTAGTGTTTTTCCACACGCAAAAGCTTTTCCACACCGTGATTGAAGGTTCTATCTCTGGCTTTGGCAGAAATGAAATTCAATAAAACTAAATAACCAAACGAGTTTCAAGCCAAAGTATGTTATAAAACCATTAAAATCCAGAAGATAAAAATCTAACATGTTTATAGGCTGACTATCATACAACGCAAATCGACGGTTTGATTAAGTTCCAATCTCTAACTAACTTTTCAATAAGAGGGTCAATTTTGAAGAGAAGAAATGGCAATAAGCCAAATATATTCAATTGCTCAAATGTTCTTTCACAAATGATTTTGTTATAAGCTTGTTATGTAGTAGGGGCCCTATAATCAAAATATATTTAAAATTATATACAGCTACAAACCAAATTGTTAAAATGTAATTTTTTTTTTTTAATAATACTCTTTCGTTGAATCTTCCTTGGTTGAGTAGTTGACTTACAAAATCAACTTTGTAGTGTTTTTCCACACGCAAAAGCTTTTCCGCACCGTGATTGTTGGTTCTATCTCTGCCTTTGGTAGAAAGGAAATTCAATAAAACTAAATAACCAAACGAGTTTTAAGACAAAGTATGTTACGACACCATTAAAATCCAAAAGATAAAAATCTAACAAGTTTATAGGCAGACTATCATACAACACAAATCGAAGGATTGATTGAGTTCCAATCTTTAACTAACTTTTGAATAAGAAACTCAATTAGGAAGAGAAGAAATTGCAATAAGCCAAATATATTCAATTGCTCAATTGTTCTTTTACAAATGAATTTGATATAAGCTTCTTATCTAGTAGGGTCCCTATATTCAAAACATATTTAAAATTATATACAGCTACAAGCAAATCGTTAAAATGTAATTTTTTTGTTTAATAATACTCTTTCGTTGAATCTTCCTTGGTTGACTAGTTGACTTACAAAATTAACTTTGTAGTGTTTTTCCACACGCAAAAGATTTTCTGCACTATGATTGAAGGTTCTATCTCTGGCTTTGGTAGAAAGGAAATTCAATAAAACTAAATAACCGAACGAGTTTGAAGACAAAGTATGTTACAAAACCATTAAAATCCAGAAGATAGAAATCTAACATATTTATAGGCAGACTATCATACAACGCAAATCGACGGATTGATTAAGTTCCAATCTCTAACTAACTTTTCAATAAGAAGCTCAATGATGAAGAGAAGAAATGGCAATAGGCCAAATATATTCAATTGCAAAATTGTTCTTTTACAAATGAATTTGTTATAAGCTTGTTATGTAGTAGTGGCCCTATATTCAAAACATATTTAAAATTATATACAGCTACAAACCAAATCGTTAAAATGTAATTTTTTTGTTTAATAATACTCTTTCGTTGAATCTTCCTTGGTTTAGTAGTTCACTTACAAAATCAACTTTGTAGAGTTTTTCCACACGCAAAAGCTTTTCCGCACCGTGATTGAAGGTTCTATCTCTGGCTTTGGTAGAAAGGAAATTCAATAAAACTAAATAACCAAACGAGTTTCAAGCCAAAGTATGTTACAAAACCATTAAAATCCAGAAGATAAAAATCTAACATGTTTATAGGCTGACTATCATACAACGCAAATCAACGGATTGATTAAGTTCCAATCTCTAACTAACTTTTCAATAAGAGGGTCAATTTTGAAGAGAAGAAATGGCAATAAGCCAAATATATTCAATTGCTCAATTGTTCTTTTACAAATGAATTTGTTATAAGCTTGTTAGGTAGTGGGGGCCCTATAATCAACAGATATTTAAAATTATAAACAGCTACAAACCAAATTGTTAAAATGTAATTTTTTTGTTTAATAATACTGTTTTGTTGAATCTTCCTTGGTTGCCTAGTTGACTTACAAAATCAAATTTTTAGTGTTTTTCCACACGCAAAAGCTTTTCCGCACCGTGATTGTAGGTTCTATCTCTGGCTTTGGTAGAAAGGAAATTCAATAAAACTAAATAACCAAACCAGTTTCAAGACAAAGTATGTTTCGAAACCATTAAAATCCGAAAGAAAAAAATCTAACAAGTTTATAGGCTGACTATCATACAACACAAATCGATGGATTAATTGAGTTCCAATCTTTAACTAACTTTTGAATAAGAAGCTCAATTAGGAAGAGAATGTAAGGTTGAATTTATTCAACCATCTAATTGGCTTTATTTCGTGCCAAATTTGCTTGTAATTCAGCATTTAGTAACCCTGTATTTAGGTGGGTTTGTTGTAAGGGTAGTGAGTGAGATAGAGTGAAGATTGCTCAAGAGTGTGCAAGAAAACAGAGTCGCGGCTGGGACTCGCGGGTGGACTCATGCGCCGTGCAAGCCGCCGGAAGCCGCACACGTGCCAAGCATGTTGGAAGATGAACAGTCATGCTAGCTGGAGTACTACAGACAAAACAGACAATCGGCCATACGGTTATCTCACGACTGGAACTCGCGACTTAGTCAAGCCGCGAGATCAAGCCGCGAGCCACCCCCGTTTTGTAAAACCCGACGTTTCACATTCCTCTCCCACTCCAATATAAATGCCCCTTTTACCCACGATTGAAAGAGAGCTTCCAGAGAGAATTTTGAGAGAGAAACCCTAAAGAAAAACAAGATTGTTTCACACACAATCCCTACCTTAGAGTCTCTTCATATTCCTCAACTCTCTTCCTCTCCATTGTCAAATCCTTGAGAGGCATTTTACCAAACCTGGTTCTCACCATCATCATCACCGTGAGACAGTTGTTTGGAGTTCTGGAAGCGATTAGGAAGGAGCCAATCTTCATTAGTTGATGCTATGGTTTATTAGCGGAATCCGGGAAGCTAGCAAAGAAAAAGGTTCGGCGCAACCTCGTTGGAGCAAGAAGCTTGGAGGGCTTAGGTGCACTTTGGGTAAATTAGGCTTGGAGGGTCTATTCTTTGTCCTTGTATCCCAACCGTATTTTCTAGTGGATTGATTATCGCTTAGAGGGCGGCGGAGAGGTTTTTCGCCGAGGACTTGGTTTCCTCTTCGATAACACATCGCGTGTTGTCTTTGTGTTTGCATCTTCCTTCCTCTCTATCTTTGCCTTTATATTATCTCTTTGTGATTTTATTATGTTATGGCTTAGATAGTGTTTAACCTATTTCACATTATAGCATATGTTAAGTTTCCGTACACTTGTTGTTTAACATATTGCTTGTGTTGGTTAAGTTAATTTTTGGGGGTCTAAACGTTCAAAAGTGTTTTGTACACGTTTTTGAACTTTCAATTAGTATCAGAGTGGGTACACTTGTTATTGGTTTCATTACCATTGTGTGATCCTTGACTCCCTTTTGAGATGGATAGGTCTCAATCCCTTAATGCACCTCTATATTTTGATGGTAGTAATTATGCTTTTGGAAGGTCCGCATGAGAGCCTTTCTATGTTCTATTGATGAATCTGTTTGGGATCTTTGTTGAGATTGGTTGGACCAAACCCGAGGCAGCCAAATCCACATGGGATAAGGCGGCACTTGCTGCATCTAATGCTAACAAAGAAAGCACTCAATGCTATTTTCTACGTGGTGTGTCTCCGTGATGAATTTCACAGATTTCACATATTACCATTGCCAAAGAAGCATGAGAGATTTTGGAAACCACCTATGAAGGCACGAAGAAAGTAAAAGACACTAAGTTGCAAATGCTAACCACTCGGTTTGAGGAGCTCAAAATGAGTGAGGATGAGTCTTTTGACTCTTTCTATGGAAAGCTAAATGAGGTGGTTGTCGGTAAGTTCAACTTGGGGGAGAAAACGGAGGACTCAAAGATTGTAAGGAAGATCCTTCGATCATCATTGCCGGAAAGTTTTTCGTGCAAAAGTGACAGCCATTGAAGAGAGCAAGGACCTTGATGACATCAAAGTACAGAGCTGGTTGGTTCTCTGCGGACTTATGAGATGTCGCTGCCCAATCAACGGAAGAGTAAATCTCTTGCTCTAAAGACCATTAATGAGAAGGTGGAAGATCAAGACTCATCGGGAGAAGATGGGGTTGACAAAGATGTAGCTTACCTTGTCAAAAATTTCAGGAAGTTTTTGAAATTCAAAAATAATGGCAAATTTGATGATAAAAGAAAATTCCAAAGTTTTGGAAGGGAGAAGAGGGATTTCAAAAAGAAAGATGGAAAAGAATCCCAATCCACACAAGGTGTCACTTGTTTCGAATGTAAGAGGCATGGACACTTTAAGAAGGAATGTCCGAATTATTTGAAATCGAAAGGTAAAGTGTATGCCACGACCTTGAGTGACTCGGATTCGTCGACTCAAATCAAGAGAGCTGTGATGGAGAGGGGAACTATTTAGCTTTTATGACTATTGCTCATGTTGAGTCTTTGGATGAGTTAAATCTGCTTGTACAAGACCTTGGAGAACATAGTGATGATGAATCACTAGGAATTATTGAAGAATCGGAGATCTCAAGAAAATGAAAGCACAAAGAAATCTTCAAGAGAATTATAACTCACTCTTGGAGAAGTCGGGTGAGTACACAAGGGTGGCCAAGGCTGCTGTGAGAAAAATGAAGAAGGCCGAGGAGGACTACAAAAGTCTCCTAATCCGATATAGGGAGGCCAAATGTGAGATTGAAACACTGAATGGTGAGTTGTTTGAAACTTACACAAAAGTGAGATTTCTTGAGAATGAGGTTGTGCAAGCGAATGCTAAAATAGAGAGGGTCACCACCAAGAAGCTAGATGATGTTATATCATCTCAAAAGAGCTTCTCAGACAAATCCGGATTGGGGTATACCGGAGGAAGTAGTTCATCTGTAAATGTCACTAAAGAAGTGAAGTTTGTAAAGGCAAAAGATCCAGTTGTAGCTGAACTTACTCGGTGAGAAGCTCGAGGTGGAGGAGAAGAAGAATTTGGTGAACCAACGGATGCTGAATCCCGTAATCGATCTGTGGGCAGGTCTCGAATCTCGTGCCAAGTCACGTCCACGACCACAAAGAGGTCCTAGAGGAACTTATGTGTGCCATTATTGCGGACTTCAAGGGCATACTCGACCAAATTGCCAAAAGCCGAGAGCAAAGAACAAAGTGCAACTCCTCAAAGGTCGGGACGACCCGAAATGATAGGAGAACTTGGGCGGGTGATCAATCTAGAGAGCAAAATGGAGATCCCGGAATGATGAACGTGATGAAGATGATTGGTGCATTCACCAACTGCTTGGAAAGCTTCTCACGAAGGTTTGAAAGCCCTAACTCCCGTACCCAATCCTATAAGGAAATCACCCCAAACGCAAGTGACGTGTGGGTGAAAAGGGGTACTCATGCATAAGCATTACAACATGTCCATGCATTAATACTTCCTATGCTTTGTGACAATGTTTGTTTGGTTTGTTTGCTGTTTTTGATGTTGGTTGTTTGCTTATCTTCTTGTGTATATGTTTTTGTTTTGTTTGTTTTATCAATCTTTTTGTGTCTTGTGTCAAAAATCCAAAAATCACATAAAAATTAGAAAATCAAAAGCTTGATTGACTTTGTTGAGTTTTGTCTCAAAACTTGTTTTGCCTTGTACCTTTGTGCTAATGGCTTTGTGCATTTTCGAGCATTGCTTGCTTTCATGCACCTATATCTCTCGTGGGAAAAATCTTGAAATCTATGTGATTGTTGTAAATAGATCTTCAAACTTGTCATGAATGATTAGTGAATGGTTATGTTGATCTTGAGACATGCATAGACTTGTGTCTATATCTCTTCCCACTCTTTATTTTTTTGTTTTTATAAAAAGAGCTCACCAAATGTAAATCTCCAAATGAAAAGAGATATTGAGCTACAAAAGCCTGTCGCACATTCTAGTATTCGACTAGGAAAAAGGGTAAGCGACCTTATGTGAAAATGAATGTTTATTCCAAAAAGCCAAAGGCTTGTTCATTAAAGTAAAATGTCAAATATCACTCTCACAATGAGAGATGATTGCCTCAAAAGATCAAAAGTGGATTCAAATGAAAAGCTCCAAGTTATGTTATCAAGTTGTGTGGGAGGTCATATATACATATTTCTATAATTGAGATTGGTCACATGATCTAGTGCTAATTGTGTATGCCTTGGTTGAATTGATCATTGAAGCTTCACATTAGACGAAGGACTATCTCATTGTTGGTATCCACACACAACACACAAGTTTATGTTCAATAAATGCCATATTCATTTGGGTGATTGTACTTGATGAAATATGTTTTCACATGCTCAATCTTTGTTAATTCATGCAAAAGATTTTTGAGTGTTTTAGGTGTTTTTGGAAAGTATTTTGTTTGAAAAATCTGATTATTTCAAAAATCCTGCTTTGCCCTGTTTTTGGCGGCTCGATCGCGGGTGTGTCAAGTCGCGAGCCTCGATCCGCATCTTCGCTGGTCATTTTTGGCGACTTGTTCGCGAGTGGAAGGTCCAGATCGCGAGGTTCACTCGAGAGATTTCATGGCTCACTCGCGACTCACTTGCGGGTAGACCTTCCAATCGCGAAAAACACTTAGAAAAATTTTTCAAAATTTTGTTCTTGTGTATTTTGATGGCTTGAGTCAAGCGTGTGTGGCGACTCGATCAAGTCGCGAAAATCGCGTGTTTAGCGTAAAACAGGAGCGAGTTTTTAAAATTTTTTCAGTTTTCCCTCAAACTTTTGTGATTTGTTCATCTTCTCTCTAAACTATCTCCCTCCCAAACACTCCGTGCTCCCATTTCCCATCTCCATTGTTGCATTTTTGTAGCTCAAAATCGTCAAGTTACAGGTATGGGTTTTCAGTTTTACACTCTTTTCTACTTGATTTTGTGTTTTTCCCCTTTGATTTTTTCGCATATGGTTGTAATTTTGAAATGGGCTTGTGTTTCGGTTTTTGCTTCGTGTTCATGCTTAGCTTGTGGTTGCTGTTGCTATAGTTTGTGTTGATGATAGTCATATCCTTATTGCTCTTCATCTTGTGCTTAGCTAAGTGTTTCTTTTATTTCAATCAACTTTGAGTCATTGAGTTGTCTCTATTTGTTCATTTTGAGGTTGTGTGTTTTACTGTGCTAAATTTGCATGTTTTATTGTGTTAATCTGTTGGGAGCTTCATTAGGCTCAAAATACTCGTTTTGTGTGTCATATCATTTTTCCATTATCTGTCTCAATGTCATTTATCTGCCTTTAGGATAGTTTCTCCTTGTTATTCATGTGTTTCCTATCTTAGGCTTGGTTTTCCCATGTGATTGATCTAAGTAGCCTATTGTTTAAGTGTTCATAGTCATTTTATGTGGATGATATCTCTTTGTTAATCATGGTACTGACTAGTTCTGCACATATATTTGTCTATACTATTGTGGCCTTTTCTGATTGTTCACAGATGGCTCCCTCACCTCAGAAGAAGAAATCTACTGCAAAGAAGGCTGACAAAAGATTAAAAATGGATTCTAAACTCTTTAGGTCAGTCCATCACTTTGAGAGATACAAGGATAACTTCCTGCATGCAGGAATTATTCAAGAAAGGTTTGTAGATTTGGAGGACTTAAGACAAACTTTTATTCCCAAATTGTTTTGAAGGAAGAGGATGGGAAAAGCTTTTGAGTGATTTCCTTTGGTGTGTGAACCCGATTAGGGAATTTTACTCAAATGCTTTGATAAAGGAGAATGAGTTAAATTCTTTGGGTTAGAGGTAAAGAATTCATTTTGGATGCACATGTCATAGATGATGTACTAGGGCTTGAAGGTTTGGATGATGAGGAATTTATCAATTTCAAGGATAGGAGTGTTTCTATTGAAACAGTTCAACAAAGGATAGGTGGGCGAGAGAAGGGAAATGTTTGAATACCACTTTGCCTTTCCAAAGTGGACATGAGGGTTCTAACCATAATCATGATGTTTAACCTCTATCCTATTAAGAAATTGACTACAATCAATTGTGCTAGAGCAATTTTTCTGATGGATCTCAAAGAAAAGAACTTCATAGATATAAGTTCCCACATCTTTGACATCATTGTGGATGAGACAAGAACAACATCTAGACCAAAACCGATCTTTCCCGGTTGCTAATGAGGATATTTAGAAGGAAGGGTGTTCCAATCCCTCAAGACATCAGTCACATGTCCACACCCTCTCGCAATTAACAAACTTACCCGCAAAAGGATCGGTGTTAGGCTTCCGGAGAAGAAGATGAAGGTGATGAAGGAGAGGATGTCCCAATGGAGACCGATGCGAGGCAGCAGGGCATGCATCCACCTCAACACCCGGGAGGAGTGGCAAAAGGGCTAGAGCTTCAACTTCTGCGGATACACCTCCGGATGCTTTCCGGATCATTCGGAAAGGCTTGATGGGATCGGGGTAGTCCAAACTGAGCACTCGACAGGATGAGAGCCATGCAAGACCAGATTGATGTCTTGGTCGCTAAACTTGATAGCTTCACAACTCAGCTGACCAAAGACCCTTTGGCCATTCCGGTCAAAAAGGGGAGAAATTATGCGAAAAAGCAAATCTTAAGGGGGAGTAATGTGTTGAGGGGAGTTGTCATAGTTATCAAATTCAAAAACTTTGTTTATATACGCTTATGTTTTTGGGTATTTTGTGTGTAGCTGTTTCTAATTCATAACTTATACTCTTGGTTTAATCTTTAATATAATTTGTTGATGTTATTCAGGATATTCTAGTTTGTACCCATTTGCTTTTGTAAGCTGTTAGGGTTATGTTTTTATGCATGTTTGTAGGCTTTATGGTATGTACCTTGCTTATGCAGCCTTTATGCTTGTTGAAATCAGTACTTTGATCTAAATGTTCTGCATTTTGGTTTATGTATTGTCACTCTTGTGCCCTAGTAGGATTGTTCCTAGATGCATATGCCTTGTGTGCTATGCATTGGTTGAGTGTTGAGCATACAAGTGTCTTGCCTTGTGCTTGTTAACTTGTATGTCCTTGTGTTCATTCCAAGTGTGAATGAACACTATGATCACTACCGTGTGGTGGCCATTTGGTTGATCAAGCCATGGTTTGTATCTTACTCCATCCTTGCTTGATCACATTACACTTTTTCATATGCATTTATAATTTTACTGCTTACAATGATCATAGTGTATTGTTGTGTTTCAGGGAGTATTTTGTTCATATGATTCAAGTGCTTCACATCTTCTAGAGTTAGGTGTGAGTGAGTTTTGTTCAACTGTTCCCAACTCACATGTTAAGTCTAGAGTCTTTTTAGGGTTTTGTCACGGAATAGCCAAAGGGGAGATTGTAAGGTTGAATTTATTCAACCATCTAATTGGCTTTATTCCGTGCCAAATTTGCTTGTAATTCATCATTTAGTAACCCTGTATTTAGGTGGGTTTGTTGTAAGGGTAGTGAGTGAGATAGAGTGAAGATTGCTCAAGAGTGTGCAAGAAAACAGAGAGTCGCTGGCTGGGACTCGCGGGTGGACTCGCGGTCGCAAGCCGCCAAAAAGCTACACACGTGCCAAGCATGTTGGAAGATGAACAGTCATGCTAGGCTGGAGCACTACAGGACAAAAACAGGGACAACAGGCCATACGGTTATCTCGCGATCGGAACTCGCGACTTAGTCAAGCCACGAGGTCAAGCCGCGAGCCACCCCTGTTTTGTAAAACCCGACATTTCACATTCCTCTCACACTCCAATATAAATACCCATTTTACCCACGATTGAAAGAGAGCTTCCAGAGAGAATTTTGAGAGAGAAACCCTAAAGAAAAACAAGATTGTTTCATACACAATCCCTACCTTAGAGTCTCTTCATATTCCTCAACTCTCTTCCTCTCCATTGTCAAATCCTTGAGAGGCATTTTACCAAACCTGGTTCTCACCATCATCATCACTTTGAGACAATTGTTTGGAGTTAAGGGAAGCGATTAAGAAGGAGCCAATCTTCATTGGTTGATGCTATGGTTTAGTAGCGGAATCCGGGAAGCTAGAAAAGAAAAAGGTTCGGCGCAACCTCGTTGGAGCAAGAAGCTTGGAGGGCTTAGGTGCACTTTGGGTAGATTAGGCTTGGAGGGTCTATTCTTTGTCCTTGTATCCCAACAAGTATTTTCTAGTGGATTGATTACCGCTTGGAGGGCGGCGGAGAGGTTTTTCGCCGAGGGACTTGGTTTCCTCTTCGATAACACATCGCGTGTTGTCTTTGTGTTTGCATCTTCCTTCCTCTCTATCTTTGACTTTATATTATCTGCTGTGATTTTATTATCTTATGGCTTAGATAGTATTTAACCTATTTCACATTATAGCATATGTTAAGTTTCCGTACACTTGTTGTTTAACATATTGCTTGTTGAAAGTTCAAAAACGTGTACAAAAACACTTTTGAACGTTTAGACCCCCAAAAACCAACTTAACCAACACAAGCAATATGTCAAACAATTAATGTGCGGAAACTTAACATATGCTATATTATGGAATTGGTTAAACAACTATCTAAGCCATAACAAATTAAACCACAACAGATAATGTAAAGGCAGAGATAGAGAGGAAGGAAGATGCAAACACAAACGATAACACCGGATATGTTATCGAAGAGGAAACCAAGACCTCGGCGAAAAACCTCTCCGCCCGCCTCCAAGCGGTAATCAATCCACTAGAAAATATAGTTGGGATACAAGGACAAGAATAGACCCTCCAAGCCTAATCTACCCAATGCACCTAAGCCCTCCAAGCTTCTTGCTCCAACGAGGTTGCGCCGAACCTTTTTCTTCTCTAGCTTACCGGATTCCGCTACTACACCGTAGCATCAACCAATAAAGATTGGCTCCTTCCTAATCGCTTCCCGCAACTCCAAACGCCTGTCTCACAGAGATGATAATGGTGAGAACCAGGTTTGGTTATAAGGCCTCTCAAGGATTTGACAATGGAGAGGAAGAGAGTGAGGGAATTTGATGAGACTCTAAGGTAGAGATTGTGGGTGAAACAATCTGGTTTTTCTTTAGGTTTCTCTCTCAAAATTCTCTCTCTCGAAGCTTTCTTTCAATCGTGGGTTAAAAGGGTATTTATACTGGAGTGGTGAGGAATGTGAAACGTCAGGTTTTTCCAAAACAGGGGTGGCTCGCGGCTTGACCTCGCGGCTTGACTAAGTCGCGAGTTCCAATCGCGAGATAACCGTATGGCCGCTTGTCCTGTTTTGTCCTCAGTAGTGCTCCAAATAGCATGACTGCTCATCTTCCAAAGATGCTTGGCACGTGTGCATTCTCAAGGGGGTTGAAGCCGCGAGTCCCAGCCGCGACACTCTGCTTTCTTTCTTGCACACTCTTGAGCAATCTTCACTCTATCTCACTCACTACCCTTACAACAATCCCACCTAAATACAGGGGTTACTAAATGCTGAATTACAAGCAAATTTGGCACGGAATAAAGCCAATTAGATGGTTGAATAAATTCAACCTTACAATCTCCCCCTTTGGCTATTCCGTGACAAAACCCTAAAACAGACTCTAGACTTAACATGTGAGTTGGGAACAGCTTGAACAAAACTCACTCACACCTAACTCTAGAAGTCATGCAGAAGACTTGAATCATATGAACAATATACTCCCGAAACACAACAATACACTATGATTATTGTAAGCAGAAAATTATAGATGCATATGAAACAAAAGTAATGTGATCAAGCAAAGATGGAGTAATATACAACCCATGGCTTGATCAACCAAGTGACCACCTCAAGGTAGTGATCACGATGTTCATCCACACTTGAATGAACACAAGGACATACAAGTTAACAAGCACAAGGCAAGTTACTTGTATGCTCAACACTCAACCAATGCATAGCACACAAGACATATGCATCTAGGAACAATCCTACAAGGGCACAAGAGTGACAAAGACAATAAACCATAATGCAGAACATTTGGAACAAAGTACTGATTTCAACAAGCATAAAGGCTGCACTTAAGCATGGTACAAACCACAAGGCCTACAAAATATGCTTAAAAACATTAACCCTAAAAGCTTACAAAAGCATATGGGTACAAACCAAAGATTTCCTGAATAACATCATCAACATGTATTAAAGATTAAACCAAGAGTATATGAGTTAGAAACAGTTATACACCAAAACACAAAGTATATCAAAAACATAAAACAAGAAAATAATATCCAACAAAGCATAATCCTAAAAACAAGTTTTAGAAGGTAAGACTAAGAACAAAGTTATAACAAAAGTATGTGTGTGTGTACTCCCCTATCACTATGCACACTTCCCTTTGAGCTTCTCTCCCCTTTACTGTATGCTTTTGAGCTTCTCTCCCCCTTCTTGTATGCTCTCCCCCTTTTTGTCACGAATAGCTAAAGACTCTCGTCCAACTTTCGTTGAATCTCATCTAGCCGATTCTCCATAGTCTCGAGACGCATTTGAACACGATTGTCTGTGGAGTAGAGAAGAGTCACCAGCTCATCAACGCGTCTCTGAATGTGCTCAAGTACACCGCTGACTCGATCGGGGAGGTGCAGCCTGTGGTTGCGGAGTACTACCCGGTGAAGTTTCAGAACAAAGATGTGATGTGGTATGTGCAGTGGCTCGAGGCGGAAGGAGGGACCGGAGAGATGTGAGCACTTCTTGGTGATTTAGAAGAGTGACTTCTGCTAGCCTGAAGAGTGAACATGGAAATGGGACGTTGGCGAGGCAATATTTTTCCATCTGCAGGAGGAATAATGCCTGCACGAAGAATGAGTTTCATGACGAGACCGCAAAATGGAATGATTCCTCGAGCTGTAGATCGACTCGCGGTCTTCCTCAAGTTGTAGTATATGTGAGCACATATATCAATGGGGGCTCCGTAATGAGATCACACAGAAATATAGCTCTCCCAAGGTTGATGAATGTGGTGTTGGATAGTGGGTAGAGATTGGTGAACATGATCAACTTCGGTGTGGTCACCAGTGCAAACTTGGCGGTCTTGATGGAAGTTCCCCTTTGGATACCTCATGATCGTGTCCTAGGATTTGTAAGATTTCTCCAACCTCTGGATTTCGTTCATCATAGGGAGTTAAATTCACATTCGGAGGTCAGTGATGCCTAGAAGATCTGATATGGAATGCAGGGTAACAATAAACTCGCCTCCTCGGACCCGGAAAACTAGTTCAGTCCAAGATCGCTTGCATTGGAGAAGCATTCTTTGACCAGCTCATCCATTGGATCATCAAAGTTCCCGAACAGGTTTGCCCAGATCTGTTCTCAAAGATTCGAGGGATGAAGGTGGTCCCTAAAGTGTTGAACTCTACTACCCGTTCCACTATGGTAGTTGACTTGTCAAACACATTTGAGTAGGAATGTGAGTTGAGTGGAAGTCCGATCTTTCCTCATTTGGATCTTGAGATGCCCGAGACGATAAACGAGTTCTTTTGGCAACCGGTGTTGCTGGTTAAATCCGACAACAATGTCTTTACCCCTGGAAGATCGACGAGACATCCGCAAGAAACCAGGCCAACAGAAAAGAACCAAGCAACAATACCCCACAAAAGATTGTCAACAAGATTCAATGTAAACAATATTTCATTATAAAAACCCAGACTCAATATAATGAAGACCCCAACCAAAACTTCCAACAATACACAGAAGCACAAACTAATACGAGCATCAAACTTGGTGAAAGTGCACCAAGACAAAGAAAGACATCACAACTGTCATTTATACAGATTAACATGACCATGGTATGTAATAAGAAACAGACATTAGAACATTTTGAGCAGATATCATAAATCACTCCATCAGAGACATGAACATGGGGAAAATATTTCAATCAAGAAGGAACCAAACATCCACACTGAAGCACGTGGCTAAGTATCATGCATTATGTTAACACAAACACATCAGTAACCATATGCCAAACACCATCAACAATACTTAAGCAAATGTAATGGGTAAGACAAATAGACACCAAACCCATATCGAAAAAGAATCTCATATTCAGTATTAAGGCAAAAACCACCAATGAACAACGCAAAGTAACATTCAAATGAAAAAAAAATAAGTTAACAATATCAAGCACAATACGCCAAACCCATTTCACAAAGAGATAAATAAACCGGATGCAATAACAGACCAAACAAGAAAGAAACTGCAGGAAAATGAAAATGAGATTTAGATAGTAAAACCCATACCTTTTCTTGATGTTTTGAATAAGGAAAGAAGCACCAATGGGGTTTGGAAAAACTGGAGTCTCGAAGAGTTTTGGGAGAAAATAGTTTAAGGAGAAGATGAACAGTTATAAAAGTTCGAGGAAAAACTGAAAAAGTTTAAAAACGCTCCTGTTTCGCAAAACACGCGATTTTCGCGATCGTATTAAGTCGCCACACGATCCAGCTCAAGCCGCCAGAATACACAAGGCCAAAATTTTGAAAAAATTTTTCTAAGTGTTTTTCGCGATTGGAAGGTCTACCAGAGTGAGTCGCGAGCTGAGCCGCGAAAATCTCGAGTGAACTCGCGACCGGACCTTCTACTCGCGAACAAGTCGCCAAAAATGACCAGCGAAGATGCGACTGAGGCCCGCGACTTGACACACCCGCGATCGAGTCGCCAAAATAGGGCAAAACTGAATTTTTGAAATTTTCAGATTTTTCAACCAAAATACTTTCCAAAACACCTAAAACACTCAAAAATCTTTTTGTGCTTGAAATAACAAAGATTGAGCATGTGAAAACATATTTCATCAAGTACAATCACACAAATGAATATGGCATTTAACGAACATAAACTTGTGTGTTGTGTGTGGATATCAACAAAGAGATAGTCTTTTGTCTAATGTGAAGCTTCAATGATCAATTCAACCAAGGCATACACAATTAGCACTAGATCATGTGACCAATCTCAATTATAGAAATATGAATATATGACTTCCCACACATAATTTTGATAACATAACTTGGAGCTTTTCATTTGACTCCACTTTCGGACATATAACATTTGACCTTCTTGATCTTTTGAGGCATTCATCTTTCATTGTGAGAGTGATATACAACATTTCTCTTTTTGAAGAACAGGCCTTTGGCCTTTTTGAAAGAACATTCACTTTTTAAAGTAAGGTCGCTTACCCTTTTTCCTAGTCAAATACTAGAATGTGCGACAGGCTTTTGCAGCTCAATATCTCTTTTCATTTGGAGATTTACAATTGGTGAGCTCTTTTTAGCAAAAATAAAAATAAAAAGTGGGAAGAGATATAGACACAAGTCTATGCATGTCTCAGGATCAACATAACCATTCACTAATCATTCATGACAAGTTTGAAGATCTATTTACAACAATCACATAGATTTCAAGATTTTTCCCATAGTGATATGAGTGCATGAAAACAAGCAATGCTCGAAAATGCACAAAGCCATTAGTACAAAGGTACAAGGCAAAACGAGTTTTAAGACAAAACTCAACAAAGTCAATCAAGCCTTTTTGATTTTCAAATTTTTTATGTAATTTTTGGATTTTTGACTCAAGAAACAAAAAGATTGATAAAAACATATAAAGAAGCAACAGTATTCACAAATGGATAAACAAACAAACAAACTCAAAAACCACAAGCATACCAAACAAACATAGTCACAAAGCATAGGAAGTATTAATGCATGGACATGTTGTAATGCTTATGCATGAGTACCCCTTTTCACCCACACGTCACTTGCGTTTGGGGTGATTTCCTTAAAGGATTGGGTACGGGAGTTAGGGCTTTCAAACCTTCGTGAGAAGCTTTCCAAGTAGTTGGTGAATGCACCAATCATCTTCATCACGTTCATCATTCCGGGATCTCCATTTTGCTCTCTAGATTGATCACCCCCAAGTTCTCCTATCAACTCTTGGTCCTCCCGACCTTTGAGGAGTTGCACTGTTCTTTGCTCTCGCTTTTTGGCAATTTGGTCGAGTATGCCCTTGAATTCCACAATAGTGGCAAACATAAGTTCCTCTAGGACCTCTCTCGTGGTCGTGGACGTGACTTGGCACGTGATTCGACCTGCCCACGATCGATTACGATGATTCAAAGATCCGTTGGTTCACCAAATTCTTCTTCTCATCCACCTCTAGTTTCTCACCACTATGTTCATCAATAATTGGATCTTTTGCCTTCACAAACTTCACTTCTTTAGTGATATTTACAGATGAACTACTTCCTCCGGTATACCCCAGTCCGGATTTGTCCGAGAAGCTCTTTTGAGATGATATAACATCATCTAGCTTCTTGGTGGTGACCCTCTCTATCTTAGCATTCGCTTGCACAACTTCATTCTCAAGAAATCTCACTTTAGTGTAGGCTTCGGACAGCTCACCATTCGAGTTTCAATCTCGCATTTGGCCTCCCTATACCGGATTAGGAGACTTTTGTAGTCCTCCTCGGCCTTCTTCATCTTTCTCACAAAGAGCAGCCTTGGCTACCTTTGTGTATTCACCCGACTTCTCCAAGAGTGAGTTGTAATTTTCTTGAAGAGTTGCTGTGCTTTCTTCTTCTTCAGCTTCCGATTCTTCAACAATTCCTAGTGAGTCATCATCACTATGTTCTCCAAGGTCTTGAACAAGCAAATTTAACTCATCCGAAGACTCAACATGTGCAATAGTCATGAAAGCCGAATAGTTTCCTTCTCCATCACAGCTCTCTTCAGATTCTGAGTCGGATGAGTCTGAATCACTCAAGGTCGTGGCATACACCTTGCCTTTCGATTTCAAATAATTTGGACATTCCTTCTTGAAGTGTCCATGCCCGTTGCATTCAAAACAAGTGACACCTTGTGTGGATTGGGATTCTTTTCCATCTTTCCTTTTGAAATCCCTCTTCTCCCTTGCAGAATTTTGGAATTTTCTCTTATCATCAAATTCTCCATTGTTTTTGAATTTCAAAAACTTTCTGAAATTTTTAACAAGATAGGCTACATCTTTGTCAACCCCATCTTCTCCCGATGAGCCTTCATCTTCCACCTTCTCATTAATGGTCTTTAGAGCAAGGGATTTACTCTTCCGTTGGATGGGCGGAGACATCTCATAAGTTTGTAGAGAACCAACCAGCTCCTGTACCTTGATGTCATCAAGGTCCTTGCTCTCTTCAATGGCTGTCACCTTTGCACGAAAGCTTTCCTAAGGCAATGATCGAAGGATCTTCCTTACAATCTTTGAGTCCTCCATTTTCTCCCCCAAGTTAAACTTACTGACAACCACTTCATTTAGCTTCCCATAGAAAGAGTCGAACAACTCATCCTCACTCATCTTGAGCTCCTCGAACCGAGTAGTCAGCATTTGTAACTTGGTGTCTTTCACTTTCTTCGTGCCTTCATAAGTTGTTTCCAGAATTTCCCATGCTTCTTTGGCAATGGTAATGTGAGAAATCTGTGAAATTCATCCGGAGACACACCACGAAAAATAGCATTTAGTGCTTTACTATTAGCATTAGATGCAGCAAGTGCTGCCTTATCCCAAGTGGATTTTGCTTTGCCTCGGGTTTTGTCCAACCAATCTCTACAAAGATCCCAAACAGATTCATCAATAGAGCATAGAAAAGCTCTCATACGAACCTTCCAAAAGGATAATTACTTCCATCAAAATATGGAGGTGCATTAAGGGATTGAGACCTATCCATCTCAAACAGGAGTCAAGGATCACACAATGGTAATGAAACCAAACAGTTGTGTGTACCCGCTCGATACCAATTGAAAGTTCAAAAACGTGTACAAAAACACTTTTGAACGTTTAGACCCCAAAACCAACTTAACCAACACAAGCAATATGTCAAACAATTAATGTGCGGAAACTTAACATATGCTATATTATGGAATTGGTTAAACAACTATCTAAGCCATAACAAATTAAACCACAACAGATAATGTAAAGGCGAGATAGAGAGGAAGGAAGATGCAAACACAGCGATAACACCAGATATGTTATCGAAGAGGAAACCGAAGACCTCGGCGAAAAACCTCTCCGCCGCCCTCCAAGCGGTAATCAATCCACTAGAAAATATAGTTGGGATACAAGGACAGCAATAGACCCTCCAAGCCTAATCTACCCAATGCACCTAAGCCCTCCAAGCTTCTTGCTCCAACGAGGTTGCGCCGAACCTTTTTCTTCTCTAGCTTACCGGATTCCGCTACTACACCGTAGCATCAACCAATAAAGATTGGCTCCTTCCTAATCGCTTCCCGAACTCCAAACGTCCGTCTCACAGAGATGATAATGGTGAGAACCAGGTTTGGTTATAAGACCTCTCAAGGATTTGACAATGGAGAGGAAGAGAGTGAGGGAATTTGATGAGACTCTAAGGTAGAGATTGTGGGTGAAACAATCTGGTTTTTCTTTAGGGTTTCTCTCTCAAAATTCTCTCTGGAAGCTCTCTTTCAATCGTGGGTTAAAAGGGTATTTATACTTTGGAGTGGTGAGGAATGTGAAACGTCGGGTTTTTTTCCAAAACAGGGGTGGCTCGCGGCTTGACCTCGCGGCTTGACTAAGTCGCGAGTTCCATCAGCGAGATAACCGTAAGGCCGATTGTCTGTTTTGTCCTGTAGTGCTCCAGCTAGCATGACTGTTCATCTTCAAGCATGCTTGGCACGTGTGCAGATTCTCGCGGGTTGAAGCCGCGAGTCCCAGCCGCGACACTCTGTTTTCTTGCACACTCTTGAGCAATCTTCACTCTATCTCACTCACTACCCTTACAACAATCCCACCTAAATACGGGGTTACTAAATGCTGAATTTGTTATAAGCTTGTTGTGTAGTAGGGGCCCAATAATCAAAACATTTTTAAAATATATACAACTACAAACCAAATCGTTAAAATGTATTTTTTTGTTTAATAATACTCTTTCGTTGAATCTTCCTTGGTTGCCAAGTTGACATACAAAATCAAATTTTTAGTGTTTTTCCACACGCAAAAGCTTTTCCGCCCCGTGATTGTAGGTTCTATCTCTGCCTTTGGTAGAAAGGAAATTCTGAAAGTTCAAAAACGTGTACAAATACACTTTTGAACGTTTAGACCCCCAAAAATCAACTTAACCAACACAAGCAATATGTCAAACAATTAATGTGCGGAAACTTAACATATGCTATATTATGTAATTGGTTAAACAAACTATCTAAGCCATAATGATTAAACCACAAAGCAGATAAAGTAAAGGCGGAGATAGAGAGGAAGGAAGATGCAAACACAAATGATAACACCGGATATGTTATCGAAGAGGAAACCGAAGACCTCGGCGAAAAACCTCTCCGCCGCCCTCCAAGCGGTAATCAATCCACTAGAAAATATAGTTGGGATACAAGGACAGCAATAGACCCTCCAAGCCTAATCTACCCAATGCACCTAAGCCCTCCAAGCTTCTTGCTCCAACGAGGTTGCGCCGAACCTTTTTCTTCTCTAGCTTACCGGATTCCGCTACTACACCGTAGCATCAACCAATGAATATTGGTTCCTTCCTAATCGCTTCCCAGAACTCCAAACGTCTGTCTCACGAGATGATAATGGTGAGAACCAGGTTTGGTTAAAAGGCCTCTCAAGGATTTGACAATGGAGAGGAAGAGAGTGAGGGAATTTGATGAGACTCTAAGGTAGAGATTGTGGGTGAGGCAATCTGGTTTTTCTTTAGGGTTTCTCTCTCAAAATTCTCTCTGGAAAGCTCTCTCTCAATCGTGGGTTAAAAGGGTATTTATACTTGGAGTGGAGTGGAATGCGAAACGTCGGGTTTTTCCAAAACAGGGTGGCTCGCGGCTTGAGCTCGCGGCTTGACTCGATCGCGAGTTCCAGTCGCGAGATAACCGTATGGCCGATTGTCCTGTTTTGTCCTGTAGTGCTCCAGCTAGCATGACTGTTCACCTTCCAAAGATGCTTGGCACGTGTGCGGATTCTCGCGGGTTGAAGCCGCGAGTCCAGCCATGAGACCCAGCCGCGACACTCTGTTTTCTTGCACACTCTTGAGCAATTCTTCACTCTATCTCACTCACTACCCTTACAACAATCCCACCTAAATACAGGGTTACTAAATGCTGAATTACAAGCAAATTTGGCACGGAATAAAGCCAATTAGATGGTTGAATAAATTCAACCTTACAAATTCAATAAAACTAAATAACCAAACCAGTTTCAGGACAAAGTATGTTACGAAACCATTAAAATCCAAAAGATAAAAATCTAACAAGTTTATAGGCAGACTATCATACAACACAAATCGAAGGATTGATTGAGTTCCAATCTTTAACTATCTTTTGAATAAGAAGCTCAATTAGGAACAAAAGAAATAGCAATAAGCCAAATATATTCAATTGCTCAATTGTTCTTTTACAAATGAAATTGTTATAAGCTTGTTATGTAGTGGGGGCCCTATAATAAAATCATATTTAAAATTATATACAGCTACAAAACAAATCGTTAAAATGTAATTTTTTTGTTTAATAATACTCTTTCGTTGAATCTTCCTTGGTTGACTAGTTGACTTGAAAAATCAACTTTTTAGTGTGTTTCCACACGCAAAAGCTTTTCCATACCGTGATTGAAGGTTCTATCTCTGGCTTTGGTAGAAAGGAAATTCAATAAAACTAAATAACCAAACGAGTTTCAAGCCAAAGTATGTTACAAAAACATTAAAATCCAGAAGATAAAAATCTAACATGTTTATAGGTAGACTATCATACAACGCAAATCGACGGATTGATTAAGTTCCAATCTCTAACTAACTTTTCAATAAGAGGGACAATTTTGAAGAGAAGAAATGGCAATAAGCCAAATATATTCAATTCCTCAATTGTTCTTTTACAAATGAATTTGTTATAAGCTTGTTATGTAGTAGGGGCCGTATAATCAAAACATATTTAAAATTATATACAGCTACAAACCAAAACGTTAAAATGTCATTTTTTTTGTTTAATAATACTCTTTCGTTGAATCTTCATTGGTTGACTAGTTGACTTGAAAAATCAACATTTTAGTGTTTTTCCACACGCAAAAGCTTTTCCACACCGTGATTGAAGGTTCTATCTCTAGCTTTGGTAGAAAGGAAATTCAATAAAACAAAATAACCAAACGAGTTTCAAGCCAAAGTATGTTACAAAACCATTAAAATCCAGAAGATAAAAATCTAACATGTTTATAGGCGGACTATCAAACAACGCAAATCGACGAATTGATTAAGTTCCAATCCCTAACTAACTTTTGAATAAGAAGCTCAATTAGGAAGAGAAGAAATGGCAATAAGCCAAATATATTCAATTGCTCAATTGTTCTTTTACAAATGAATTTTTTATAGGCCTGTTATGTATTAGGGCCCTATATTCAGAACATATTTAAAATTATATACAGCTACAAACCAAATCGTTAAAATGTAATTTTTATGTTTAATAATAGTCTTTCGTTGAATCTTCCTTGGTTGAGTAGTTGACTTACAAAATCAACTTTGTAGTGTTTTTCCACACGCAAAAGCTTTTCCGCACCGCGATTGAAGGTTCTATCTCTGGCTTTGGTAGAAAGGAAATTCTATAAAACTAAATAACCAAACGAGTTTCCAGACAAAGTATGTTACGAAACCATTATAATCCAAAAGAGAAAAATCTAACAAGTTTATAGGCAGACTATCATACAACACAAATCGAAGGATTGATTGAGTTCCAATCTTTAACTAACTTTTGAATAAGAAGCTCAATTAGGAAGAGAAGAAATAGCAATAAGCCAAATATATTCCATTGCTCAATTCTTCTTTTACAAATGAATTTGTTATAAGCTTCTTATGTAGTAGGGGCCCTATAATCAAAACATATTAAAAATTATATACAGCTACAAACCAAATCGTTAAAATGTAATTTTTTTGTTTAATAATACTCTTTAAATCGAATCTTCATTGGTTGACTAGTAGACTTGAAAAATCAACATTTTAGTGTTTTTCCACACGCAAAAGCTTCTCCACACCGTGATTGAAGGTTCTATCTCTAGCTTTGGTAGAAAGGAAATTCAATAAAACAAAATAACCAAACGAGTTTCAAGCCAAAGTATGTTACAAAACCATTAAAATCCAAAAGATAAAAATCTAACATGTTTATAGGCAGACAATCATCCAACGCAAATCGACGGATTGATGAAGTTTCAATCTCTAACTAACTTTTGAATAAGAAGATCAATTAGGAAGAGAAGAAATCGCAATAAGCCAAATATATTCAATTGCTCAATTGTTCTTTTACAAATGAATTTGTTATAAGCTTGTTATGTATTAGGGGCCCTATATTCAAAACATATTTAAAATTATATACAGCTACAAACCAAATCGTTTAAATGTAATTTTTATGTTTAATAATACTCTTTCGTTGAATCTTCCTTGGTTGAGTAGTTGACTTACAAAATACTCTTTGTAGTGTTTTTCCACACGCAAAAGCTTTTCCGCACCGTGATTGAAGGTTCTATCTCTGGCATTGGTAGAAAGGAAATTCAATAAAACTAAATAACCAAACGAGTTTCTCGACAAAGTATGTTACGAAACCATTAAAATCCAAAAGAGAAAAATCTAACAAGTTTATGGGCAGACTATCATGCAACACAAATCGAAGGATTGATTGAGTTCCAATCTTTAACTAACTTTTGAATAAGAAGCTCAATTAGGAAGAGAAGAAATGGCAATAGGCCAAATATATTCAATTGCTCAATTTTTCTTTTACAAATGAATTTGTTATAAGCTTGTTGTGTTGTAGGGGCCCTATAATCAAAACATTTTTAAAATTATATACAGCTACAAACCAAATCGTTAAAATGTAATTTTTTGTTTAATAATACTCTTTCGTTGAATCTTCCTTGGTTGCCAAGTTGACTTACAAAATCAAATTTTTAGTGTTTTTCCACACGCAAAAGCTTTTCCGCACCGTGATTGTAGGTTCTATGTCTGCCTTTGGTAGAAAGGAAATTCAATAAAACTAAATAACCAAACCAGTTTCAAGACAAAGTATGTTACGAAACCATTAAAATCCAAAAGATAAAAATCTAACAAGTTTATAGGCGGACTATCATACAACACAAATCGAAGGATTGATTGAGTTCCAATCTTTAACTAACTTTTGAATAAGAACCTCAATTAGGAAGAGAAGAAATAGCAATAAGCCAAATATATTCAATTGCTCAATTGTTCTTTTACAAATGAATTTGTTATAAGCTTGTTATGTAGTGGGGGCCCTATAATCAAAACATATTTAAAATTATATACAGCTCCAAACCAAATAGTTAAAATGTAATTTTTTTGTTTAATAATACTCTTTCGTTGAATCTTCCTTGGTTGACTAGTTGACTTGAAAAATCAACTTTTTAGTGTGTTTCCACACGCAAAAGCTTTTCCACACCGTGATTGAAGGTTCTATCTCTGGCTTTGGTAGAAAGGAAATTCAATAAAACTAAATAACCAAACGAGTTTCAAGCCAAAGTATGTTACAAAACCATTAAAATCCAGAAGATAAAAATCTAACATGTTTATAGGGAGACTATCATACAACACAAATCGACGGATTGATTAAGTTCCAATCTCTAACTAACTTTTCAATAAGAGTGTCAATTTTGAAGAGAAGAAATGGCAATAAGCCAAATATATTCAATTGCTCAATTGTTCTTTTACAAATGAATTTGTTATAATTTGGTTATGTAGTAGGGGCCGTATAATCAAAACATATTTAAAATTATATGCAGCTACAAACCAAATCGTTAAAATGTCATTTTTTTGTTTAATAATACCCTTTCGTTGAATCTTCATTGGTTGACTAGTTGACTTGAAAAATCAACATTTTAGTGTTTTTCCACACGCAAAAGCTTTTCCACACCGTGATTGAAGGTTCTATCTCTAGCTTTGGTAGAAAGGAAATTCAATAAAACTAAATAACCAAACGAGTTTCAAGCCAAAGTATGTTACAAAACCATTAAAATCCAGAAGATAAAAATCTAACATGTTTATAGGCGGACTATCATACAACGCAAATCGACGAATTGAGTAAGTTCCAATCTCTAACTAACTTTTGAATAAGAAGCTCAATTAGGAAGAGAAGAAATGGCAATAAGCCAAATATATTCAATTGCTCAATTGTTCTTTTACAAATGAATTTGTTATAGGCTTGTTATGTATTAGGGGCCCTATATTCAAACATATTTAAAATTATATACAGCTACAAACCAAATCGTTAAAATGTAATTTTTATGTTTAATAATAGTCTTTCGTTGAATCTTCCTTGGTTGAGTAGTTGACTTACAAAATCAACTTTGTAGTGTTTTTCCACACACAAAAGCTTTTCCGCACCGTGATTGAAGGTTCTATCTCTGGCTTTGGTAGAAAGGAAATTCTATAAAACTAAATAACCAAACGAGTTTCCGGACAAAGTATGTTACTGAAACCATTATAATCCAAAAGAGAAAAATCTAACAAGTTTATAGGCAGACTATCATACAACACAAATCGAAGGATTGATTGAGTTCCAATCTTTAACTAACTTTTGAATAAGAAGCTAAATTAGGAAGAGAAGAAATAGCAATAAGCCAAATATATTCAATTTCTCAATTGTTCTTTTACAAATGAATTTGTTATAAGCTTCTTATGTAGTTGGGGCCCTATAATCAAAACATATTTAAAATTATATACAGCTACAAACCAAATCGCTAAAATGTAATTTTTTTGTTTAATAATACTCTTTCGTTGAATCTTCCTTGGTTGACTAGTTGACTTGAAAAATCAAATTTAGTGTTTTTCCACACGCAAAAGCTTTTCCACACCGTGATTGAAGGTTCTATCTCTGGCTTTGGAAGAAAGGAAATTCAATAAAACTAAATAACCAAACGAGTTTCAAGCCAAAGTATGTTACAAAACCATTAAAATCCAGAAGATAAAAATCTAACATGTTTATAGGCGGAGACTATCATACAACGCAAATCGACGAATTGATTAAGTTCCAATCTCTAACTAACTTTTGAATAAGAAGCTCAATTAGGAAGAGAAGAAATGGCAATAAGCCAAATATATTCAATTGCTCAATTGTTCTTTTACAAATGAATTTGTTATAGACTTGTTATGTATTAGGGGCCCTATATTCAGAACATATTTAAAATTATATACAGCTACAAACCAAATCGTTAAAATGTAATTTTTATGTTTAATAATAGTCTTTCGTTGAATCTTCCTTGGTTGAGTAGTTGACTTACAAAATCAACTTTGTAGTGTTTTTCCACACACAAAAGCTTTTCCGCACCGTGATTGAAGGTTCTATCTCTGGCTTTGGTAGAAAGGAAATTCTATAAAACTAAATAACCAAACGAGTTTCCGGACAAAGTATGTTACGAAACCATTATAATCCAAAAGAGAAAAATCTAACAAGTTTATAGGCGACTATCATACAACACAAATCGAAGGATTGATTGAGTTCCAATCTTTAACTAACTTTTGAATAAGAAGCTAAATTAGGAAGAGAAGAAATAGCAATAAGCCAAATATATTCAATTTCTCAATTGTTCTTTTACAAATGAATTTGTTATAAGCTTCTTATGTAGTAGGGGCCCTATAATCAAAACATATTTAAAATTATATACAGCTACAAACCAAATCGCTAAAATGTAATTTTTTTGTTTAATAATACTCTTTCGTTGAATCTTCCTTGGTTGACTAGTTGACTTGAAAAATCAAATTCAGTTTTTTTCCACACGCAAAAGCTTTTCCACACCGTGATTGAAGGTTCTATCTCTGGCTTCGGTTGAAAGGGAATTCAATAAAACTAAATAACCAAACGAGTTTCAAGCCAAAGTATGTTACAAAACCATTAAAATCCAGAAGATAAAAATCTAACATGTTTATAGGCGGACTATCATACAACGCAAATCGACGAATTGATTAAGTTCCAATCTCTAACTAACTTTTGAATAAGAAGCTCAATTAGGAAGAGAAGAAATGGCAATAAGCCAAATATATTCATTTGCTCAATTGTTCTTTTACAAATGAATTTGTTATAGGCTTGTTATGTATTAGGGGCCCTATATTCAGAACATATTTAAAATTATATACAGCTACAAACCAAATCGTTAAAATGTAATTTTTATGTTTAATAATAGTCTTTCGTTGAATCTTCCTTGGTTGAGTAGTTGACTTACAAAATAAACTTTGTAGTGTTTTTCCACGCACAAAAGCTTTTCCGCACCGTGATTGAAGGTTCTATCTCTGGCTTTGGTAGAAAGGAAATTCTATAAAACTAAATAACCAAACGAGTTTCCAGACAAAGTATGTTACTAAACCATTACAATCCAAAAGAGAAAAATCTAACAAGTTTATAGGCGACTATCATACAACACAAATCGAAGGATTGATTGAGTTCCAATCTTTAACTAACTTTTGAATAAGAAGCTAAATTAGGAAGAGAAGAAATAGCAATAAGCCAAATATTTTCAATTTCTCAATTGTTCTTTTACAAATGAATTTGTTATAAGCTTCTTATGTAGTAGGGGCCCTATAATCAAAACATATTTAAAATTATATACAGCTACAAACCAAATCGCTAAAATGTAATTTTTTTGTTTAATAATACTCTTTCGTTGAATCTTCCTTGGTTGACTAGTTGACTTGAAAAATCAAATTTAGTGTTTTTCCACACGCAAAAGCTTTTCCACACCGTGATTGAAGGTTCTATCTCTGGCTTTGGAAGAAAGGAAATTCAATAAAACTAAATAACCAAACGAGTTTCAAGCCAAAGTATGTTACAAAACCATTAAAATCCAGAAGATAAAAATCTAACATGTTTATGGGCAGACTATCATACAACGCAAATCGACGAATTGATTAAGTTCCACTCTCTAACTAACTTTTGAATAACGAGCTCAATTAGGAAGAGAAGAAATCGCAATAAGCCAAATATATTCAATTGCTCAATTGTTCTTTTACAAATGAATTTGTTATAGGCTTGTTATGTATTAGGGGCCCTATATTCAGAACATATTTAAAATTATATAAAGCTACAAACCAAATCGTTAAAATGTAATTTTTATGTTTAATAATAGTCTTTCGTTGAATCTTCCTTGGTTGAGTAGTTGACTTACAAAATCAACTTTGTAGTGTTTTTCCACGCACAAAAGCTTTTCCGCACCGTGATTGAAGGTTCTATCTCCGGCTTTGGTAGAAAGGAAATTCTATAAAACTAAATAACCAAACGAGTTTCCAGGACAAAGTATGTTACGAAACCATTACAATCCAAAAGAGAAAAATCTAACAAGTTTATAGGCGACTATCATACAACACAAATCGAAGGATTGATTGAGTTCCAATCTTTAACTAACTTTTGAATAAGAAGCTAAATTAGGAAGAGAAGAAATAGCAATAAGCCAAATATTTTCAATTTCTCAATTGTTCTTTTACAAATGAATTTGTTATAAGCTTCTTATGTAGTAGGGGCCCTATAATCAAAACATATTTAAAATTATATACAGCTACAAACCAAATCGCTAAAATGTAATTTTTTTGTTTAATAATACTCTTTCGTTGAATCTTCCTTGGTTGACTAGTTGACTTGAAAAATCAAATTTAGTGTTTTTCCACACGCAAAAGCTTTTCCACACCGTGATTGAAGGTTCTATCTCTGGCTTCCCGTAGAAAGGAAATTCAATAAAACTAAATAACCAAACGAGTTTCAAGCCAAAGTATGTTACAAAACCATTAAAATCCGAAGATAAAAATCTAACATGTTTATAGGCGAGACTATCATACAACGCAAATCGACGAATTGATTAAGTTCCAATCTCTAACTAACTTTTGAATAAGAAGCTCAATTAGGAAGAGAAGAAATGGCAATAAGCCAAATATATTCAATTGCTCAATTGTTCTTTTACAAATGAATTTGTTATAGGCTTGTTATGTATTAGGGGCCCTATATTCGAACATATTTAAAATTATATACAGCTACAAACCAAATCGTTAAAATGTAATTTTTATGTTTAATAATAGTCTTTCGTTGAATCTTCCTTGGTTGAGTAGTTGACTTACAAAATCAACTTTGTAGTGTTTTTCCACACACAAAAGCTTTTCCGCACCGTGATTGAAGGTTCTATCTCGGCTTTGGTAGAAAGGAAATTCTATAAAACTAAATAACCAAACGAGTTTCCGGACAAAGTATGTTACGAAACCATTATAATCCAAAAGAGAAAAATCTAACAAGTTTATAGGCAGACTATCATACAACACAAATCGAAGGATTGATTGAGTTCCAATCTTTAACTAACTTTTGAATAAGAAGCTAAATTAGGAAGAGAAGAAATAGCAATAAGCCAAATATATTCAATTTCTCAATTGTTCTTTTACAAATGAATTTGTTATAAGCTTCTTATGTAGTTGGGGCCCTATAATCAAAACATATTTAAAATTATATACAGCTACAAACCAAATCGCTAAAATGTAATTTTTTGTTTAATAATACTCTTTCGTTGAATCTTCCTTGGTTGACTAGTTGACTTGAAAAATCAAATTTAGTGTTTTTCCACACGCAAAAGCTTTTCCACACCGTGATTGAAGGTTCTATCTCTGGCTTTGGAAGAAAGGAAATTCAATAAAACTAAATAACCAAACGAGTTTCAAGCCAAAGTATGTTACAAAACCATTAAAATCCAGAAGATAAAAATCTAACATGTTTATAGGCGGACTATCATACAACGCAAATCGACGAATTGATTAAGTTCCAATCTCTAACTAACTTTTGAATAAGAAGCTCAATTAGGAAGAGAAGAAATGGCAATAAGCCAAATATATTCAATTGCTCAATTGTTCTTTTACAAATGAATTTGTTATAGACTTGTTATGTATTAGGGGCCCTATATTCAGAACATATTTAAAATTATATACAGCTACAAACCAAATCGTTAAAATGTAATTTTTATGTTTAATAATAGTCTTTCGTTGAATCTTCCTTGGTTGAGTAGTTGACTTACAAAATCAACTTTGTAGTGTTTTTCCACACACAAAAGCTTTTCCGCACCGTGATTGAAGGTTCTATCTCTGGCTTTGGTAGAAAGGAAATTCTATAAAACTAAATAACCAAACGAGTTTCCAGACAAAGTATGTTACTAAACCATTATAATCCAAAAGAGAAAAATCTAACAAGTTTATAGGCGGACTATCATACAACACAAATCGAAGGATTGATTGAGTTCCAATCTTTAACTAACTTTTGAATAAGAAGCTAAATTAGGAAGAGAAGAAATAGCAATAAGCCAAATATATTCAATTTCTCAATTGTTCTTTTACAAATGAATTTGTTATAAGCTTCTTATGTAGTAGGGGCCCTATAATCAAAACATATTTAAAATTATATACAGCTACAAACCAAATCGCTAAAATGTAATTTTTTTGTTTAATAATACTCTTTCGTTGAATCTTCCTTGGTTGACTAGTTGACTTGAAAAATCAAATTCAGTGTTTTTCCACACGCAAAAGCTTTTCCACACCGTGATTGAAGGTTCTATCTCTGGCTTCGGTTGAAAGGAAATTCAATAAAACTAAATAACCAAACGAGTTTCAAGCCAAAGTATGTTACAAAACCATTAAAATCCAGAAGATAAAAATCTAACATGTTTATAGGCAGACTATCATACAACGCAAATCGACGAATTGATTAAGTTCCAATCTCTAACTAACTTTTGAATAAGAAGCTCAATTAGGAAGAGAAAAAATGGCAATAAGCCAAATATATTCATTTGCTCAATTGTTCTTTTACAAATGAATTTGTTATAGGCTTGTTATGTATTAGGGGCCCTATATTCAGAACATATTTAAAATTATATACAGCTACAAACCAAATCGTTAAAATGTAATTTTTATGTTTAATAATAGTCTTTCGTTGAATCTTCCTTGGTTGAGTAGTTGACTTACAAAATCAACTTTGTAGTGTTTTTCCACGCACAAAAGCTTTTCCGCACCGTGATTGAAGGTTCTATCTCTGGCTTTGGTAGAAAGGAAATTCTATAAAACTAAATAACCAAACGAGTTTCCAGGACAAAGTATGTTACTGAAACCATTACAATCCAAAAGAGAAAAATCTAACAAGTTTATAGGCAGACTATCATACAACACAAATCGAAGGATTGATTGAGTTCCAATCTTTAACTAACTTTTGAATAAGAAGCTAAATTAGGAAGAGAAGAAATAGCAATAAGCCAAATATTTTCAATTTCTCAATTGTTCTTTTACAAATGAATTTGTTATAAGCTTCTTATGTAGTAGGGGCCCTATAATCAAAACATATTTAAAATTATATACAGCTACAAACCAAATCGCTAAAATGTAATTTTTTTGTTTAATAATACTCTTTCGTTGAATCTTCCTTGGTTGACTAGTTGACTTGAAAAATCAAATTTAGTGTTTTTCCACACGCAAAAGCTTTTCCACACCGTGATTGAAGGTTCTATCTCTGGCTTCGGTAGAAAGGAAATTCAATAAAACTAAATAACCAAACGAGTTTCAAGCCAAAGTATGTTACAAAACCATTAAAATCCAGAAGATAAAAATCTAACATGTTTATAGGCAGACTATCATACAACGCAAATCGACGAATTGATTAAGTTCCAATCTCTAACTAACTTTTGAATAAGAAGCTCAATTAGGAAGAGAAGAAATGGCAATAAGCCAAATATATTCAATTGCTCAATTGTTCTTTTACAAATGAATTTGTTATAGGCTTGTTATGTATTAGGGGCCCTATATTCAGAACATATTTAAAATTATATACAGCTACAAAACAAATCATTAAAATGTAATTTTTATGTTTAATAATAGTCTTTCGTTGAATCTTCCTTGGTTTAGTAGTTGACTTACAAAATAAACTTTGTAGTGTTTTTCCACACACAAAAGCTTTTCCGCACCGTGATTGAAGGTTCTATCTCTGGCTTTGGTAGAAAGGAAATTCTTTAAAACTAAATAACCAAACGAGTTTCCAGGACAAAGTATGTTACGAAACCATTATAATCCAAAAGAGAAAAATCTAACAAGTTTATAGGCGACTATCATACAACACAAATCGAAGGATTGATTGAGTTCCAATCTTTAACTAACTTTTGAATAAGAAGCTCAATTAGGAAGAGAAGAAATAGCAATAAGCCAAATATATTCAATTGCTCAATTGTTCTTTTACAAATGAATTTGTTATAAGCTTCTTATGTAGTAGGGGCCCTATAATCAAAACATATGTAAAATTATATACAGCTACAAACCAAATCGTTAAAATGTAATTTTTTTGTTTAATAAAACTCTTTCGTTGAATCTTCATTGGTTGACTAGTTGACTTGAAAAATCAACATTTTAGTGTTTTTCCACACGCAAAAGCTTCTCCACACCGTGATTGAAGGTTCTATCTCTAGCTTTGGTAGAAAGGAAATTCAATAAAACAAAATAACCAAACGAGTTTTAAGCCAAAGTATGTTACAAAACCATTAAAATCCAAAAGATAAAAATCTAACATGTTTATAGGCGGACAATCATCCAACGCAAATCGACGGATTGATTAAGTTCCAATCTCTAACTAACTTTTGAATAAGAAGCTCAATTAGGAAGAGAAGAAATCGCAATAAGCCAAATATATTCAATTGCTCAATTGTTCTTTTACAAATGAATTTGTTATAAGCTTGTTATGTATTAGGGGCCCTATATTCAAAACATATTTAAAATTATATACAGCTACAAACCAAATCGTTTAAATGTAATTTTTATGTTTAATAATACTCTTTCGTTGAATCTTCCTTGGTTGAGCAGTTGTCTTACAAAATCAACTTTGTAGTGTTTTTCCACACGCAAAAGCTATTCCGCACCGTGATTGAAGGTTCTATCTCTGGCTTTGGTAGAAAGGAAATTCAATAAAACTAAATAACCAAACGAGTTTCTCAACAAAGTATGTTACGAAACCATTAAAATCCAAAAGAGAAAAATCTAACAAGTTTATAGGTAGACTATCATGCAACACAAATCGAAGGATTGATTGAGTTCCAATCTTTAACTAACTTTTGAATAAGAAGCTCAATTAGGAAGAGAAGAAATGGCAATAGGCCAAATATATTCAATTGCTCAATTTTTCTTTTACAAATGAATTTGTTATAAGCTTGTTGTGTAGTAGGGGCCCTATAATCAAAACATTTTTAATATTATATACAACTACAAACCAAATCGTTAAAATGTTATTTTTTTGTTTAATAATACTCTTTCGTTGAATCTTCCTTGGTTGCCAAGTTGACTTACAAAATCAAATTTTTAGTGTTTTTCCACACGCAAAAGCTTTTCCGCACCGTGATTGTAGGTTCTATCTCTGCCTTTGGAAGAAAGGAAATTCAATAAAACTAAATAACCAAACCAGTTTCAAGACAAAGTATGTTACGAAACCATTAAAATCCAAAAGATAAAAATCTAACAAGTTTATAGGCAGACTATCATACAACACAAATCGAAGGATTGATTGAGTTCCAATCTTTAACTAACTTTTGAATAAGAAGCTCAATTAGGAAGAGAAAAAATAGCAATAAGCCAAATATATTCAATTGCTCAATTGTTCTTTTACAAATGAATTTGTTATAAGCTTGTTATGTGGTGGGGGCCCTATAATCAAAACATATTTAAAATTATATACAGCTACAAACCAAATCGTTAAAATGTAATTTTTTTGTTTAATAATACTCTTTCGTTGAATCTTCCTTGGTTGACTAGTTGACTAGAAAAATCAACTTTTTAGTGTTTTTCCACACGCAAAAGCTTTTCCACACCGTGATTGAAGGTTCTATCTCTGGCTTTGGTAGAAAGGAAATTCAATAAAACTAAATAACCAAACGAGTTTCAAGCCAAAGTATGTTACAAAACCATTAAAATCCAAAAGATAAAAATCTAACATGTTTATAAACTATCATACAACGCAAATCGAAGGATTGATTAAGTTCCAATCTTTAACTAACTTTTGAATAAGAAGCTCAATTAGGAAGAGAAGAAATAAATAAGCCAAATATATTCAATTGCTCAATTGTTCTTTTACAAATGAATTTGTTATAGGCTTGTTATGTATTAGGGGCCCTATAATCAAAACATATTTAAAATTATATACAGCTACAAACCAAATCGTTAAAATGTAATTTTTATGTTTAATAATACTCTTTCGTTGAATCTTCCTTGGTTGAGTAGTTGACTTACAAAATCAACTTTTAGTGTTTTTCCACACAAAAAGCTTTTCCACACCGTGATTGAAGGTTCTATCTCTGGCTTTGGTAGAAAGGAAATTCAATAAAACTAAATAACCAAACGAGTTTCAAGACAAAGTATGTTACAAAACCATTAAAATCCAAAAGATAAAAATCTAACAAGTTTATAGGCGTAGACTATCATACAACACAAATCGAAGGATTGATTGAGTTCCAATCTTTAACTAACTTTTGAATAAGAAGCTCAATTAGGAAGAGAAAAATAGCAATAAGCCAAATATATTCAATTGCTCAATTGTTCTTTTACAAATGAATTTGTTATAAGCTTGTTATGTAGTAGGGGCCCTATAATCAAAACATATTTAAAATTATATACAGCTACAAACCAAATCGTTAAAATGTAATTTTTTGTTTAATAATACTCTTTCGTTGAATCTTCCTTGGTTGACTAGTTGACTAGAAAAATCAACTTTTTAGTGTTTTTCCACACGCAAAAGCTTTTCCACACCGTGATTGAAGGTTCTATCTCTAAAATTTGGTAGAAAGGAAATTCAATAAAACTAAATAACCAAACGAGTTTCAAGACAAAGTATGTTACAAAGATATGTTAAAAACCATTAAAATCTTTAACTAACTTTTGAATAAGATAATTAAAGAGAAGAAATCTAACAAATATATTCAATTGTTTGTTCTTTTACAAATGAATTTGTTATAAGCTTGATAATCAAAACATATTTAAAATTATATACATACAAACCAAATCGTTAAAATGTAATTTTTTTGTTTAATAATACTCTTTCGAATCTTCCTTGGTTGACTAGTTGACTTAAAAATCAACTTTTAGTGTTTTTCCACACGCAAAAGCTTTTCCACACCGTGATTGAAGGTTCTAGGCTTTGGTAGAAAGGAAATTCAATAAAACTAAATAACAAACGAGTTTCAAGCAAAGTATGTTACAAAACCATTAAAATCCAAAGATAAAAATCTAACATGTTTAAGGCAGACTATCATACAACGAAATTTGATTAAGTTCCACTCTCTAACTAACTTTTGAATAACGAGCTCAATTAGGAAGAGAAGAAATCGCAATAAGCCAAATATATTCAATTGCTCAATTGTTCTTTTACAAATGAATTTGTTATAGGCTTGTTATGTATTAGGGGCCCTATATTCAACATATTTAAAATTATATACAGCTACAAACCAAATCGTTAAAATGTAATTTTTATGTTTAATAATAGTCTTTCGTTGAATCTTCCTTGGTTGAGTAGTTGACTTACAAAATCAACTTTGTAGTGTTTTTCCACACACAAAAGCTTTTCCGCACCGTGATTGAAGGTTCTATCTCTGGCTTTGGTAGAAAGGAAATTCTATAAAACTAAATAACCAAACGAGTTTCCAGACAAAGTATGTTACGAAACCATTATAATCCAAAAGAGAAAAATCTAACAAGTTTATAGGCAGACTATCATACAACACAAATCGAAGGATTGATTGAGTTCCAATCTTTAACTAACTTTTGAATAAGAAGCTCAATAAGGAAGAGAAGAAATAGCAATAAGCCAAATATATTCAATTGCTCAATTGTTCTTTTACAAATGAATTTGTTATAAGCTTCTTATGTAGTAGGGGCCCTATAATCAAAACATATTTAAAATTATATACAGCTACAAACCATATCGTTAAAATGTAATTTTTTTGTTTAATAATACTCTTTCGTTGAATCTTCATTGGTTGACTAGTTGACTTGAAAAATCAACATTTTAGTGTTTTTCCACACGCAAAAGCTTCTCCACACCGTGATTGAAGGTTCTATCTCTAGCTTTGGTAGAAAGGAAATTCAATAAAACAAAATAACCAAACGAGTTTCAAGCCAAAGTATGTTACAAAACCATTAAAATCCAAAAGATAAAAATCTAACATGTTTATAGGCAGACTATCATACAACGCCAATCGACGGATTGATTAAGTTTCAATCTCTAACTAACTTTTGAATAAGAAGCTCAATTAGGAAGAGAAGAAATCGCAATAAGCCAAATATATTCAATTGCTCAATTGTTCTTTTACAAATGAATTTGTTATAAGCTTGTGATGTATTAGGGGCCTATATTCAAAACATATTTAAAATTATATACAGCTACAAACCAAATCGTTTAAATGTAATTTTTATGTTTAATAATACTCTTTCGTTGAATCTTCCTTGGTTGAGCAGTTTGACATACAAAATCAACTTTGTAGTGTTTTTCCACACGCAAAAGCTTTTCCGCACCGTGATTGAAGGTTCTATCTCTGGCTTTGGTAGAAAGGAAATTCAATAAAACTAAATAACCAAACGAGTTTCTCAACAAAGTATATTACTGAACCATTAAAATCCAAAAGAGAAAAATCTAACAAGTTTATAGGCAGGCTATCATGCAACACAAATCGAAGGATTGATTGAGTTCCAATCTTTAACTAACTTTTGAATAAGAAGCTCAATTAGGAAGAGAAGAAATGGCAATAGGCCAAATATATTCAATTGCTCAATTTTTCTTTTACAAATAAATTTGTTATAAGCTTTTTGTGTAGTAGGGGCCCAATAATCAAAACATTTTTAAAATTATATACAGCTACAAACCAAATCGTTAAAATGTAATTTTTTTGTTTAATAATACTCTTTCGTTGAATCTTCCTTGGTTGCCAAGTTGACTTACAAAATCAAATTTTTAGTGTTTTTCCACACGCAAAAGCTTTTCCGCACCGTGATTGTAGGTACTATCTCTGCCTTTGGTAGAAAGGAAATTCAATAAAACTAAATAACCAAACCAGTTTTCAAGACAAAGTATGTTACGAAACCATTAAAATCCAAAAGATAAAAATCTAACAAGTTTATAGGCGGACTATCACACAACACAAATCGAAGGATTGATTGAGTTCCAATCTTTAACTAACTTTTGAATAAGAAGCTCAATTAGGAAGAGAAGAAATAGCAATAAGCCAAATATATTCAATTGCTCAATTGTTCTTTTACAAATGAATTTGTTATAAGCTTGTTATGTGGTGGGGGCCCTATAATCAAAACATATTTAAAATTATATACGGCTACAAACCAAATCGTTAAAATGTAATTTTTTTTTTAATAATACTCTTTCGTTGAATCTTCCTTGGTTGACTAGTTGACTTGAAAAATCAACTTTTTAGTGTTTTTCCACACGCAAAAGCTTTTCCACACCGTGTTTGAAGGTTCTATCTCTGGCTTTGGTAGAAAGGAAATTGAATAAAACTAAATAACCAAACGAGTTTCAAGCCAAAGTATGTTACAAAACCATTAAAATCCAGAAGATAAAAATCTAACATGTTTATAGGTAGACTATCATACAACGCAAATCGACGAATTGATTAAGTTCCACTCTCTAACTAACTTTTGAATAAGGAGCTCAATTAGGAAGAGAAGAAATCGCAATAAGCCAAATATATTCAATTGCTCAATTGTTCTTTTACAAATGAATTTGTTATAGGCTTGTTATGTATTAGGGGCCCTATATTCAAAACATATTTAAAATTATATACAGACTACAAACCAAATCGTTAAAATGTAATTTTTATGTTTAATAATAGTCTTTCGTTGAATCTTCCTTGGTTGAGTAGTTGACTTACAAAATCAACTTTGTAGTGTTTTTCCACACACAAAAGCTTTTCCGCACCGTGATTGAAGGTTCTATCTCTGGCTTTGGTAGAAAGGAAATTCTATAAAACTAAATAACCAAACGAGTTTCCAGACAAAGTATATTACGAAACCATTATAATCCAAAAGAGAAAAATCTAACAAGTTTATAGGCAGACTATCATACAACACAAATCGAAGGATTGATTGAGTTCCAATCTTTAACTAACTTTTGAATAAGAAGCTCAATAAGGAAGAGAAGAAATAGCAATAAGCCAAATATATTCAATTGCTCAATTGTTCTTTTACAAATGAATTTGTTATAAGCTTCTTATGTAGTAGGGGCCCTATAATCAAAACATATTTAAAATTATATACAGCTACAAACCATATCGTTAAAATGTAATTTTTTTGTTTAATAATACTCTTTCGTTGAATCTTCATTGGTTGACTAGTTGACTTGAAAAATCAACATTTTAGTGTTTTTCCACACGCAAAAGCTTCTCCACACCGTGATTGAAGGTTCTATCTCTAGCTTTGGTAGAAAGGAAATTCAATAAAACAAAATAACCAAACGAGTTTCAAGCCAAAGTATGTTACAAAACCATTAAAATCCAAAAGATAAAAATCTAACATGTTTATAGGCAGACTATCATACAACGCCAATCGACGGATTGATTAAGTTTCAATCTCTAACTAACTTTTGAATAAGAAGCTCAATTAGGAAGAGAAGAAATCGCAAATAAGCCAAATATATTCAATTGCCCAATTGTTCTTTTACAAATGAATTTGTTATAAGCTTGTGATGTATTAGGGGCCCTGTATTTAAAACATATTTAAAATTATATACAGCTACAAACCAAATCGTTTAAATGTAATTTTTATGTTTAATAATACTCTTTCGTTGAATCTTCCTTGGTTGAGCAGTTGACATACAAAATCAACTTTGTAGTGTTTTTCCACACGCAAAAGCTTTTCCGCACCGTGATTGAAGGTTCTATCTCTGGCTTTGGTAGAAAGGAAATTCAATAAAACTAAATAACCAAACGAGTTTCTCAACAAAGTATATTACGAAACCATTAAAATCCAAAAGAGAAAAATCTAACAAGTTTATAGGCAGGCTATCATGCAAATGAAGTTTATAAATGAGGCTTAAATCGAAGGATTGATTGAGTTCCAATCTTTAACTAACTTTTGAATAAGAAGCTCAATTAGGAAGAGAAGAAATGGCAATAGGCCAAATATATTCAATTGCTCAATTTTTCTTTTACAAATAAATTTGTTATAAGCTTTTTGTGTAGTAGGGGCCCAATAATCAAAACATTTTTAAAATTATATACAGCTACAAACCAAATCGTTAAAATGTAATTTTTTTGTTTAATAATACTCTTTCGTTGAATCTTCCTTGGTTGCCAAGTTGACTTACAAAATCAAAGTTTTAGTGTTTTTCCACACGCAAAAGCTTTTCCGCACCGTGATTGTAGGTACTATCTCTGCCTTTGGTAGAAAGGAAATTCAATAAAACTAAATAACCAAACCAGTTTCAAGACAAAGTATGTTACTTTATCACACAACACAAATCGAAGGATTGATTGAGTTCCAATCTTTAACTAACTTTTGAATAAGAAGCTCAATTAGGAAGAGAAGAAATAGCAATAAGCCAAATATATTCAATTGCTCAATTGTTCTTTTACAAATGAATTTGTTATAAGTTGTTATGTGGTGGGGGCCATTTAAAATTATATACAAAAAACCAAATCGTTAAAATGTAATTTTTTTGTTTAATAATACAATCTTCCTTGGTTGACTTTTCAGTGTTTTTCCACAACACAAATACACCGTGATTGAAGTATGTTACGAAACCATTAAAATCCAAAAGATAAAAATCAAGTTAAAATTTTTTGTTCCAATCTTTAACACAACACAAATAACTTTTGAAGGATTGATTGAGTTCCAATCTTTAACTAATTAGAAATATATTCAATTGCTCAATTGTTCTTTTACAAATCAATTTGTTATAAGTGTTATGTTCCCTATAATCAAAACATATTTAAAATTATATCCACAAACCAAATCGTTTGTAATTTTTTGTTTAATAATACTATCTCTCGGCTTTGGTAGAAAGGAAATTGAATAAAACTAAATCCTTGGTTGATAAGAAAAATCAACAACTTTAGTTTTTTCCACACGCCAAAGTGTTTGAAGGTTCTATCTCTGGCTTTAAAATAGAAAGGAAATTGAATAAAACTAAATAACTAAACATTTCAAGCCAAAGTATAGTTACAAAACCATTAAAATCAACAAGATAAAAATCTAACATGTTTATAGGTTTTCTATCTCTGGCTTTGGTAGACTCTCATAAAACGAATATCGGAGCTCAATTGATAAGTTCCACTCTCTAACTAACTTTTGAATAAGGAGCTCAATTAGGAAGAGAAGAAATCGCAATAAGCCAAATATATTCAATTGCTCAATTGTTCTTTTACAAATGAATTTGTTATAGGCTTGTTATGTATTAGGGGCCCTATATTCAAAACATATTTAAAATTATATACAGCTACAAACCAAATCGTTAAAATGTAATTTTTATGTTTGATAATAGTCTTTCGTTGAATCTTCCTTGGTTGAGTAGTTGACTTACAAAATCAACTTTGTAGTGTTTTTCCACACACAAAAGCTTTTCCGCACCGTGATTGAAGGTTCTATCTCTGAAAGGAAATTGAATAAAACTAAATAACCAAACGAGTTTCTATATTACAATAGGCTTTGGATTGATTGAGTTCCAATCTTTAACTAACTTTTTATAAGAAGCTCAATTAGGAAGAGAAGAAATAGCAATAAGCCAAATATATTCAATTGCTCAATTGTTCTTTTACAAATGAATTTGTTATAGGCTTGTTATGTATTAGGGGCCCTATAATCCAAAAATTATATACAGCATATTTAAATTATATTACAAACCATTATAATCCAAAAGAGAAAAATCTAACAAGTTTATAGGCGACTATCATACAACACAAATCGAAGGATTGATTGAGTTCCAATCTTTAACTAACTTTTGAATAAGAAGCTCAATAAGGAAGAGAAGAAATAGCAATAAGCCAAATATATTCAATTGCTCAATTGTTCTTTTACAAATGAATTTGTTATAAGCTTCTTATGTAGTAGGGGCCCTATAATCAAAACATATTTAAAATTATATACAGCTACAAACCAAATCGTTAAAATGTAATTTTTTTGTTTAATAATACTCTTTCGTTGAATCTTCATTGGTTGACTAGTTGACTTGAAAAATCAACTTTTTAGTGTTTTTCCACACACAAAAGCTTTTCCACACCGTGATTGAAGGTTCTATCTCTAGGCTTTGGTAGAAAGGAAATTCTATAAAACTAAATAACCAAACGAGTTTCATATATTACAAAACCATTATAATCCAAAAGAGAAAAATCTAACAAGTTTATAGGCTATCATACAACACAAATCGAAGGATTGATTGAGTTCCAATCTTTAACTAACTTTTGAATAAGAAGCTCAATAAGGAAGAGAAGAAATAGCAATAAGCCAAATATATTCAATTGCTCAATTGTTCTTTTACAAATGAATTTGTTATAAGCTTCTTATGTAGTAGGGGCCCTATAATCAAAACATATTTAAAATTATATACAGCTACAAACCATATCGTTAAAATGTAATTTTTTTGTTTAATAATACTCTTTCGTTGAATCTTCATTGGTTGACTAGTTGACTTGAAAAATCAACATTTTAGTGTTTTTCCACACGCAAAAAGCTTCTCCACACCGTGATTGAAGGTTCTATCTCTAGCTTTGGTAGAAAGGAAATTCAATAAAACAAAATAACCAAACGAGTTTCAAGCCAAAGTATGTTACAAAACCATTAAAATCCAAAAGATAAAAATCTAACATGTTTATAGGCGTACTATCATACAACGCCAATCGACGGATTGATTAAGTTTCAATCTCTAACTAACTTTTGAATAAGAAGCTCAATTAGGAAGAGAAGAAATCGCAATAAGCCAAATATATTCAATTGCCCAATTGTTCTTTTACAAATGAATTTGTTATAAGCTTGTGATGTATTAGGGGCCCTGTATTTAAAACATATTTAAAATTATATACAGCTACAAACCAAATCGTTTAAATGTAATTTTTATGTTTAATAATACTCTTTCGTTGAATCTTCCTTGGTTGAGCAAGTTGACATACAAAATCAACTTTGTAGTGTTTTTCCACACGCAAAAGCTTTTCCGCACCGTGATTGAAGGTTCTATCTCTGGCTTTGGTAGAAAGGAAATTCAATAAAACTAAATAACCAAACGAGTTTCTCAACAAAGTATATTACGAAACCATTAAAATCCAAAAGAGAAAAATCTAACAAGTTTATAGGCGGGCTATCATGCAACACAAATCGAAGGATTGATTGAGTTCCAATCTTTAACTAACTTTTGAATAAGAAGCTCAATTAGGAAGAGAAGAAATGGCAATAGGCCAAATATATTCAATTGCTCAATTTTTCTTTTACAAATAAATTTGTTATAAGCTTTTTGTGTAGTAGGGGCCCAATAATCGAAACATTTTTAAAATTATATACAGCTACAAACCAAATCGTTAAAATGTAATTTTTTTGTTTAATAATACTCTTTCGTTGAATCTTCCTTGGTTTCCAAGTTGACTTACAAAATCAAATTTTTAGTGTTTTTCCACACGCAAAAGCTTTTCCGCACCGTGATTGTAGGTACTATCTCTGCCTTTGGTAGAAAGGAAATTCAATAAAACTAAATAACCAAACCAGTTTCAAGACAAAGTATGTTACGAAACCATTAAAATCCAAAAGATAAAAATCTAACAAGTTTATAGGCAGACTATCACACAACACAAATCGAAGGATTGATTGAGTTCCAATCTTTAACTAACTTTTGAATAAGAAGCTCAATTAGGAAGAGAAGAAATAGCAATAAGCCAAATATATTCAATTGCTCAATTGTTCTTTTACAAATGAATTTGTTATAAGCTTGTTATGTGGTGGGGGCCCTATAATCAAAACATATTTAAAATTATATACAGCTACAAACCAAATCGTTAAAATGTAATTTTTTTGTTTAATAATACTCTTTCGTTGAATCTTCCTTGGTTGACTAGTTGACTTGAAAAATCAACTTTTTAGTGTTTTTCCACACGCAAAAGCTTTTCCACACCGTGATTGAAGGTTCTATCTCTGGCTTTGGTAGAAAGGAAATTGAATAAAACTAAATAACCAAACGAGTTTCAAGCCAAAGTATGTTACAAAACCATTAAAATCCAGAAGATAAAAATCTAACATGTTTATAGGTAGACTATCATACAACGCAAATCGACGGATTGATTAAGTTCCAATCTCTAACTAACTTTTCAATAAGAGGGTCAATTTTGAAGAGAAGAAATGGCAATAAGCCAAATATATTCAATTGCTCAATTGTTCTTTTACAAATGAATTTGTTATAAGCTGGTTATGTAGTAGGGGCCGTATAATCAAAACATATTTAAAATTATATACAGCTACAAACCAAATCGTTAAAATGTAATTTTTTGTTTAATAAAACTCTTTCGTTGAATCTTCATTGGTTGACTAGTTGACTTGAAAAATCAACATTTTAGTGTTTTTCCACACGCAAAAAAGCTTTTCCACACCGTGATTGAAGGTTCTATCTCTAGCTTTGGTAGAAAGGAAATTCAATAAAACAAAATAACCAAACGAGTTTCAAGCCAAAGTATGTTACAAAACCATTAAAATCCAGAAGATCAAAATCTAACATGTTTATAGGAAGACTACCATACAACGCAAATCGACGAATTGATTAAGTTCCAATCTCTAACTAACTTTTGAATAAGAAGCTCAATTAGGAAGAGAAGAAATGGCAATAAGCCAAATATATTCAATTGCTCAATTGTTCTTTTACAAATCAATTTGTTATAGGCTTGTGATGTATTAGGGGCCCTATATTCAGAACATATTTAAAATTATATACAGCTAAAAACCAAATCGTTAAAATGTAATTTTTTTGTTTAATAATAGTCTTTCGTTGAATCTTCCTTGGTTGAGTAGTTGACTTAAAAATCAACTTTGTAGTGTTTTCCACACGCAAAAGCTTTTCCGCACCGTGATTGAAGGTTCTATCTATGGCTTTGGTAGAAAGGAAATTCTATAAAACTAAATAACCAAACGAGTTTCCGACAAAGTATGTTACGAAACAATTAAAATCCAAAAGAGAAAAATCTAACAAGTTTATAGGCAGACTATCATACAACACAAATCGAAGGATTGATTGAGTTCCAATCTTTAACTAACTTTTGAATAAGAAGCTCAATTAGGAAGAGAAGAAATGGCAATAGGCCAAATATATTCAATTGCTCAATTGTTCTTTTACAAATGAATTTGTTATAAGCTTGTTGTGTAGTAGGGGCCCTATAATCAAAACATTTTTAAAATTGTATACAGCTACAAACCAAATCGTTAAAATGTAATTTTTTGTTTTAATAATACTCTTTCATTGAATTTTCCTTGGTTGCCAAGTTGACTGACAAAATCAAATTTTTAGTGTTTTTCCACACGCAAAAGCTTTTCCGCACCGTGATTGTAGGTTCTATCTCTGCCATTGGTAGAAAGGAAATTCAATAAAACTAAATAACCAAACCAGTTTCAAGACAAAGTATGTTACTAAACCATTAAAATCCAAAAGATAAAAATCTAACAAGTTTATAGGCGGACTATCATACAACACAAATCGAAGGATAGATTGAGTTCCAATCTTTAACTAACTTTTGAATAAGAACCTCAATTAGGAAGAGAAGAAATAGCAATAAGCCAAATATATTCAATTTCTCAATTGTTCTTTTACAAATGAATTTGTTATAAGCTTGTTATGTAGTTGGGGCCCTATAATCAAAACATATTTAAAATTATAAACAGCTATAAACCAAATCGTTAAAATGTAATTTTATTGTTTAATAATACACTTTCGTTGAATCTTCCTTGGTTGAGTAGTTGACTTAAAAAATCAACTTTGTAGTGTTTTTCCACACGCAAAAGCTTTTCCGCACCGTGATTGAAGGTTCTATCTATGGCTTTGGTAGAAAGGAAATTCTATAAAACTAAATAACCAAACGAGTTTCCTGACAAAGTATGTTACGAAACAATTAAAATCCAAAAGAGAAAAATCTAACAAGTTTATAGGCGACTATCATACAACACAAATCGAAGGATTGATTGAGTTCCAATCTTTAACTAACTTTTGAATAAGAAGCTCAATTAGGAAGAGAAGAAATGGCAATAGGCCAAATATATTCAATTGCTCAATTGTTCTTTTACAAATGAATTTGTTATAAGCTTGTTGTGTAGTAGGGGCCCTATAATCAAAACATTTTTAAAATTGTATACAGCTACAAACCAAATCGTTAAAATGTAATTTTTGTTTTAATAATACTCTTTCATTGAATTTTCCTTGGTTGCCAAGTTGACTGACAAAATCAAATTTTTAGTGTTTTTCCACACGCAAAAGCTTTTCCGCACCGTGATTGTAGGTTCTATCTCTGCCATTGGTAGAAAGGAAATTCAATAAAACTAAATAACCAAACCAGTTTCAAGACAAAGTATGTTACGAAACCATTAAAATCCAAAAGATAAAAATCTAACAAGTTTATAGGCGGACTATCATACAACACAAATCGAAGGATAGATTGAGTTCCAATCTTTAACTAACTTTTGAATAAGAACCTCAATTAGGAAGAGAAGAAATAGCAATAAGCCAAATATATTCAATTTCTCAATTGTTCTTTTACAAATGAATTTGTTATAAGCTTGTTATGTAGTAGGGGCCCTATAATCAAAACATATTTAAAATTATAAACAGCTATAAACCAAATCGTTAAAATGTAATTTTATTGTTTAATAATACACTTTCGTTGAATCTTCCTTGGTTGACTAGTTGACTTGAAAAATCAACTTTTAGTGTTTTTCCACACGCAAAAGCTTTTCCACACCGTGATTAAAGGTTCTATCTCTGGCTTTGGTAAAAGGAAATTCAATAAAACTAAATAACCAAACGAGTTTCAAGCCAAAGTATGTTACAAAACCATTAAAATCCAGAAGATAAAAATCTAACATGTTTATAGGCGGACTATCATACAACGCAAATCGACGGATTGATTAAGTTCCAATCTCTAACTAACTTTTCACTAAGAGGGTCAATTTTGAAGAGAAGAAATGGAAATAAGCCAAATATATTCAATTGCTCAATTGTTCTTTTACAAATGAATTTGTTATAAGCTTCTTATGTAGTGGGGGCCCTATAATCAAAACATATTTAAAATTATATACAGCTACAAACCAAATCGTTAAAATGTAATTTTTTTGTTTAATAATACTCTTTCGTTGAATCTTCATTGGTTGACTAGTTGACTTGAAAAATCAACATTTTAGTGTTTTTCCACACGCAAAAGCTTTTCCACACCGTGATTGAAGGTTCTATCTCTAGCTTTGGCAGAAAGGAAATTCTATAAAACAAAATAACCAAACGAGTTTCAAGCCAAAGTATGTTACAAAACCATTAAAATCCAAAAGATAAAAATCTAACATGTTTATAGGCAGACTATCATACAACGCAAATCGACGGATTGATTAAGTTTCAATCTCTAACTAACTTTCGAATAAGAAGCTCAATTAGGAAGAGAAGAAATCGCAATAAGCCGAATATATTCAATTGCTCAATTGTTCTTTTACAAATGAATTTGTTATAAGCTTGTTATGTATTAGGGGCCCTATATTCAAAACATATTTAAAATTATATACAGCTACAAACCAAATCGTTTAAATGTAATTTTTATGTTTAATAATACTCTTTCGTTGAATCTTCCTTGGTTGAGTAGTTGACTTACAAAATCAACGTTGTAGTGTTTTTCCACACGCAAAAGCTTTTCCGCACCGTGATTGAAGGTTCTATCTCTGGCTTTGGTAGAAAGGAAATTCAATAAAACTAAATAACCAAACGAGTTTCTCGACAAAGTATGTTACGAAACCATTAAAATCCAAAAGAGAAAAATCTAACAAGTTTATAGGCAGACTATCATGCAACACAAATCGAAGGATTGATTGAGTTCCAATCTTTAACTAACTTTTGAATAAGAAGCTCAATTAGGAAGAGAAGAAATGGCAATAGGCCAAATATATTCAATTGCTCAATTGTTCCTTTACAAATGAATTTGTTATAAGCTTGTTGTGTAGTAGGGGCCCAATAATCAAAACATTTTTAAAATATATACAGCTACAAACCAAATCGTTAAAATGCAATTTTTTTGTTTAATAATACTCTTTCGTTGAATCTTCGTTGGTTGCCAAGTTGACATACAAAATCAAATTTTTAGTGTTTTTCCACACGCAAAAGCTTTTCCGCCCCGTGATTGTAGGTTCTATCTCTGCCTTTGGTAGAAAGGAAATTCAATAAAACTAAATAACCAAACCAGTTTCAGGACAAAGTATGTTACGAAACCATTAAAATCCAAAAGATAAAAATCTAACAAGTTTATAGGCGTACTATCATACAACACAAATCGAAGGATTGATTGAGTTCCAATCTTTAACTATCTTTTGAATAAGAAGCTCAATTAGGAACAGAAGAAATAGCAATAACCCAAATATATTCAATTGCTCAATTGTTCTTTTACAAATGAATTTGTTATAAGCTTGTTATGTAGTGGGGGCCCTATAATAAAATCATATTTAAAATTATATACAGCTACAAACCAAATCGTTAAAATGTAATTTTTTTTGTTTAATAATACTCTTTCGTTTAATCTTCCTTGGTTGACTAGTTGACTTGAAAAATCAACTTTTTAGTGTGTTTCCACACGCAAAAGCTTTTCCACACCGTGATTGAAGGTTCCATCTCTGGCTTTGGTAGAAAGGAAATTCAATAAAACTAAATAACCAAACGAGTTTCAAGCCAAAGTATGTTACAAAACCATTAAAATCCAGAAGATAAAAATCTAACATGTTTATAGGTAGACTATCATACAACGCAAATCGACGGATTGATTAAGTTCCAATCTCTAACTAACTTTTCAATAAGAGGGACAATTTTGAAGAGAAGAAATGGCAATAAGCCAAATATATTCAATTGCTCAATTGTTCTTTTACAAATGAATTTGTTATAAGTCAAGTTATGTAGTAGGGGCCGTATAATCAAAACATATTTAAAATTATATACAGCTACAAACCAAATCGTTAAAATGTCATTTTTTTGTTTAATAATACTCTTTCGTTGAATCTTCATTGGTTGACTAGTTGACATGAAAAATCAACATTTTAGTGTTTTTCCACACGCAAAAGCTTTTCCACACCGTGATTGAAGGTTCTATCTCTAGCTTTGGTAGAAAGGAAATTCATTAAAACAAAATAACCAAACGAGTTTCAAGCCAAAGTATGTTACAAAACCATTAAAATCCAGAAGATAAAAATCTAACATGTTTATAGGCGTACTATCATACAACGCAAATCGACGAATTGATTAAGTTCCAAACTCGACTAACTTTTGTATAAGAAGCTCAATTAGGAAGAGAAGAAATGGCAATAAGCCAAATATATTCAATTGCTCAATTGTTCTTTTACAAATGAATTTTTATAGGCTTGTTATGTATTAGGGGCCTATATTCGTAACATATTTAAAATTATATACAGCTACAAACCAAATCGTTCAAATGTAATTTTTATGTTTAATAATAGTCTTTCGTTGAATCTTCCTTGGTTGAGTAGTTGACTTACAAAATCAACTTTGTAGTGTTTTTCCACACGCAAAAGCTTTTCCAACGCGATTGAAGGTTCTATCTCCGGCTTTGGTAGAAAGGAAATTCTATAAAACTAAATAACCAAACGAGTTTCCAGACAAAGTATGTTACTAAACCATTATAATCCAAAAGAGAAAAATCTAACAAGTTTATAGGCAGACTATCATACAACACAAATCGAAGGATTGATTGAGTTCCAATCTTTAACTAACTTTTGAATAAGAAGCTCAATTAGGAAGAGAAGAAATAGCAATAAGCCAAATATATTCCATTGCTCAATTCTTCTTTTACAAATGAATTTGTTATAAGCTTCTTATGTAGTAGGGGCCCTATAATCAAAACATATTTCAAATTATGTACAGCTACAAACCAAATCGTTAAAATGTAATTCTTTTGTTTAATAATACTCTTTCGTCGAATCTTCATTGGTTGACTAGTAGACTTGAAAAATCAACATTTTAGTGTTTTTCCACACGCAAAAGCTTCTCCACACCGTGATTGAAGGTTCTATCTCTAGCTTTGGTAGAAAGGAAATTCAATAAAACAAAATAACCAAACGAGTTTCAAGCCAAAGTATGTTACAAAACCATTAAAATCCAAAAGATAAAAATCTAACATGTTTATAGGCAGACTATCATACAACGCCAATCGACGGATTGATTAAGTTTCAATCTCTAACTAACTTTTGAATAAGAAGCTCAATTAGGAAGAGAAGAAATCGCAATAAGCCAAATATATTCAATTGCTCAATTGTTCTTTTACAAATGAATTTGTTATAAGCTTGTGATGTATTAGGGGCCCTATATTCAAAACATATTTAAAATTATATACAGCTACAAACCAAATCGTTTAAATGTAATTTTTATGTTTAATAATACTCTTTCGTTGAATCTTCCTTGGTTGAGCGGTTGACATACAAAATCAACTTTGTAGTGTTTTTCCACACGCAAAAGCTTTTCCGCACCGTGATAGAAGGTTCTATCTCTGGCTTTGGTAGAAAGGAAATTCAATAAAACTAAATAACCAAACGAGTTTCTCAACAAAGTATATTACTTAAACCATTAAAATCCAAAAGAGAAAAATCTAACAAGTTTATAGGCGGGCTATCATGCAACACAAATCGAAGGATTGATTGAGTTCCAATCTTTAACTAACTTTTGAATAAGAAGCTCAATTAGGAAGAGAAGAAATGGCAATAGGCCAAATATATTCAATTGCTCAATTTTTCTTTTACAAATAAATTTGTTATAAGCTTTTTGTGTAGTAGGGGCCCAATAATCGAACATTTTTAAAATTATATACACTACAAACCAAATCGTTAAAATGTAATTTTTTTGTTTAATAATACTCTTTCGTTGAATCTTCCTTGGTTGCCAAGTTGACTTACAAAATCAAATTTTTAGTGTTTTTCCACACGCAAAAGCTTTTCCGCACCGTGATTGTAGGTACTATCTCTGCCTTTGGTAGAAAGGAAATTAAATAAAACTAAATAACCAAACCAGTTTCAAGACAAAGTATGTTACGAAACCATTAAAATCCAAAAGATAAAAATCTAACAAGTTTATAGGCGAGACTATCACACAACACAAATCGAAGGATTGATTGAGTTCCAATCTTTAACTAACTTTTGAATAAGAAGCTCAATTAGGAAGAGAAGAAATAGCAATAAGCCAAATATATTCAATTGCTCAATTGTTCTTTTACAAATGAATTTGTTATAAGCTTGTTATGTGGTGGGGCCCTATAATCAAAACATATTTAAAATTATATACAGCTACAAACCAAATCGTTAAAATGTAATTTTTTTGTTTAATAATACTCTTTCGTTGAATCTTCCTTGGTTGACTAGTTGACTTGAAAAATCAACTTTTTAGTGTTTTTCCACACGCAAAAGCTTTTCCACACCGTGATTGAAGGTTCTATCTCTGGCTTTGGTAGAAAGGAAATTGAATAAAACTAAATAACCAAACGAGTTTCAAGCCAAAGTATGTTACAAAACCATTAAAATCCAGAAGATAAAAATCTAACATGTTTATAGGTAGACTATCATACAACGCAAATCGACGGATTGATTAAGTTCCAATCTCTAACTAACTTTTCAATAAGAGGGTCAATTTTGAAGAGAAGAAATGGCAATAAGCCAAATATATTCAATTGCTCAATTGTTCTTTTACAAATGAATTTGTTATAAGCTGGTTATGTAGTAGGGGCCGTATAATCAAAACATATTTAAAATTATATACAGCTACAAACCAAATCGTTAAAATGTAATTTTTTTGTTTAATAAAACTCTTTCGTTGAATCTTCATTGGTTGACTAGTTGACTTGAAAAATCAACATTTTAGTGTTTTTCCACACGCAAAAGCTTTTCCACACCGTGATTGAAGGTTCTATCTCTAGCTTTGGTAGAAAGGAAATTCAATAAAACAAAATAACCAAACGAGTTTCAAGCCAAAGTATGTTACAAAACCATTAAAATCCAGAAGATCAAAATCTAACATGTTTATAGGAAGACTACCATACAACGCAAATCGACGAATTGATTAAGTTCCAATCTCTAACTAACTTTTGAATAAGAAGCTCAATTAGGAAGAGAAGAAATGGCAATAAGCCAAATATATTCAATTGCTCAATTGTTCTTTTACAAATTAATTTGTTATAGGCTTGTGATGTATTAGGGGCCCTATATTCAGAACATATTTAAAATTATATACAGCTAAAAACCAAATCGTTAAAATGTAATTTTTTTGTTTAATAATAGTCTTTCGTTGAATCTTCCTTGGTTGAGTAGTTGACTTAAAAAATCAACTTTGTAGTGTTTTTCCACACGCAAAAGCTTTTCCGCACCGTGATTGAAGGTTCTATCTACGGCTTTGGTAGAAAGGAAATTCTATAAAACTAAATAACCAAACGAGTTTCCTGACAAAGTATGTTACGAAACAATTAAAATCCAAAAGAGAAAAATCTAACAAGTTTATAGGCAGACTATCATACAACACAAATCGAAGGATTGATTGAGTTCCAATCTTTAACTAACTTTTGAATAAGAAGCTCAATTAGGAAGAGAAGAAATGGCAATAGGCCAAATATATTCAATTGCTCAATTGTTCTTTTACAAATGAATTTGTTATAAGCTTGTTGTGTAGTAGGGGCCCTATAATCAAAACATTTTTAAAATTGTATACAGCTACAAACCAAATCGTTAAAATGTAATTTTTTGTTTTAATAATACTCTTTCATTGAATTTTCCTTGGTTGCCAAGTTGACTGACAAAATCAAATTTTTAGTGTTTTTCCACACGCAAAAGCTTTTCCGCACCGTGATTGTAGGTTCTATCTCTGCCACACTGGTAGAAAGGAAATTCAATAAAACTAAATAACCAAACCAGTTTCAAGACAAAGTATGTTACGAAACCATTAAAATCCAAAAGATAAAAATCTAACAAGTTTATAGGCAGACTATCATACAACACAAATCGAAGGATAGATTGAGTTCCAATCTTTAACTAACTTTTGAATAAGAACCTCAATTAGGAAGAGAAGAAATAGCAATAAGCCAAATATATTCAATTTCTCAATTGTTCTTTTACAAATGAATTTGTTATAAGCTTGTTATGTAGTAGGGGCCCTATAATCAAAACATATTTAAAATTATAAACAGCTATAAACCAAATCGTTAAAATGTAATTTTATTGTTTAATAATACACTTTCGTTGAATCTTCCTTGGTTGACTAGTTGACTTGAAAAATCAACTTTTTAGTGTTTTTCCACACGCAAAAGCTTTTCCACACCGTGATTAAAGGTTCTATCTCTGGCTTTGGTAAAAAGGAAATTCAATAAAACTAAATAACCAAACGAGTTTCAAGCCAAAGTATGTTACAAAACCATTAAAATCCAGAAGATAAAAATCTAACATGTTTATAGGCGAGACTATCATACAACGCAAATCGACGGATTGATTAAGTTCCAATCTCTAACTAACTTTTCACTAAGAGGGTCAATTTTGAAGAGAAGAAATGGAAATAAGCCAAATATATTCAATTGCTCAATTGTTCTTTTACAAATGAATTTGTTATAAGCTTCTTATGTAGTGGGGGCCCTATAATCAAAACATATTTAAAATTATATACAGCTACAAACCAAATCGTTAAAATGTAATTTTTTTGTTTAATAATACTCTTTCGTTGAATCTTCATTGGTTGACTAGTTGACTTGAAAAATCAACATTTTAGTGTTTTTCCACACGCAAAAGCTTTTCCACACCGTGATTGAAGGTTCTATCTCTAGCTTTGGCGTAAAGGAAATTCTATAAAACAAAATAACCAAACGAGTTTCAAGCCAAAGTATGTTACAAAACCATTAAAATCCAAAAGATAAAAATCTAACATGTTTATAGGCGACTATCATACAACGCAAATCGACGGATTGATTAAGTTTCAATCTCTAACTAACTTTCGAATAAGAAGCTCAATTAGGAAGAGAAGAAATCGCAATAAGCCGAATATATTCAATTGCTCAATTGTTCTTTTACAAATGAATTTGTTATAAGCTTGTTATGTATTAGGGGCCCTATATTCAAAACATATTTAAAATTATATACAGCTACAAACCAAATCGTTTAAATGTAATTTTTATGTTTAATAATACTCTTTCGTTGAATCTTCCTTGGTTGAGTAGTTGACTTACAAAATCAACGTTGTAGTGTTTTTCCACACGCAAAAGCTTTTCCGCACCGTGATTGAAGGTTCTATCTCTGGCTTTGGTAGAAAGGAAATTCAATAAAACTAAATAACCAAACGAGTTTCTCGACAAAGTATGTTACTGAAACCATTAAAATCCAAAAGAGAAAAATCTAACAAGTTTATAGGCGGACTATCATGCAACACAAATCGAAGGATTGATTGAGTTCCAATCTTTAACTAACTTTTGAATAAGAAGCTCAATTAGGAAGAGAAGAAATGGCAATAGGCCAAATATATTCAATTGCTCAATTGTTCCTTCACAAATGAATTTGTTATAAGCTTGTTGTGTAGTAGGGGCCCAATAATCAAAACATTTTTAAAATATATACAGCTACAAACCAAATCGTTAAAATGTAATTTTTTTGTTTAATAATACTCTTTCGTTGAATCTTCGTTGGTTGCCAAGTTGACATACAAAATCAAATTTTTAGTGTTTTTCCACACGCAAAAGCTTTTCCGCCCCGTGATTGTAGGTTCTATCTCTGCCTTTGGTAGAAAGGAAATTCAATAAAACTAAATAACCAAACCAGTTTCAGGACAAAGTATGTTACAAAACCATTAAAATCCAAAAGATAAAAATCTAACAAGTTTATAGGCGGACTATCATACAACACAAATCGAAGGATTGATTGAGTTCCAATCTTTAACTATCTTTTGAATAAGAAGCTCAATTAGGAACAGAAGAAATAGCAATAACCCAAATATATTCAATTGCTCAATTGTTCTTTTACAAATGAATTTGTTATAAGCTTGTTATGTAGTGGGGGCCTATAATAAAATCATATTTAAAATTATATACAGCTACAAACCAAATCGTTAAAATGTAATTTTTTTTGTTTAATAATACTCTTTCGTTGAATCTTCCTTGGTTGACTAGTTGACTTGAAAAATCAACTTTTTAGTGTGTTTCCACACGCAAAAGCTTTTCCACACCATGATTGAAGGTTCCATCTCTGGCTTTGGTAGAAAGGAAATTCAATAAAACTAAATAACCAAACGAGTTTCAAGCCAAAGTATGTTACAAAACCATTAAAATCCAGAAGATAAAAATCTAACATGTTTATAGGTAGACTATCATACAACGCAAATCGACGGATTGATTAAGTTCCAATCTCTAACTAACTTTTCAATAAGAGGGACAATTTTGAAGAGAAGAAATGGCAATAAGCCAAATATATTCAATTGCTCAATTGTTCTTTTACAAATGAATTTGTTATAAGTCTGTTATGTAGTAGGGGCCGTATAATCAAAACATATTTAAAATTATATACAGCTACAAACCAAATCGTTAAAATGTCATTTTTTTTGTTTAATAATACTCTTTCGTTGAATCTTCATTGGTTGACTAGTTGACATGAAAAATCAACATTTTAGTGTTTTTCCACACGCAAAAGCTTTTCCACACCGTGATTGAAGGTTCTATCTCTAGCTTTGGTAGAAAGGAAATTCAATAAAACAAAATAACCAAACGAGTTTCAAGCCAAAGTATGTTACAAAACCATTAAAATCCAGAAGATCAAAATCTAACATGTTTATAGGCGGACTATCATACAACGCAAATCGACGAATTGATTAAGTTCCAATCTCTGACTAACTTTTGTATAAGAAGCTCAATTAGGAAGAGAAGAAATGGCAATAAGCCAAATATATTCAATTGCTCAATTGTTCTTTTACAAATGAATTTTTTATAGGCTTGTTATGTATTAGGGGCCCTATATTCGTAACATATTTAAAATTATATACAGCTACAAACCAAATCGTTCAAATGTAATTTTTATGTTTAATAATAGTCTTTCGTTGAATCTTCCTTGGTTGAGTAGTTGACTTACAAAATCAACTTTGTAGTGTTTTTCCACACGCAAAAGCTTTTCCGCAACGCGATTGAAGGTTCTATCTCTGGCTTTGGTAGAAAGGAAATTCTATAAAACTAAATAACCAAACGAGTTTCCGGACAAAGTATGTTACGAAACCATTATAATCCAAAAGAGAAAAATCTAACAAGTTTATAGGCAGACTATCATACAACACAAATCGAAGGATTGATTGAGTTCCAATCTTTAACTAACTTTTGAATAAGAAGCTCAATTAGGAAGAGAAGAAATAGCAATAAGCCAAATATATTCCATTGCTCAATTGTTCTTTTACAAATGAATTTGTTATAAGCTTCTTATGTAGTAGGGGCCCTATAATCAAAACATATTTCAAATTATATACAGCTACAAACCAAATCGTTAAAATGTAATTCTTTTGTTAAATAATACTCTTTAAATCGAATCTTCATTGGTTGACTAGTAGACTTGAAAAATCAACATTTTAGTGTTTTTCCACACGCAAAAGCTTCTCCACACCGTGATTGAAGGTTCTATCTCTAGCTTTGGTAGAAAGGAAATTCAATAAAACAAAATAACCAAACGAGTTTCAAGCCAAAGTATGTTACAAAACCATTAAAATCCAAAAGATAAAAATCTAACATGTTTATAGGCGGACAATCATCCAACGCAAATCGACGGATTGATTAAGTTTCAATCTCTAACTAACTTTTGAATAAGAAGCTCAATTAGGAAGAGAAGAAATCGCAATAAGCCAAATATATTCAATTGCTCAATTGTTCTTTTACAAATGAATTTGTTATAAGCTTGTTATGTATTAGGGGCCCTATATTCAAAACATATTTAAAATTATATACAGCTACAAACCATATCGTTAAAATGTAATTTTTTGTTTAATAATACTCTTTCGTTGAATCTTCCTTGGTTGCCAAGTTGACTTACAAAATCAAATTTTTAGTGTTTTTCCACACGCAAAAGCTTTTCCGCACCGTCATTGTAGGTTCTATCTCTGGCTTTGGTAGAAAGGAAATTCAATAAAAGTAAATAACCAAACGAGTTTCAAGCCAAAGTATGTTACAAAACCATTAAAATCCAGAAGATAAAAATCTAACATGTTTATAGGTAGACTATCATACAACACAAATCGACGGATTGATTAAGTTCCAATCTCTAACTAACTTTTCAATAAGAGTGTCAATTTTGAAGAGAAGTAATGGCAATAAGCCAAATATATTAAATTGCTCAATTGTTCTTTTACAAATGAATTTGTTATAAGCTGGTTATGTAGTAGGGGCCGTATAATCAAAACATATTTAAAATTATATGCAGCTACAAACCAAATCGTTAAAATGTCATTGTTTTGTTTAATAATACTCTTTCGTTGAATCTTCATTGGTTGACTAGTTGACTTGAAAAATCAACATTTTAACGTTTTTCCACACGCAAAAGCTTTTCCACACCGTGATTGAAGGTTCTATCTCTAGCTTTGGTAGAAAGGAAATTCAATAAAACAAAATAACCAAACGAGTTTCAAGCCAAAGTATGTTACAAAACCATTAAAATCCAGAAGATCAAAATCTAACATGTTTATAGGCGGACTATCATACAACGCAAATCGACGAATTGATTAAGTTCCAATCTCGACTAACTTTTGTATAAGAAGCTCAATTAGGAAGAGAAGAAATGGCAATAAGCCAAATATATTCAATTGCTCAATTGTTCTTTTACAAATGAATTTTTATAGGCTTGTTATGTATTAGGGGCCCTATATTCAGAACATATTTAAAATTATATACAGCTACAAACCAAATCGTTAAAATGTAATTTTTATGTTTAATAATAGTCTTTCGTTGAATCTTCCTTGGTTGAGTAGTTGACTTACAAAATCAACTTTGTAGTGTTTTTCCACACGCAAAAGCTTTTCCGCACCGCCATTGAAGGTTCTATCTCTGGCTTTGGTAGAAAGGAAATTCTATAGAACTAAATAACCAAACGAGTTTCCAGACAAAGTATGTTACGAAACCATTAAAATCCAAAAGATAAAAATCTAACAAGTTTATAGGCGGACTATCATACAACACAAATCGAAGGATTGATTGAGTTCCAATCTTTAACTAACTTTTGAATAAGAAGCTCAATTAGGAAGAGAAGAAATAGCAATAAGCCAAATATATTCAATTGCTCAATTGTTCTTTTACAAATGAATTTGTTATAAGCTTGTTATGTAGTGGGGGCCCTATAATCAAAACATATTTAAAATTATATACAGCTCCAAACCAAATCGTTAAAATGTAATTTTTTTGTTTAATAATACTCTTTCGTTGAATCTTCCTTGGTTGACTAGTTGACTTGAAAAATCAACTTTTTAGTGTGTTTCCACACGCAAAAGCTTTTCCACAACGTGATTGAAGGTTCTATCTCTGGCCTTGGTAGAAAGGAAATTCAATAAAAGTAAATAACCAAACGAGTTTCAAGCCAAAGTATGTTACAAAACCATTAAAATCCAGAAGATAAAAATCTAACATGTTTATAGGTAGACTATCATACAACACAAATCGACGGATTGATTAAGTTCCAATCTCTAACTAACTTTTCAATAAGAGTGTCAATTTTGAAGAGAAGAAATGGCAATAAGCCAAATATATTCAATTGCTCAATTGTTCTTTTACAAATGAATTTGTTATAAGTTGGTTATGTAGTAGGGGCCGTATAATCAAAACATATTTAAAATTATATGCAGCTACAAACCAAATCGTTAAAATGTCATTGTTTTGTTTAATAATACTCTTTCTTTGAATCTTCATTGGTTGACTAGTTGACTTGAAAAATCAACATTTTAGTGTTTTTTCACACGCAAAAGCTTTTCCACACCGTGATTGAAGGTTCTATCTCTAGCTTTGGTAGAAAGGAAATTCAATAAAACTAAATAACCAACCGAGTTTCAAGCCAAAGTATGTTACAAAACCATTAAAGTCCAGAACATAAAAATCTAACATGTTTATAGGCAAACTATCATACAACGCAAATCGACGAATTGATTAAGTTCCAATCTCTAACTAACTTTTGAATAAGAAGCTCAATTAGGAAGAGAAGAAATGGCAATAAGCCAAATATATTCAATTGCTCAATTGTTCTTTTACAAATGAATTTGTTATAGGCTTGTTATGTATTAGGGGCCCTATATTCAGAACATATTTAAAATTATATACAGCTACAAACCAAATCGTTAAAATGTAATTTTTATGTTTAATAATAGTCTTTCGTTGAATCTTCCTTGGTTGGGTAGTTGACTTACAAAATCAACTTTGTAGTGTTTTTCCACACACAAAAGCTTTTCCGCACCGTGATTGAAGGTTCTATCTCTGGCTTTGGTAGAAAGGAAATTCTATAAAACTAAATAACCAAACGAGTTTCCGGACAAAGTATGTTACGAAACCATTATAATCCAAAAGAGAAAAATCTAACAAGTTTATAGGCGACTACTATCACACAACACAAATCGAAGGATTGATTGAGTTCCAATCTTTAACTAACTTTTGAATAAGAAGCTAAATTAGGAAGAGAAGAAATAGCAATAAGCCAAATATATTCAATTTCTCAATTGTTCTTTTACAAATGAATTTGTTATGAGCTTCTTATGTAGTAGGGGCCCTATAATCAAAACATATTTAAAATTATATACAGCTAGAAACCAAATCGCTAAAATGTAATTTTTTTGTTTAATAATACTCTTTCGTTGAATCTTCCTTGGTTGACTAGTTGACTTGAAAAATCAAATTTAGTGTTTTTCCACGCAAAAAAGCTTTTCCACACCGTGATTGAAGGTTCTATCTCTGGCTTTGGTAGAAAGGAAATTCAATAAAACTAAATAACCAAACGAGTTTCAAGCCAAAGTATGTTACAAAACCATTAAAATCCAGAAGATCAAAATCTAACATGTTTATAGGCGGACTATCATACAACGCAAATCGACGAATTGATTAAGTTCCAATCTCGACTAACTTTTGTATAAGAAGCTCAATTAGGAAGAGAAGAAATGGCAATAAGCCAAATATATTCAATTGCTCAATTGTTCTTTTACAAATGAATTTTTATAGGCTTGTTATGTATTAGGGGCCCTATATTCAGAACATATTTAAAATTATATACAGCTACAAACCAAATCGTTAAAATGTAATTTTTATGTTTAATAATAGTCTTTCGTTGAATCTTCCTTGGTTGAGTAGTTGACTTACAAAATCAACTTTGTAGTGTTTTTCCACACGCAAAAGGTTTTCCGCACCGCGATTGAAGGTTCTATCTCTGGCTTTGGTAGAAAGGAAATTCTATAAAACTAAATAACCAAATGTGTTTCCAGACAAAGTATGTTACGAAACCATTATAATCCAAAAGAGAAAAATCTAACAAGTTTATAGGCGGACTATCATACAACACAAATCGAAGGATTGATTGAGTTCCAATCTTTAACTAACTTTTGAATAAGAAGCTCAATTAGGAAGAGAAGAAATAGCAATAAGCCAAATATATTCCATTGCTCAATTCTTCTTTTACAAATGAATTTGTTATAAGCTTCTGATGTAGTAGGGGCCCTATAATCAAAACATATTTAAAATTATATACAGCTACAAACCAAATCGTTAAAATGTAATTTTTTTGTTTAATAAAACTCTTTCGTTGAATCTTCAATGGTTGACTAGTTGACTTGAAAAATCAACATTTTAGTGTTTTTCCACACGCAAAAGCTTCTCCACACCGTGATTGAAGGTTCTATCTCTAGCTTTGGTAGAAAGGAAATTCAATAAAACAAAATAACCAAACGAGTTTCAAGCCAAAGTATGTTACAAAACCATTAAAATCCAAAAGATAAAAATCTAACATGTTTATAGGCAGACTATCATACAACGCCAATCGACGGATTGATTAAGTTTCAATCTCTAACTAACTTTTGAATAAGAAGCTCAATTAGGAAGAGAAGAAATCGCAATAAGCCAAATATATTCAATTGCTCAATTGTTCTTTTACAAATGAATTTGTTATAAGCTTGTTATGTATTAGGGGCCCTATATTCAAAACATATTTAAAATTATATACAGCTACAAACCAAATCGTTTAAATGTAATTTTTATGTTTAATAATACTCTTTCGTTGAATCTTCCTTGGTTGAGCAGTTGTCTTACAAAATCAACTTTGTAGTGTTTTTCCACACGCAAAAGCTTTTCCGCACCATGATTGAAGGTTCTATCTCTGGCTTTGGTAGAAAGGAAATTCAATAAAACTAAATAACCAAACGAGTTTCTCAACAAAGTATGTTACGAAACCATTAAAATCCAAAAGAGAAAAATCTAACAAGTTTATAGGCGGACTATCATGCAACACAAATCGAAGGATTGATTGAGTTCCAATCTTTAACTAAGTTTTGAATAAGAAGCTCAATTAGGAAGAGAAGAAATGGCAATAGGCCAAATATATTCAATTGCTCAATTTTTCTTTTACAAATGAATTTGTTATAAGCTTGTTGTGTAGTAGGGGCCCTATAATCAAAACATTTTTAAAATTATATACAGCTACAAACCAAATCGTTAAAATGTAATTTTTTTGTTTAATAATACTCTTTCGTTGAATCTTCCTTGGTTGCCAAGTTGACTTACAAAATCAAATTTTTAGTGTTTTTCCACACGCAAAAGCTTTTCCGCACCGTGATTGTAGGTTCTATCTCTGCCTTTGGTAGATAGGAAATTCAATAAAACTAAATAACCAAACCAGTTTCAAGACAAAGTATGTTACGAAACCATTAAAATCCAAAAGATAAAAATCTAACAAGTATATAGGCAGACTATCATACAACACAAATCGAAGGATTGATTGAGTTCCAATCTTTAACTAACTTTTGAATAAGAAGCTCAATTAGGAAGAGAAGAAATAGCAATAAGCCAAATATATTCAATTGCTCAATTGTTCTTTTACAAATGAATTTGTTATAAGCTTGTTATGTGGTGGAGGCCCTATAATCAAAACATATTTAAAATTATATACAGCTACAAACCAAATCGTTAAAATGTAATTTTTTTGTTTAATAATACTCTTTCGTTGAATCTTCCTTGGTTGACTAGTTGACTTGAAAAATCAAATTTTAGTGTTTTTCCACACGCAAAAGCTTTTCCACACCGTGATTGAAGGTTCTATCTCTGGCTTTGGTAGAAAGGAAATTCAATAAAACTAAATAACCAAACGAGTTTCAAGCCAAAGAATGTTACAAAACCATTAAAATCCAGAAGATAAAAATCTAACATGTTTATAGGCGACTATCATACAACGCAAATCGACGAATTGATTAAGTTCCACTCTCTAACTAACTTTTGAATAAGAAGCTCAATTAGGAAGAGAAGAAATGGCAATAAGCCAAATATATTCAATTGCTCAATTGTTCTTTTACAAATGAATTTGTTATAGGCTTGTTATGTATTAGGGGCCCTATATTCAAACATATTTAAAATTATATACAGACTACAAACCAAATCGTTAAAATGTAATTTTTATGTTTAATAATACTCTTTCGTTGAATCTTCCTTGGTTGAGTAGTTGACTTACAAAATCAACTTTGTAGTGTTTTTCCACACACAAAAGCTTTTCCGCACCGTGATTGAAGGTTCTATCTCTGGCTTTGGTAGAAAGGAAATTCTATAAAACTAAATAACCAAACGAGTTTCCAGGACAAAGTATGTTACTGAAACCATTATAATCCAAAAGAGAAAAATCTAACAAGTTTATAGGCGGACTATCATACAACACAAATCGAAGGATTGATTGAGTTCCAATCTTTAACTAACTTTTGAATAAGAAGCTCAATTAGGAAGAGAAGAAATAGCAATAAGCCAAATATATTCAATTGCTCAATTGTTCTTTTACAAATGAATTTGTTATAAGCTTCTTTTGTAGTAGGGGCCCTATAATCAAAACATATTTAAAATTATATACAGCTACAAACCATATCGTTAAAATGTAATTTTTTTGTTTAATAATACTCTTTCGTTGAATCTTCATTGGTTGACTAGTTGACTTGAAAAATCAACATTTTAGTGTTTTTCCACACGCAAAAGCTTCTCCACACCGTGATTGAAGGTTCTATCTCTAGCTTTGGTAGAAAGGAAATTCAATAAAACAAAATAACCAAACGAGTTTCAAGCCAAAGTATGTTACAAAACCATTAAAATCCAAAAGATAAAAATCCAACATGTTTATAGGCGGAGACTATCATACAACGCCAATCGACGGATTGATTAAGTTTCAATCTCTAACTAACTTTTGAATAAGAAGCTCAATTAGGAAGAGAAGAAATCGCAATAAGCCAAATATATTCAATTGCTCAATTGTTTTTTACAAATGAATTTGTTATAAGCTTGTGATGTATTAGGGGCCCTATATTCAAAACATATTTAAAATTATATACAGCTACAAACCAAATCGTTTAAATGTAATTTTTATGTTTAATAATACTCTTTCGTTGAATCTTCCTTGGTTGAGCAGTTGACATACAAAATCAACTTTGTAGTGTTTTTCCACACGAAAAAGCTTTTCCGCACCGTGATTGAAGGTTCTATCTCTGGCTTTGGTAGAAAGGAAATTCAATAAAACAAAATAACCAAACGAGTTTCAAGCCAAAGTATGTTACAAAACCATTAAAATCCAAAAGATAAAAATCCAACATGTTTATAGGCGGACTATCATACAACGCCAATCGACGGATTGATTGAGTTCCAATCTTTAACTAACTTTTGAATAAGAAGCTCAATTAGGAAGAGAAGAAATAGCAATAAGCCAAATATATTCAATTGCTCAATTGTTCTTTTACAAATGAATTTGTTATAAGCTTGTTATGTGGTGGAGGCCCTATAATCAAAACATATTTAAAATTATATACAGCTACAAACCAAATCGTTAAAATGTAATTTTTTTGTTTAATAATACTCTTTCGTTGAATCTTCATTGGTTGACTAGTTGACTTGAAAAATCAACATTTTAGTGTTTTTCCACACGCAAAAGCTTCTCCACACCGTGATTGAAGGTTCTATCTCTAGCTTTGGTAGAAAGGAAATTCAATAAAACAAAATAACCAAACGAGTTTCAAGCCAAAGTATGTTACAAAACCATTAAAATCCAAAAGATAAAAATCCAACATGTTTATAGGCGGACTATCATACAACGCCAATCGACGGATTGATTGAGTTCCAATCTTTAACTAACTTTTGAATAAGAAGCTCAATTAGGAAGAGAAGAAATAGCAATAAGCCAAATATATTCAATTGCTCAATTGTTCTTTTACAAATGAATTTGTTATAAGCTTGTTATGTGGTGGAGGCCCTATAATCAAAACATATTTAAAATTATATACAGCTACAAACCAAATCGTTAAAATGTAATTTTTTTGTTTAATAATACTCTTTCGTTGAATCTTCCTTGGTTGACTAGTTGACTTGAAAAATCAAATTTTAGTGTTTTTCCACACGCAAAAGCTTTTCCACACCGTGATTGAAGGTTCTATCTCTGGCTTTGGTAGAAAGGAAATTCAATAAAACTAAATAACCAAACGAGTTTCAAGCCAAAGAATGTTACAAAACCATTAAAATCCAGAAGATAAAAATCTAACATGTTTATAGGCAGACTATCATACAACGCAAATCGACGAATTGATTAAGTTCCACTCTCTAACTAACTTTTGAATAAGAAGCTCAATTAGGAAGAGAAGAAATGGCAATAGGCCAAATATATTCAATTGCTCAATTTTTCTTTTACAAATAAATTTGTTATAAGCTTGTTGTGTAGTAGGGGCCCTATAATCAAAACATTTTTAAAATTATATACAGCTACAAACCAAATCGTTAAAATGTAATTTTTTTGTTTAATAATACTCTTTCGTTGAATCTTCCTTGGTTGCCAAGTTGACTTACAAAATCAAATTTTTAGTGTTTTTCCACACGCAAAAGCTTTTCCGCACCTTGATTGTAGGTACTATCTCTGCCTTTGGTAGAAAGGAAATTCAATAAAACTAAATAACCAAACCAGTTTCAAGACAAAGTATGTCACGAAACCATTAAAATCCAAAAGATAAAAATCTAACAAGTTTATAGGCAGACAATCATACAACACAAATCGAAGGATTGATTGAGTTCCAATCTTTAACTAACTTTTGAATAAGAAGCTCAATTAGGAAGAGAAGAAATAGCAATAAGCCAAATATATTCAATTGCTCAATTGTTCTTTGACAAATGAATTTGTTATAAGCTTGTTATGTGGTGGGGGCCCTATAATCAAAACATATTTAAAATTATATACAGCTACAAACCAAATCGTTAAAATGTAATTTTTTTGTTTAATAATACTCTTTCGTTGAATCTTCCTTGGTTGACTAGTTGACTTGAAAAATCAACTTTTAGTGTGTTTTTCCACACGCAAAAGCTTTTCCACACCGTGATTGAAGGTTCTATCTCTAGCGTTGGTAGAAAGGAAATTCAATAAAACAAAATAACCAAACGAGTTTCAAGCCAAAGTATGTTACAAAACCATTAAAATCCAGAAGATCAAAATCTAACATGTTTATAGGCGGACTACCATACAACGCAAATCGACGAATTGATTAAGTTCCAATCTCTAACTAACTTTTGAATAAGAAGCTCAATTAGGAATAGAAGAAATGGCAATAAGCCAAATATATTCAATTGCTCAATTGTTCTTTTACAAATGAATTTGTTATAGGCTTGTTATGTATTAGGGGCCCTATATTCGAACATATTTAAAATTATATACAGCTGCAAACCAAATCGTTAAAATGTAATTTTTATGTTTAATAATAGTTTTTCGTTGAATCTTCCTTGGTTGAGTAGTTGACTTAAAAAATCAACTTTGTAGTGTTTTTCCACACGCAAAAGCTTTTCCGCACCGTGATTGAAGGTTCTATCTCCGGCTTTGGTAGAAAGGAAATTCTATAAAACTAAATAACCAAACGAGTTTCCGGACAATGCATGTTACGAAACCATTAAAATCCAAAAGAGAAAAATCTAACAAGTTTATAGGCGGACTATCATACAACACAAATCGAAGGATTGATTGAGTTCCAATCTTTAACTAACTTTTGAATAAGAAGCTCAATTAGGAAGAGAAGAAATAGCAGTAAGCCAAATATATTCAATTGCTCAATTGTTCTTCTACAAATGAATTTGTTATAAGCTTCTTATGTAGTAGGGGCCCTATAATCAAAACATATTTAAAATTATATACAGCTACAAACCAAATCGTTAAAATGTAATTTTTTTGTTTAATAATACTCTTTCGTTGAATCTTCATTGGTTGACTAGTTGACTTGAAAAATCAACATTTTAGTGTTTTTCCACATGCAAAAGCTTTTCCACACCGTGATTGAAGGTTCTATCTCTAGCTTTCGTAGAAAGGAAATTCAATAAAACAAAATAACCAAACGAGTTTCAAGCCAAAGTATGTTACAAAACCATTAAAATCCAAAAGATAAAAATCTAACATGTTTATAGGCGGACTATCATACAACGCAAATCGACGGATTGATTAAGTTTCAATATCTAACTAACTTTTGAATAAGAAGCTCAATTAGGAAGAGAAGAAATGGCAATAAGCCAAATATATTCAATTGCTCAATTGTTCTTTTACAAATGAATTTGTTATAAGCTTGTTATGTATTAGGGGCCCTATATTCAGAACCAATTTAAAATTATATATAGCTACAAACCAAATCGTTAAAATGTAATTTTTATGTTTTGTAATAGTCTTCCGTTGAATCTTCCTTGGTTGAGTAGTTGACTTACAAAATCAACTTTGTTGTGTTTTTCCACACGCAAAAGCTTTTCCGCACCGTGATTGAAGGTTCTATCTCTGGGCTTTGGTAGAAAGGAAATTCAATAAAACTAAATAACCAAACGAGTTTCCGGACAAAGTATGTTACTGAAACCATTAAAATCCAAAAGAGAAAAATCTAACAACTTTATATGCAGATGTCATACAACATAAATCGAAGGATTGATTGAGTTCCAATCTTTAACTAACTTTTGAAAAATAAGCTCAATTAGGTAGAGAAGAAATAGCAATAGGCCAAATATATTCAATTGCTCAATTGTTCTTTTACAAATGAATTTGTTATAAGCTTGTTATGTAGTGGGGGCCCTATAATCAAAACATATTTAAAATTATATACAGCTACAAACCAAATCGTTAAAATGTAATTTTTTTGTTTAATAATACTCTTTCGTTGAATCTTCCTTGGTTGACTAGTTGACTTGAAAAATCAACTTTTTAGTGTTTTTCCACACGCAAAAAGCTTTTCCACACCGTGATTGAAGGTTCTATCTCTGGCTTTGGTAGAAAGGAAATTCAATAAAACTAAATAACCAAACGAGTTTCAAGCCAAAGTATGTTACAAAACCATCAAAATCCAGAAGATAAAAATCTAACATGTTTATAGGCGGACTATCATACAACGCAAATCGACAGATTGATTAAGTTCCAATCTCTAACTAACATTTCAATAAGAGGGTCAATTTTGAAGAGAAGAAATGGCAATAAGCCAAATATATTCAATTGCTCAATTGTTCTTTTACAAATGAATTTGTTATAAGCCTGTTATGTAGTAGGAGCCCTATATTCAGAACATATTTAAAATTATATACAGCTACAAACCAAATCGTTAAAATGTAATTTTTTTGTTTAGTAATACTCTTTCGTTGAATCTTCCTTGGTTGACTAGTTGACTTGAAAAATCAACTTTTTAGTGTTTTTCCACACACAAAAGCTTTTCCACACAAAGTGATTGAAGGTTCTATCTCTGGCTTTGGTAGAAAAGAAATTCAATAAAACTAAATAACCAAACGAGTTTCAAGCCAAAGTATGTTACAAAACCATTAAAATCCAGAAGATAAAAATCTAGCATGTTTATAGGCGGACTATCATACAACACAAATCGAAGGATTGATTGAGTTCCAATCTTTAACTAACTTTTGAATAAGAAGCTCAATTAGGAAGAAAGAAATGGCAATAGGCCAAATATATTCAATTGCTCAATTGTTCTTTTACAAATGAATTTGTTATAAGCTTGTTGTGTAGTAGGGGCCCTATAATTAAAACATTTTTAAAATTATATACAGCTACACACCAAATCGTTCAAATGTAATTTTTTTTTTTAATAATACTCATTCGTTGAATTTTCCTTGGTTGCCAAGTTGACTTACAAAATCAAATTTTTAGTGTTTTTCCACACGCAAAAGCTTTTCCGCACCGTGATTGTAGGTTCTATCTCTAGTTTTGGTAGAAAGGAAATTCAATAAAACTAAATAACCAAACCTGTTTCAAGACAAAGTATGTTACGAAACCATTAAAATCCAAAAGATAAAAATCTAACAAGTTTATAGGCGGACTATCATACAACCCAAATCGAAGGATTGATTGAGTTCCAATCTTTAACTAACTTTTGAATAAGAAGCTCACTTAGGAAGAGAAGAAATAGCAATAAGCCAAATATATTCAATTGCTCAATTGTTTTTTTACAAATGAATTTGTTATAAGCTGGATATGTAGTAGGAGCCGTATAATCAAAACATATTTAAAATTATATACAGCTACAAACCAAATCGTTAAAATGTAATTTTTTTGTTTAATAATACTCTTTCGTTGAATCTTCATTGGTTGACTAGTTGACTTGAAAAATCAACATTTTAGTGTTTTTCCACACGCAAAAGCTTTTCCACACCGTGATTGAGGGTTCTATCTCTAGCTTTGGTAAAAGGAAATTCAATAAAACTAAATAACCAAACCAGTTTCAAGACAAAGTATGTTACGAAACCATTAAAATCCAAAAGATAAAAATCTAACAAATTTATAGGCGGACTATCATACAACACAAATCGAAGGATTGATTGAGTTCCAATCTTTAACTAACTTTTGAATAATAAGCTCAATTAGGTAGAGAAGAAATAGCAATAAGCCAAATATATTCAATTGCTCAATTGTTCTTTTACAAATGAATTTGTTATAAGCTTGTTATGTAGTGGGGGCCTTATAATCAAAACATATTTAAAATTATATACAGCTACAATCCAAATCGTTAAAATGTAATTTTTTTGTTTAATAATACTCTTTCGTTGAATCTTCCTTGGTTGACTAGTTGACTTGAAAAATCAACTTTTTAGTGTTTTTCCACACGTAAAAGCTTTTCCACACCGTGATTGAAGGTTCTATCTCTGGCTTTGGTAGAAAGGAAATTCAATAAAACTAAATAACCAAACGAGTTTCAAGCCAAAGTATGTTACAAAACCATTAAAATCCAGAAGATAAAAATCTAACATGTTTATAGGCGGACGATCAAACAACGCAAATCGACGGATTGATTAAGTTCCAATCTCTAACTAACTTTTCAATAAGAGGGTCAATTTTGAAGAGAAGAAATGGCAATAAGCCAAATATATTCAATTGCTCAATTGTTTTTTTACAAATGAATTTGTTATAAGCTGGTTATGTAGTAGGAGCCGTATAATCAAAACATATTTAAAATTATATACAGCTACAAACCAAATCATTAAAATGTAATTTTTTTGTTTAATAATACTCTTTCGTTGAATCTTCATTGGTTGACTAGTTGACTTGAAAAATCAACATTTTAGTGTTTTTCCACACGCAAAAGCTTTTCCACACCGTGATTGAAGGTTCTATCTCTAGCTTTGGTAGAAAAGGAAATTCAATAAAACAAAATAACCAAACGAGTTTCAAGCCAAAGTATGTTACAAAACCATTAAAATCCAGAAGATAAAAATCTAACATGTTTATAGGCGGACTATCATACAACGCAAATCGACGGATTGATTAAGTTCCAATCTCTAACTAACTTTTGAATAAGAAGCTCAATTAGGAAGAGAAGAAATGGCAATAAGCCAAATATATTCAATTGCTCAATTGTTCTTTTACAAATGAATTTGTTATAAGCTTGTTATGTATTAGGGGCCCTATATTCAAACCAATTTAAAATTATATATAGCTACAAACCAAATCGTTAAAATGTAATTTTTATGTTTTGTAATAGTCTTTCGTTGAATCTTCCTTGGTTGAGTAGTTGACTTACAAAATCAACTTTGTTGTGTTTTTCCACACGCAAAAGCTTTTCCGCACCGTGATTGAAGGTTCTATCTCTGGCTTTGGTAGAAAGGAAATTCAATAAAACTAAATAACCAAACGAGTTTCCAGACAAAGTATGTTACGAAACCATTAAAATCCAAAAGAGAAAAATCTAACAACTTTATATGCAGACTGTCATACAACATAAATCGAAGGATTGATTGAGTTCCAATCTTTAACTAACTTTTGAAAAATAAGCTCAATTAGGTAGAGAAGAAATAGCAATAGGCCAAATATATTCAATTGCTCAATTGTTCTTTTACAAATGAATTTGTTATAAGCTTGTTATGTAGTGGGGGCCCTATAATCAAAACATATTTAAAATTATATACAGCTACAAACCAAATCGTTAAAATGTAATTTTTTTGTTTAATAATACTCTTTCGTTGAATCTTCCTTGGTTGACTAGTTGACTTGAAAAATCAACTTTTTAGTGTTTTTCCACACGCAAAAGCTTTTCCACACCGTGATTGAAGGTTCTATCTCTGGCTTTGGTAGAAAGGAAATTCAATAAAACTAAATAACCAAACGAGTTTCAAGCCAAAGTATGTTACAAAACCATTAAAATCCAGAAGATAAAAATCTAACATGTTTATAGGCGGACTATCATACAACGCAAATCGACAGATTGATTAAGTTCCAATCTCTAACTAACATTTCAATACGAGGGTCAATTTTGAAGAGAAGAAATGGCAATAAGCCAAATATATTCCATTGCTCAATTGTTCTTTTACAAATGAATTTGTTATAAGCCTGTTATGTAGTAGGGGCCCTATATTCAGAACATATTTAAAATTATATACAGCTACAAACCAAATCGTTAAAATGTAATTTTTTTGTTTAGTAATACTCTTTCGTTGAATCTTCCTTGGTTGACTAGTTGACTTGAAAAATCAACTTTTTAGTGTTTTTCCACACACAAAAGCTTTTCCACACAGTGATTGAAGGTTCTATCTCTGGCTTTGGTAGAAAAGAAATTCAATAAAACTAAATAACCAAACGAGTTTCAAGCCAAAGTATGTTACAAAACCATTAAAATCCAGAAGATAAAAATCTAGCATGTTTATAGGCGGACTATCATACAACACAAATCGAAGGATTGATTGAGTTCCAATCTTTAACTAACTTTTGAATAAGAAGCTCAATTAGGAAGAGAAGAAATGGCAATAGGCCAAATATATTCAATTGCTCAATTGTTCTTTTACAAATGAATTTGTTATAAGCTTGTTGTGTAGTAGGGGCCCTATAATTAAAACATTTTTAAAATTATATACAGCTACAAACCAAATCGTTCAAATGTAATTTTTTTTTTTAATAATACTCATTCGTTGAATTTTCCTTGGTTGCCAAGTTGACTTACAAAATCAAATTTTTAGTGTTTTTCCACACGCAAAAGCTTTTCCGCACCGTGATTGTAGGTTCTATCTCTAGTTTTGGTAGAAAGGAAATTCAATAAAACTAAATAACCAAACCTGTTTCAAGACAAAGTATGTTACGAAACCATTAAAATCCAAAAGATAAAAATCTAACAAGTTTATGGGCAGACTATCATACAACCCAAATCGAAGGATTGATTGAGTTCCAATCTTTAACTAACTTTTGAATAAGAAGCTCACTTAGGAAGAGAAGAAATAGCAATAAGCCAAATATATTCAATTGCTCAATTGTTTTTTTACAAATGAATTTGTTATAAGCTGGATATGTAGTAGGAGCCGTATAATCAAAACATATTTAAAATTATATACAGCTACAAACCAAATCGTTAAAATGTAATTTTTTTGTTTAATAATACTCTTTCGTTGAATCTTCATTGGTTGACTAGTTGACTTGAAAAATCAACATTTTAGTGTTTTTCCACACGCAAAAGCTTTTCCACACCGTGATTGAGGGTTCTATCTCTAGCTTTGGTAAAAAGGAAATTCAATAAAACTAAATAACCAAACCAGTTTCAAGACAAAGTATGTTACGAAACCATTAAAATCCAAAAGATAAAAATCTAACAAGTTTATAGGCAGACTATCATACAACACAAATCGAAGGATTGATTGAGTTCCAATCTTTAACTAACTTTTGAATAATAAGCTCAATTAGGTAGAGAAGAAATAGCAATAAGCCAAATATATTCAATTGCTCAATTGTTCTTTTACAAATGAATTTGTTATAAGCTTGTTATGTAGTGGGGGCCTTATAATCAAAACATATTTAAAATTATATACAGCTACAATCCAAATCGTTAAAATGTAATTTTTTGTTTAATAATACTCTTTCGTTGAATCTTCCTTGGTTGACTAGTTGACTTGAAAAATCAACTTTTAGTGTTTTTCCACACGCAAAAGCTTTTCCACACCGTGATTGAAGGTTCTATCTCTGGCTTTGGTAGAAAGGAAATTCAATAAAACTAAATAACCAAACGAGTTTCAAGCCAAAGTATGTTACAAAACCATTAAAATCCAGAAGATAAAAATCTAACATGTTTATAGGCAGACTATCATACAATGCAAATCGACGGATTGATTAAGTTCCAATCTCTAACTAACTTTTCAATAAGAGGGTCAATTTTGAAGAGAAGAAATGGCAATAAGCCAAATATATTCAATTGCTCAATTGTTCTTTTACAAATGAATTTGTTATAAGCTTGTTATGTAGTAGGGGCCCTATATTCAAAACATATTTAAAATTATATACAGCTACAAACCAAATCGTTAAAATGTAATTTTTTTGTTTAATAATACTCTTTCGTTGAATCTTCGTTAGTTGACTAGTTGACTTGAAAAATCAACTTTTTAGTGTTTTTCCACACGCAAAAGCTTTTCCACACCGTGATTGAAGGTTCTATCTCTGGCTTTGGTTGAAAGGAAATTCAATAAAACTAAATAACCAAACGAGTTTCAAGCCAAAGTATGTTACAAAACCATTAAAATCCAGGAGATAAAAATCTAACATGTTTATAGGCGGACTATCATACAACGCAAATCGACGGATTGATTAAGTTCCAATCTCTAACTAACTTTTCAATAAGAGGGTCAATTTTGAAGAGAAGAAATGGCAATAAGCCAAATATATTCAATTGCTCAATTGTTCTTTTACAAATGAATTTGTTATAAGCTTGTTATGTAGTAGGGGCCCTATATTCAAAACATATTTAAAATTATATACAGCTACAAACCAAATCGTTAAAATGTAATTTTTTTTGTTTAATAATACTCTTTCGTTGAATCTTCGTTAGTTGACTAGTTGACTTGAAAAATCAACTTTTTAGTGTTTTTCCACACGCAAAAGCTTTTCCACACCGTGATTGAAGGTTCTATCTCCTCGGCTTTGGTTGAAAGGAAATTCAATAAAACTAAATAACCAAACGAGTTTCAAGCCAAAGTATGTTACAAAACCATTAAAATCCAGAAGATAAAAATCTAACATGTTTATAGGCAGACTATCATACAATGCAAATCGACGGATTGATTTATTTCCAATCTCTAACTAACTTTTCTATAAGAGGCTCAATTTTGAAGAGAAGAAATGGCAATAAGCCAAATATATTCAATTGCTCAATTGTTCTTTTACAAATGAATTTGTTATAAGCTTGTTATGTAGTAGGGGCCCTATATTCAAAACATATTTAAAATTATATACAGCTACAAACCGAATCGTTAAATTGTAATTTTTTTGTTTAATAATACTCTTTCGTTGAATCTTCCTTGGTTGCCTAGTTGACTTACAAAATCAACTTTTTAGTGTTTTTCCACACGCAAAAGCTTTTCCACACCGTGATTGAAGGTTCTATCTCTGGCTTTGGTAGAAAGGAAATTCAATAAAACTAAATAACCAAACGAGTTTCAAGCCAAAGTATGTTACAAAACCATTAAAATCCAGAAGATAAAAATCTAACATGTTTATAGTCGGACTATCATACAACGCAAATCGACCGATTGATTAAGTTCCAATCTCTAACTAACTTTTCAATAAGAGGCTCAATTTCGATGAGAAGAAATGGCAATAGGCCAAATATATTCAATTGCTCAATTGTTCTTTTACAAATGAATTTGTTATATGCTTGTTATGTAGTAGGGGCCCTATAATCAAAACATATTTAAAATTATATACTGCTACAAACCAAATCGTTAAAATATAATTTTTTTTGTTTAATAATACTGTTTTGTTGAATCTTCCTTGGTTGCCTAGTTGACTTAGAAAATCAAATTTTTAGTGTTTTTCCACACGCAAAAGCTTTTCCGCACCGTGATTGTAGGTTCTATCTCTGGCTTTGGTAGAAAGGAAATTCAATAAAACTAAATAACCAAACCAGTTTCAAGATAAAGTATGTTACGAAAGCATTAAAATCCAAAAGATAAAAATCTAACAAGTTTATAGGCAGGCTATCATACAACACAAATCGAAGGATTGATTGAGTTCCAATGTTGCCAAACTATCAGCACATCTGTTAGTTTCTCAATAGAAATGCTTTACATGCACTTGGGGAAATCGGGTGATTAGTAGCTTACAATTGTCCACAATGGAAGATACAATATTATTAAAATAACTAGAGTTAGCTTTTTTTTTTTTTTTGAGCAAAGGAACAACTAGAATTAGCTAGAAGATCTACAATAGCTTTACCATCCACTACAAAAAAATCGTCCCGTCCTTGCGTTTTTTTCCTAGAGTTTTTACAAACTGCTGTAATAGATAAGCCTGTACCAGTGCTTTTTGAAAACGCTAGAATAGGAAATCCTATTATGGCGGCTCAAATCCAGCGCTTTATAAGGCGCCGCAATAGGAGGCCTATAGTGGCGTTTTTCAAAAACGTTGGTATAGGAAGCCCAAAAACGCTAGGATAGAGTTACTGATTTCCCTTAGGGGGACCTATTCAGTAACTTCAAAAAGCGCTGGGATAGGTCTTTCTCCATAAGGGAATGGAGGGACCTGTCCCGGCGCTTTTGAAAGCACTGGGATAGGTGGACCCTATTCCAGTAACTTTCAAAGACTTCAAAAAGCGTTGGGATAGGTCTTTCTTCATAAAGGAGTGGAGGGACCTGTCCGGCCAAAGACTTTTGAAAGCGCTGGAATAGGGTCCACCTATCCCAGCGCTTTCAAAAGCGTTGGAATAGGTCAACTTATTCTAGCTCTTCAAAAAGCATTGGGATAGGTCTTTCTCCATAAAGGAATGGAAGGACCTGTCCCAGCGCTTCCTATAGGGTTTTTTTTTTTTTTTTGTTTAAATACAAGATAGAATTTCTTCTATAGCCTAATTTAAGTGTATATGTGTATGAAACTTCCCTCTAGAGACTTGAACCCCGACGCTTGCCCCCCACACTCCACAAGCACTTATACTTGTGGAGGGATTTGTTAATTATCAAATGACCAATACTCCCCTAAACCTAAAAAAAGATCAAAGTACCCCCCAAAACATTGAAAAAGAGCAAAAACACCCAATACCTAGAAAAATAACAATATACCCCCGAAACCTAATAAATGACTAAAATACCCCCAAAACATCAAAAATGACCTAAGCACCCCCTAAGGCATCGAAAATGACTAGAGTACCCCTTGTGTCTAAAACTAGCCAAAATACCCTCGATTACTTTAATAAGAACAAAATACCCCTTTAAGTCTAATAAATGACCAAAATGCCCCTAGAAAGACAAAAAATGTCCAAAACACACCTGACACCTAGAAAAGGACTAATACACTCCTGAAACATAAAAAATTACCGAAATCCCCCCAAAACATTGAAATGAATCCTAAAAGATAAAAAATGACAAAAGCACCCCCCATGCATAAAAAAGGTGGAAAACCCCTTGATTATTTGAATAACACTAGGGGTGGCAAAATCAACCCAAATGCATTTGCCCACCTAAACCCGCCTACTTAAATGAGAATCAAACCCACTCAATTATTAATTGGGTTAAATGGGTATTAACTGAATTAAACCTAATTAACATTAATGTTTATTACGTTTTAAATGGGTACCTAATTTTGATCCAAGTATCATTTCTACAAATCAACCAACTTTAAAATACCCCAAAACTATTAAAATGACCAAAATACCCCTTAAACATAAAAAATGACCAAGATATCCCCAAAACCTAAAAAAAAAACAAAAAACAAAATAACCCCAAAAACCTACAAAATGACCAAAATACCCCCGAAACCCAAAAAATGACCAAAATATCCCCAGAAACCCAAAAAAATACCAAAATACCTCCAAAACCTAAAAATTACCAAAATACCCCCGAAACATAAAAAATGACTCAAATACTCACTCAAACCAAAAAAATGAACAAAATACCCCCAAAACCCGAAAAATTACCAAAATACCCCCAAAGTCCAAAAAATGACCAAAATATCCCCAAAGTCCAAAAAATGACCAAAATACCCTCAAAACCTAAAAATTACCAAAATACCCTCGAAACACAAAAAATGACCGAAATACCCCTGAAATCGATAATATGACCAAATTACCCCCAAAACCTAAAAATGACCAAAATACCCCTGAAGTCCATAAAATGACCAAAATACCCCCAAAACCTAAAAGATTACCAAAATACCTCGAAAACCTAAGAATTACGAAAAATACCCCAAAATCCAAAAAAATTACCCAAATACCCCCCAAAACCAAAAAAATGACCAAAATACCATCGAAATTGAAAAAAATGGCCAAAATAACCCAAAAAGCCTAAAAATTGATCAAAACAACATTGAAACCTAAAAATGACCAAAATACCCCCCAACACCTAAAAAATGACCAAAATAACCTCGAAACCTAAAAATTGACAAAAATAATCCCGAAACCTAAAAATGACCAAAATACCCCCCTAAAATTATAAAATGACAAAAATACCCCCTAAACCTAAAAAATGACCAGAATACCCCTGAAACCTAAAAATGACCAAAATACCCTTAATCCTATAAAATGACGACAATACCCCTAAACCTTTGAAATGACCCAAATAAACCCAAAACCTCAAAAATGGCCACAAAATAGCCTGAAACCTCTAAAATTACCAAAAATACCATGACACCCCTAAAATGACCAAAATACCTCTAAACCTATAAAATGACCAAAATGCCCCTCAAAATATCTAAAAATGACCAACATACCACTAATCCTATAAGATGAACAAAATACACCCAAAGCCTCTAAAAATACCAAAACAGGGGTTTAGGGGGTATTTTGGTCATTTGCTATGTTTAGGGAGTATTTTCGTCCTTTTTTTTTTTTAGTTTTAAGGGGGATTTTGGTAATTTTTTAGATTTAGGGTGTATTTTTATCGACTTAAAAAATTAAGGGGCATTTTCGATCATTTTTTATGTTTAGGGCATTTTGGTCATTTTTTAGGCTTCGAGGATATTTTGGTCATTTTATGGTTTAGGGGTTATTTTGGTCATATATAAGTTTTAGGGGTATTTTGGTCATTTTTTAGGTTTCAGGGGGTATTTCAGTTAATTTCTAGGTTTCTAGGTCATTTTGGTAATTTTTAGGCTTCGGGGTTATTTTGGTCATTTTTAAGGTTTCGGGGGTATTTTCGATCATTTCTAGGTTTCTAGTTATTTTGGTCAATTTTCGTGCCGGGGTTATCTTGGCCATTTTTAAGGTTTCGAGGGTATTTTGGTCATTTTTAGGTTTCGAGGATATTTTGGTTAATTTTTAGGGTTCGAGTTTATTTTGGCCATTTTTAAGGTTTTGGGGGTATTTTGGACTTTTTTTTGGGCTTTGGGGGTATTTTGGTCTTTTTTGGGTTTAATGGGTTTTTTCGTCATTTTTTATGTTTGGGGGGTATTTTGGTTATTTTTTTGGGTTTCGGGGGTATTTTGGTGATTTTTTGGTTTTGGGGTTATTTTGGTCATTTTTATGGGTTTTAGGGGTATTTTGGTCATTTTTAGGTTTTAGGAGTATTTTGGTAATTTTTTGTGTTTCGGGGGTATTTTGGTCATTTTATGGGTTTTGGGGGGTATTTTGGTAATTTTTAGGTTTTAAGGGTATTTTGGCCATTTTTTGGGTTCTAGGGTATTTTGGTCATTTTGTAGGTTTCATGATTATTTTGGTAATTTTTCGGTTTCGAGGGTATTTTGGTCATTTTTCAGGTTTTAGGGGTATTTTGGTTATTTTTTTGGTTTTTAGGGGGTATTTTGGTCATTTTAAGGTTTTGGGGGTATTTTTTTGTCAATTTTGGGGTATTTTGGGCATTTTTGGGTTTCGGGGTATTTTGGTAATTTTTACATTTTGGGGGTATTTTGGTCATTTTTTGGGTTTTGGGGATATTTTGGTCATTTTTTTTGGGTTTTAGGGTATTTTGGTCATTTTGTAGGTTTCGTGGTTATATTTTAATATTGTTGGTCCTCGAATCACATCTAACAATTATTTTTTAGCTATTACATTATATTTTACTAATTTTTAGTGAGGAATTATATTTTATTAATTTGAAGTATTAAATTAGTTTGAAGTATTAAATTAAATTTTGTTAAATTGAATTATTAAAAAATATTTTTATTAATTAATATAATTTATTTTATTAATTTGAAGTATTATATTCAATCTTATTAATCAAGAAAATATTAAATATTACTATTTATAATTTGAATTATTTATATTACTATTAATCAAGAAAATGCTAATGGAAAGACCTATTCCATTGCTTTTAAAAGCGCTGGAATAGAGTCCACCTATTCCAGCTTTAAAAGTCTGGGATAGGCCTCTCTCCATAAGGGAATAGAGAGACCTGTCCCAGTGCTTCAAATTCCAGCGCTTCCAAAAGCGCCAGGATAGGTCTCTCCATTCCCTTGTGGAGAAAGGCCTATCCCAGCGCTTTTTGAAGCACTGGAATAGGGTCCACCTATTCCAGTGCTTCCAAAAGCACTGGGATAGGTCTCTCGTACCACTTAAAAATTTTCAGACTTCCCACTTATTTTTTTCACCTTCCCACCACTTTGGCCTCTCATTTTTGGTCTCCCACTTCTTTAGTTCAGATGTTTTCCTCTCACCCACATTTTTTCACCCTCTCCCTCTCCCTCTTCCTTAACCCACTTCCCCTCCTCCTCTCTTCTTCTTTACTCAAAACCCACCATTTCTTTTCCAAAATTTTAAGCACAAAAATACTACCCAAAACCACAAACCCTACCCAAAGCAAGGTATATCTCTCTAGCTCTCATTTCTATTTTGTAGCAATATTTGTATATATATTTGTTGTTAAATTTCTGGTTTTTTAGTTTTGATTTTGGTTGAAGTTTGGTTTGGGTTATGTGTATTTTTTTTTGTAACTATTGGTTGATTGTGTGGGTTTTAGTTTTGGATTTGGTTTTGGTTAAAGTTTACCCAAAGCAAGGTAAGTCTTTCTAGCTCTCATTTCTATTTTGTAGCAATATTTGTATATATATTTGTTGTTAAATTTCTGGTTTTTTAGTTTTGATTTTGGTTGAAGTTTGGTTTGGGTTATGTGTATATTTTTGTGTAACTCTTGGTTGATTGTGTGGGTTTTAGTTTTGGTTTTGGTTTTGGTTAAAGTTTAGTTGATTTTGTGACTTTTTATTTTTTGATTTTGGTTAAAGTTTGCTCTATTTTGGAGGAACTGTAGGTGGTAGTAGTGCTAACAAAAATTTGCTCTATTTTGGAATTTAATTTTTAACCACTTGTGATAGTAGTGTTCATGGCTAATAGACCTGATTATCGAGTTAAAGTACTCTCTTGTTCCATGAAAATGACAAACTTATTTGTGCTTTAATTCTTGGATATTGGAAGATTCTAGTTGTGGGTTTGGTGCTAGTATTGTTTGTGTTTTTCAAATTGGTGTGGTTTTGTTTCAACTCTTCAGATTTCTGTAAAGTTCAACCTTAGCTTCGAGAATAGAATCCAGTGGTAGTTCTTTCTTTTTCTTTTTAATAATTAAATTTTTTGGTAGAATAGAGGAATTTGTGATGGTTCACATTAAGACAGACAATAATGGATAATATAGATTGAAAGTATTGCAAATTTAGTTTATGGAACTATTAAATATACAATTAAATGGTAAGATTATTATTCTTTTATTTTTTGAGAAAAAGATTCTAATTCTAATTAAAGGTTTAAATATAGAATTAAAATTTAAACTCAATTAAAAACTATATATTAGAAGCTAAAAAGAGTCTTGTAGCTCAAATATTTTTTAAAGATAGTTACAATATGCTGCTAACTTTATAGCTCAATTAATGATTGACACTTTTAGTGTTTTCCTAAAATATGTATATATATATATATACACATATATATATATATATATATATTTATATATATTATTTTATCTAAAAAGAAAGGAGTTTATCTCTCTTTTGTTTTGTACAGGGAAATCAAGTTTTGCCTATCTTGTAAAATTTTTATAAAAATTACTGTATTCTATTTTAATATTAATCAAATGCTCATTTAAATGAATTAGCGAATTAGGTTTTTATCTATTGATGTCATATGAGTTTCTTTTTTAAAATTGAAAATTTTTTTTTGAAAACTTTTAAAATTGAAATTCAATAAAGTAATAATACCTTCTTCTTTTTTGTCTTTTTTTTTTTTTTGAGAAACAAGTAATAATATCTTTAAAAAGCATGTTGATTAGAAAAATTTTTCAAAAATTATTGAGATTTTTAAAACTATCAATTGCATATGTTATTAGTTCATTATAATATATATTTCCTTATTAAAAGATTTATTGTCAAACCTTTAAATATGCAGCTACCACAATATCGTGAGTTGGCAAAGTCAATGTTAGTTAGTAATTTCTATATTTTATCTCAAAAAATGTTAGCTAGTAATTAGAAAACTTTTTCAAATGTTAGTGAGAGCCTAAAACTATCAATTGCCTGTATATATTTCCATATTAAATGATTCATTGTTAAATGTTTTTAAATCATTAATAGGAATTGATATTTGTATTGATTATATATTGCCAAGATTAACAAATCTTACTAACTTTACTAGGCCATTTCCTATTTGATTCGTCAAAGCACATTTTTAAATCCTTAATATGGGAATTGATATTTGTATTGATTATATATTACCAAGATTAACAATCATATTAATGTTACCGGGCTATTTCCTATTGATTTCATTAATCAAAGCAATAAAAAGAGTGGGGACGGCTTGCAAAACTTTCTTATTTCCTAAATATATAGTTAAATAGCTGAGTTAGTTGTATCTAGGGAGTGGGAGCTGCTTGCAAATCTTTTTGGTCTGTTACATGGAAGCAAGACTTTTGAGCAATAATTTTGTCAAAATTGATATATTTTAAAATTTTAAAATTTAAGTGACTAGAGCCTAGGACACGAGATTTAGCAAGGGTGTACATATCTATTAAGTGATTTGTGGGCTTCATGGTATTTGTGTTTTGCTGATGTTATGCATCTACATGTCTTTCCCCCCTCTTCTCTATTTTATTAGACCTTTCTTTTTGCAGGCGCTGTGTTTGCTTTGGGTTGTGGAGGTTTGGTAGGTCCCTTGATTCATGTGTTGATCAAGTTCTTGCAATAGATGTAAGTCGGATGCAGAAGGAGTTGGCAAATATGTAGGTCTCCTCATCCCATTTGCTTTTTGGTGGTGAACCTTTCCCATTTGTGCAATATGTCAAGCTAAATTGATTACTGGTATTTGTTAAGACACATGTCAACAAACCGTGGTTGATGTCCTAACTAGTTAATGAGCTTTAGCCAATGTAGCTTAGATTTTTAGTTTATCGTAAAATTTTGTTATCATTTGTTTATGAAGTTTTAGAAATTTATCTTCATATTATTATCAATATCCAGTGTAATCAATTCTTTAGCTGGAACTAAACCAAATGGACTTTCATGGGGCTGAGTTGAGTTTGTATGAAAGTTGGACAACCAATGTTTTCAACTAGCTTAGCTAGTAAATAGGTGTGTGAGATAATGTTGATTTTATGTTTTGATCTTAAATGTAAAAGTAAATAATAAATATTTAAAATAGTCCAGTTAACTTAGGGGAGGGATCTAGCCTATAACTAAGTGGTGGGCTGGCATTTAAGGTGATTAGTTATTGTCAAAGTATTCAATTATGTTTTGACCTGTTCGCTTCATTCAAACATCCTGATTCTCTAAACTTTATTTCAAACAATTAGAAATTTCAATTGTATAAATTAGTATATATGACTAATAAATAAATAAAAATAGCATATATGATACTTTTTACCAGTATCAATATCTTTAGATATGAAACTTAATGTTTCTTATGTAAGATAGATTTTTTTTTTTTTTTTTAAATAAAAAGATATTTTACTATTATTTCTTCTTCTCTCTTGCATCCTAGCCCCTGCTCCCCTTTTTATCTTCATAGAATTATTACACTTCCAATGGAATTTTTCGTAAAACTGCAAAAGAATGGGTATAAGTTATGGTGCAACAAACCTTCTGGTGCTTGCTTTCAAATTTCTTGGGAATGAAAATTGAATTGTCTTTTTGGGTTTGACTATAATCATATGTTTGGCTTAGCTATAGATGCTTGTCACTTAAGGCTATTAGCTTGATGCTTAAGAAGAGCTTGACAATCTTATTAAGTGAGAAAGCATTTTGATTTTTAATAGAAATGGAATCAATTTGACCAACTTCGATCTCCATTCTGCTCTCACAAAGGTATACCCTTTTTCCTTTTCTATTTTTTTTTTAAATTTTATTTGGAAACTGTGTTCAAAATGTTATATTTTCACCATATGCGAATCAAACTGTAACCATGTAATTTTTGTATTTTGAGTTTACGATTCTAATAAAGCCATTTAAACACTCAATTTTTTTTCTAATAATGAATTTGGGTTAGTATTTAGTGAGAAGTTAAACCTTAAGTGTGTAAAATTTAGTTGTATTTGATTTTTTAACAATGCAGAGAAAATGTGAGTTGCTTTGAATTTTACAATAGTGAATTTGGGATATTTATAGGTATTGGAACAAGTGGGGTTTGAGATAATCGATGGTGGAGAATGGAAGTTCTGGAAGTATATGGAGGAAGGCGAGTTTGGACTAGGGTCGCCAGTTCATACTGTTTTCATTATGGGAAAATTGCTGGCAAGGGATCGAAATTTACTAGGTTTGTGTGTATATAGTGGGGTTTGAGATAACTGATGGTGGAGAATGGAAGTTCTGGAAGTATATGGAGGAAGTCGAGTTTGGACTAGGGCCGCCAGTTCATACTGTTTTCATTATGGGAAAATTGTTTGTGGGGATCGAAATTTACTAGGTTTGTGTGTATATATATATGCTTTATTAATTTTTTTTAATTATCATATACAAGTTTAATTTTTTTTTTTTTTTTTTTTGCAATGCTAAATATGAGGGATGTCTTCATTGGGTCTTACATTAAACACATTTGAGAAACAAACTATTTTTTTTTAGTGCTTGCTTTAAGAGCTTGTCTATTCATGTGGATGCTGGGTCTTTGACACTTTTATACCTTGATTTAATTGAGAGAATTTCTTAATCACATGAAGAATTTCTAAGTGATGCCCACTTTAGTTATGCCTACAAATTTTGTTTCTTTACCTCTATAGTTTTACTTGTGTTTAGGATCAACAAAGTAGGGAGCTTTCTCAATGTCATGTATCTAAGCTAGCCAAGAAACCGAGGGTGAAGGTATGAGTGATGAGTTGGTACTTTTAACCCTTATTTATGATATTACTAAGTTCATTTGTATTATTGCTTCTGCTGTATTTCTTTTGCAAGTTTAGTGTGAAATTTTTTTAACCCTTAACTACAATCTTGTTTTAGTCATTCAGTTTTACCAATTATTTACTTTTTATTTGTTGATTATTTTTCAAGAAGAAGAGGTAAAATTGAAGCATGTTATTGCATTCGATTGTGGTAAGGTCTTCTTATAAGAGTTCTTTCAATGATTTTTAGTTACATCTTGATGTAATTGAGATGTGAAAAGGCTAATGCATTCAGTACTAATAACTGAAAGGTTTTCTGATTTTGGTCCTTTCATTTCATGGCCTAAAATGCGGCCGTTTCTTTTATTAGTAGGTTTTTAGGTTATGAGTCAAATGTCCTTGTCTCACCATCCTTATTGAGTATCTAGACTTGGCTACGTTATATATAAATATATATATATATATATATATATATATTCCCCCCTCCCCCTCTTTTTTTGCCAATATGGTACTTTGCGGGGCATTTCAGTCAAACTAAAGGCTTACATTCATCTATGTCAATTCATGTCTGGTTTCTTAGCCAACCATTTCGTCTGAAGTGGACCCAACTCATTGAATTTTGTTTTTTGAGTGCTTAAAGTAGCGTTGACCAAGTATACTAGTACTAAAAATATAGCTAACATTTGCAAATAGCTAGTTCCAAATAACAATTTGAATTGACCTCAATGACAATAATGTATAAATACTATTATTTAATATGTAACATGCCTTTGCAATTTGACAAAGCAATTATTTCTACCATTTTTATTCCTTTTGAATTGATGAGTGAGTTTTGCTCTTGACTTCTTGCAATCTTTTTTTATTTTATTTTATTTTATAGTAAAAATACTTGCATAGTGTAAGAGAGTGCAAGATTTTAGATACATCATCTATCAATATATATCCCAAGAGAGAAAGAGAGAGAGAGAGAGCTACAACTACAACTACAACTACAAGTCTGCTATGACACGTCTAATTTATCAATATTTCAAACATGAATCAAGCAAGTGCCTTTAACAATGCTTCTATGCATTAATCTTTCCACTCAATTTAGTTGATAATTTTATTTTACTTTGTCATTGTGTTTTTTTATTAAAATAAAAAACAACTCAATTATGATTGTTGGATTTGTTAAATTGCTAGATTAAACATTTGGTGGCTACTACAATATCCTTGGCATCTCCCCTGGAGCAAAGCAAGGAAGCAACTAGTAAGTTATCCTCTCATTCTCTGACTATGTATGATTAAATTATTAAATAGCTCATGTTTATTGTGGAACAAATGCAAACTAGCAAAATATTGGAGCTTATCTTTTGGTTTGTATATCTTTGCACACCTCTCCCTATTTTAGTTTATAGTTTGTTCTCTCAATGTACTTAGTTTAGTAGTTTCTTCTCTTTTTACATGATTTTGGACGTGAAGTCACCTAATTTACGTCTTTTTAGTTATCTTAGTAGTCTATAATTTAGACTTAGATTTTGTAAGATTAGCAACTTGTTGTAAGTTTGAGTTCCTCTTTCTGGGAGCAAACCAATGAATTGCTAAAGGGTGAGTAAAATCTACTTCATAATACCCTATTAGTCTATAATTATATGTCAAATTTTTTGTTGTTGTGGTTGGTTGTTGATTTGGAGCAAGCGGGTGGCTTGCATGGTGATATAAGGTGGTTTACTTTTCAATATTGGGAATGTTGATTGTCTTGTGAATATTGTGATATTATTGTTCAACTATGTGTGAATTTATTTTATCTCCTCTTAGTAAATTCAAATATTCTACTGTGGTGGGTTGTTGATTTGGAGCAAGCGTGTTGCTTGCACGAAGATATAAGACAGTGTATTTTATTTTGGGAGTGTTGATTGTGTTGTTCCTATTGTGCTATAAATATTGATGATGAACTTAGTCATTCTCGCTGGAATTTCCTTAATAATTCTATCTTTTATGTGATCATCTAAGTTTACTTTTTATCTATTGCTGCTTGAGTAATACTCATGCATTGGTGTGTTCCATGATTAGCCCTAAGCGGACCAAGTATGGATCTAACTTGACTTAGACTTATATTTTTTAGTTTCGTGAACACTAGGTTCCTAGGTGATTGGAGTGGTCTAGCATTTTAAAGCTTTTTCAACATAAGCTATAGAGTCAAATTCAAGGCATTCTTGATTATAACCCATGATTAAGTTCAGATTTTTCATCATCGATAAGTATATGTATGGCTCCTTTGGAAGAATGGGCATGGCAATTTATGGTACAAGGACAATTACTTAATGCCCTTGATGAGAGATTGAGGGCTAGAGGTGGGTTTGATGAGGGGAAGATTGAGTTGGATGAGTTAGAAAGTGAGGACATGGATATATATTTGCTCCAAAAAATGAAATCCAAGGATATGTGGTCCGAGTTTGAACATTTGAAGATATTCTTGATTATTACCCATGATTAAGTTCAGATTTTTCAACATTTGAAGATTTTCATCATTGATAGGTATTGTATTTGCTATTGTAAATAATTATAAGTAAATATATTTAGTTTGTTGGTTTAATGTGGTATTGTATTTGCTATTGGAAAATATGAATTGTGATTCATTACAGGTGTTATAAAATAGGTATTGGAAAATATTTATTTTAGGTACATTACAGTGCTAAAAAATTAAAAAAAAAAAAAAAGGACCTATACCAGCGCTTTTGAAAGCACTCGCATAGGTCCTTTTAAATTATATCGATTCACGACCTATACCAGCGCTTTTGTGAACGTTGGAATAGGTATAGCCTATGCCAACACTTTCAAAAGCGTTGGTATAGGCCTTTTAAATTATATTGATTGAAGACCTATACCAGCGCTTTTTAGAACGCTGGAATAGGTTCTGCCTATGCTAGCACTTTCAAAAGCGCTGGTATAGGCCTTTTAAATTATATTCATTCATGACCTATACCAGCGCTTTCAAAAGCGCCGATATAGGGTGTATGCCTTTCCCAACGCTTTTGAAAAGCGTTGGGACATGTCTGGCGACCCTATACCCACATTCACCGCACTGCAGTTTGAAGCGCTAGGAACAAAAACGCCGGGATAGGAATTTTGACCCTATCCCAACGCTTTATGGGGCTATCCCAACGGTTTTGAAAACGCTGGGATAGCCTTGTTTTTTTTGTAGTGATCTAACTGTTATCTATTTCTAGAGCTGTTAACTCAAGGTTTTGGCACAAAATAAGACCATCCCTTAATGCCCATAACTTTGCTAAGAAGCTAGTGGTGATTCCAATTTTACTTGAGAATCCGCTAAGCCGTCCACCCAACTCATCTTGCACAACACCTCCACATATTCCAGGGTTACCAAGACAAGAGCCATCACTGTTTAGCTTAGCCCAACCCATGCAAAGCTTTTCCTACTAATACACCTCACAACCTGTCCAACTGCTGCTTTGTGGGAGTACTGTGCATAGTGGATAAATTCCATATCTCTTTGAAGGTGATCTTCCTGGAGGGATGATTAGGAACCTTACTATATTGCACTTTGCTGTTTTTTCCAAGCCAATCTTGGAGATTACAAGAGAAAAAATCGCTATCAAAATGGTTAATTTCCAACTAGTTCCAATTTGTCTTCATGACATTACAGGCCCTTAATGCATGAATGATCATTTCCAGTTCTCTCCTCGTCAAAGGGCGCAGATTGTGTCACTGACTATATGTCCACACAAAAGCTTGAATTCGAGGAAGAATAGTATTAGACATGTTTGAGAAGTAGGATACTGTTTACAAAATGTGATAATATTAGACAAAGTTCACTTGTGGGTCCAGTCCTGCTATACTAGCTATAATGCCCTTGCCCGTAACTCCCTATTGGGCTAATAGGAAAAAATAGCCAAATACTATTATTTTTTGAAATATTAATGTTTTATCACTGTTTGAGAAATATTTAGTAATATACTACGTTTTTAAAACTTGAATTTTAGAAATTCGAGTTTGACATGGAACTTAAGTTTAAGAAAATTGAGTTCCATAAAAAATGCTACACGGAACTCGATTATGTGGATCTAGAGTTCGTTGCAACATGTTACTCAAGTTTAGTACTCAAGTACCATTTAAGAAACACAACACTTACACAGCCACAATTGTTGACTTATCTAATTTTTTTTTTCCCCATTGGCTTTCAGTTTTGTTTCTTATTCTTCCAGGTGTAGTTTCTCTTTTTTGTTTCTTTTGTCGAGGTCACGTGGGATGGGAGGCCACAATTGTTGACTTATCTAATTTTTTTTTTTCTCATTGCTCAAACACAGGCAAATAGTTTTCTCATTGGCTTTTAGTTTTGTTTCTTATTCTTCCAGGTATGGGTTTCTCTTTTTTCTTTCTTTTGTCAAGGTCATGTGGGATGGGAGGCCACAATTGTTGACTTATCTAATTTTTTTTTTCTCATTGTTTAAACACAGGAAAATAGTTTTCTCATTGGCTTTCGGTTTTGTTTCTTATTCTTCCAGGTATGGGTTTCTCTTTTTTCTTTCTTTTGTCAGGGTCACGTGGGATGGAAGGCCATAATTGTTGACTTATCTAATTAAGGAGCTCAAGTTTCACAAACTCAAGTTCTAAGTGGACTTCTTAACCAACTCGATTTCCTTAAACTCGAGTTTGACATGAAACTTGAGTTTATGAAACTTGAGTTTCAAAAAAGTTGTACATTGCTAGACATTTCTCAAATAGTGGTAAAACACTAGTAATTTTGAAAAATAGTGGTATTTGGCTATTTTTGCCATGCTAATATTATTAGACCCAATGATTTGTGCCTTTATATATAAGCCTATCTCTGTAAAGTTGAATGTGTACTCTCTCTCTCTCTCTCTCTCTCTCTATATATATATATATATAGCCAGGGCTCATAGAAAATCCAGTTAGTTAGATTTTAATTGGATTCTCAATTTTGCACCATGTGTTCTATTTAATTTTTAATTTTGTGCTAAGTGAATTATTCAGTGTAAGAACTTAAAAGTCCAAAGTCAATTAGATTCTAAATTGGATTTCAATTGGAGTCAAATTTTTCACCCGTGTCCATCTAAGTTTTTAATTTTTGTGGCAAGTGAATTATTAGTTACAAAAACCAAAGAGTTTAAATAAGAACTATTACATATTTTGAAATGTATGGTTTAATAAAAAGTGTAAGCTAATACCATGTATAATTCGAACATCTTTTATAATTAAAAAAAAAAGTATAATTTGAAACTTATTATTTTGATTATATTTAATTGTACATGTGTGTAGGGACACGTTCTTGGGCCCAAGGTATAATTGGATCCAAGTCCAATAAGCCCAATACAATGAATTTGTAGAGAGTGGGTTGAAAAACTAGGCTCCAATGAATGGGATAACAGTTAGAATGGATTTTAAAAGATAATCAAATAGAAAAGGACTGGAGTTATTCAAGTAAATTCTTCCTCAAAGAAAATCGAGGAGGTATGTTCTAGCATATATTGATTGAAAAGTGGTTACAGATATGATTCAAGCTACTATAGTTCTTTCTCTTGCAAATTTCTGATCCCCTTTACTATTACTTTCTCCTTCTTTTATACTCTCTTCCTTTTACATCCTTACCCTCCAGGTGCAAGCCGGATGGTTGGTGCTTGATACCTGTCCCATCAAAGATCTTCCCTGAAGTCTTTGGGGGTAGCTATAAGGCTAAAAAACACTGTCCAGAGATCACTTTCCCATTAATGCGGCCAAAGAGTTAGCTACAAAGCATTCAATGTGGTGGTAGCAGCTTTTCTTTTAGATATTTCTGAACTCACATCCCTCTTGCACGTTTACAATGCACGTCCTTATCGTTGGAACTTCCAGGAAGGTCACCTTGAATGGTGGGATATACTCTTGATTTACACTTTGTTCATCCGAGGATACATTTCTCCTATGGGTAGGTTCAAGCCCCTTGTAGATTCTTCGGCCGGTATGGAGGGATTCAGGGCCAAGTACCGCAATAAAAAGAGCATTATCACATACTTTTACTAAGAATTAGACCTTTTTCAGGGAAGACTAAATTTTATGGATATGAAAAATATTCCTTGTAAAAAGTAAACAGGCGACATGACTTTCACTCTGTTCAACACTTACATAAATACCCAAGAGAATTGACTTACTCAAAGATAATGATCTGAGGAATTAGGTTTGACCAAGGATCTACTTTGACACTTAGAACAATAAATAAGTTATGTTGACTTATTCTAGGCCTGGGGTCCGAGAAGCCGAATACGTCCGAGTTTTTACTTGACTCTTAGACATAATGAATAGATGTCATTGAGTGTTAATTTACCTAAAGCATGTGATCCAAGGAGTCGGGCATGGCTAAGGTTCTGTTTAACACTTAGGAAAATGTCATTAAGTGTTAATTTTCCCAAAGCATGTGGTCCGAGGAGCCAGGCATGGCTAAGGTTCTGTTTAATACTTAGAAATATGTCACCGAGAATTAATTTTCCCAAAGCATGTGGTCCGAGGAGCCAGACATGACTAAGGTTCTGTTTAATACTTAGAACGATGTCATTAAGTATTATTTTCCCAAAGCATGTGGTCCGAGGAGCCGGACATGGCTAAGGTTCTGTTTAATACTTAGAAAGATGTCATTGAATATTAATTTTCTCAAAGCATGTGCTTCGAGGAGCCAGGCATGACTAAGGTTCTATTTAATACTTAGAAAGATTTCATTGAGAATTAATTTTCCCAAAGCACGTGGTCCGAGCAATCAGGCATGGCTAAAGTTCTGTTTAACACTTAGGAAAATGTCATTGAATATTAATTTTCCCAAAGCATGTGGTCCGAGGAGCCGGGCATGACTAAAGTTATGTTTAATACTTAGAAAGAATAAATAGATATCATAAAGTGTTAATTTTCCCAAAGTATGTGGTCCGAGGAGCCAGGTTTTGTTTAACACTTAGATAGATAATAATGGAAAGTACAATGTATTACATAATAAATGAGAATATGACAAAGGAAACTCCCATTAATAATAGTACATATTTAGGTTGTTTACATTTCAAGGGTGTGGTATCACATGTTCATCTATGTCTTCAAGAAAATATGCTCTTATAACAGCCACCGTGGTGATGCGATATCCCCCCCTCCCTAGTTGGGCCCTAGTTTTCCCCATGCTAGGTTCTTTGCGCAAGACCAGAACCTTTTTTAACACCAAGTCACCAGGCGCTAATGGTCTCGACTTCACATTGGCATCATACCCTTGCTCAAGTTTTGTTGGTAATATGCCAACTAGACCATGGCATTTTCTCTTCTCTCTTCAATCAAGTCTAAGCTCTTTGCAATCCATTGTTAACGCTTGGATTGAAAGAACTTGTTCTTAGCGTTGGAAAGCCAGTCTCTAAAGGAATAACAGCCTTGACTCCATAAGTCATTGAAAAGGGGGTTTCCCCTGTTGACCTGCGAGGTGTGGTTCGATACGTTCACGGGACATGTGACAGTTATTCTACCCACTTTCCCTTTGCGTCATCCAACCTCTTCTTGAGTCCATTCACTATAACCTTGTTAACAGCCTCGGCTTGTCCATTCCCTTAAAGATAAGCTGGGGTTGAATATCTATTTGTAATTCCAAGATCACAACAGTATCCCTTGAAGCTTTGCTATCAAACTCAAGGCCATTATCCGAGATGAGGGTACGAGGGACCTGAACCGAGTGACAATGTTTTTCCAAATAAATTTCTTGGCATCTACATCCTTGATATTCGCCAAGGGTTCAGCCTCAACCCACTTAGTAAAATAGTCCGTGCCGACTAGTAAGTATCTTTTATTCCTTGCTGCCTTGAGGAAAGGGCCTACAATGTTTAAGCCCTATTGAGTAAATGGTCAAGGGCTGAATAGAGGATTAAAGACTCCCCCCGATTGGTGTATGTTTGGTGTGAATCTTTGGCACTGGTTACACTTCTTTACATACTCTTGTGCTTCCTTTTGCATGCTTGGCCACCAATAGCCTTGAGTGATGGCTCAGTGAGACAAAGATCCGCCTCTAGTGTGGCTTTCACAAATCCCTTAATGTAACCCCTTAAGAAGTAATTCTGATACCTTGGGGTGTATACATAGCAAGTATGACCCAGAAAAGGAGCGTTTGTACAATTTTTGGTCCTTAAACAACCAGAATTGAGGAGCCTTTCTATGTACCTTGTCGCCTTCCGATTTCTCCTTGGATAGAATATCATCCTTCAAGAACAGTACCATGGGGTCCATCCAGCTAGGCCCTACTTTAACTTGGTGAACATGGACCACCTCTCTCTTCACCTCTATGGGCTTGTACAAGTCCTTTACAAGGATGACCCGAGGTAAGCTCTATGCTGAGGAGGTTGCAAGTGTGGCTATGAAATCAGCATGTGTGTTTCCACTTCTAGGGATATGCAATAATTTGAAAGATTCAAACCCTAATTACAAATGCCTAACTTAACTCAAGTACCCTTGCATTCTCTCATCTCTCGCTTCTAACTCTCCCTTCACCTGGCCAATGACCAATCTTGAGTTCGAGAATATCTCTACTGTTTTTCCACCCATTCTTTGAACCATGGCCATTCCCATTAGTAGAGTCTCATATTTAGCCTCGTTGTTTGTGGCCAAGAAGCCCAACCTTAATGATTTCTCAATGGTGATTTTCTCGGGAGAGACCAGAACTAGCCCTAATCCGGATCCCCTTTGATTCGCTGCGCCATCAACATATACTTTCCAAAATAAAGGTTCTTGCAGGGTGATTGTGCCAATTGATTTTCCATCCATGTATTGTGCTTCTACCTCTTTCTCAAACGGGGATTCAGCGAACTCGGCCACCAAATTTGCAAGGACTTGACCCTTAACAGAGGTACGAGGCATGTATTTGATGTTAAAAGCCCCTAGGATCATCCCCCACTTGGCAATCCTTCCCGTGTAGTCAGCGCTCCTAAGTAAAGATCTTAGCGGAAGCTAGGTTAAGACAACAACTGTGTGTGATTGGAAATAGTAGGGGAGCTTGCGTGTAGCGTGTACTACTACCAAAATGGCCTTCTCTAGTGGCAAATAACGGATCTCAACCTCATCTAGTGACTTGCTCACATAATAAACTGGCCTTTGTACACCACTATCGACTCGCACCAACACTAAGCTTACGGTATGAGGGGCTATAGCAATATAAGCAAACAGGACCTCGTCCACCTTAGGGCTGACATGATAGGTGGATGAGAGAGGTATTCCTTAAGTTGTTGAAAGGGCAAGGCACACTCCTCTGTCCATTCAAATCCTTTCCATTTATTCATCAACAAGAAGAAAGGTCTGCATCTATCGGCTAACCGAGAAATGAACCGATTCAAAGCGGTAGTCATTCCTGTTAGTTTATGGACTTCTTTGGGATTCCGAGGTGGTTGTAGATTATTAATTGCCTTAATTTGATTAGGATTAACCTCAATTCCGCAGTGAGTTACCATGTAGCCCAAAAACTTGCCTGATCCCACGCCAAAAGAGCATTTGGAAGCATTAAGATGTAGCTTGTGTTTCCTCGTAATTTCAAAGATGCTTCTAAGGTCTCCTATGTGCTCGGACACCAACTTACTCTTTACCACTATATCATCTATGTAGACCTCAACATTCTTGCCCAATTGTGGCTCAAACATCCTAGTCATCATTCATCATCCGATAGGTAGATCCCATGTTTTTTAGACCAAAAGGCATCACCTTGTAGTGGTAATTTCCGATGGGGGTGACAAAAGCTCTTTTCTCCTAATCGTCCAAGGCCAATGGTATCCGATGGTATCCTTGGAAGGCATCTAAGAAACTCATCCGAGGATGGCCTACTATTGCATCTACCAATTGGTCTATCCGAGGCATGGAGAAGGGGTTTTTTGGACAGGCTTTGTTCAAGTCTGTAAAGTCTACACACATTCGCCACTTCCCATTTTTCTTCTTTACCACCACAGTATTGGCTAGTCATTCAAGGTAAAACACCTATTTAATGGCCCCAACCTGTTTAAGCTTCATCACCTCGGCCTTAACACCCTCAGAATGATCCTTAGATGAGCGTCGAAGCGATTTCTTTTTTGGGATGACAGATAGATTTACATTTAAATGATGGAAAATGAAACTCGAATCCACCCCTAGAGCCTCATAAGCGTTCCATGCGAACAAATTAACATTTTTCCTAAGAAACTCTATCAGCTCTTCCTTCTCCAAAGGAGGCAAATGAGCTCCGACTTGAAAAAATTTCTCCGGATCATCACCTACAACAATTTTCTCCAGATCTTTGCATTTCGCCTCCTTGGTTGGCTCATCGATAGGTGACACCAGAGTTTTTGATTGTTATGAGCCTCTTTCTGTAGAGGCCAAGGATTCAGCTTCAGGCTGATGTAAGATGGCGACCACCAGCACTGCCTAGCCGTGGACTTACTCCTAACAAGCTCTTCAATCTGGCCTTCTAATGGATATTTCACCTTCTCGTGCAAAGTAGAAAAACGGCTCATAAGGCATGAAGCCAAGGTCTGGCCACGATGTCCGTGTAAGGGAAATAAGCATCCACTACAATGAAGTCTACCTTCATTATTTCCGAACCAGCCTGCACGGGTAGTCTAATTTGACCTCTTAAAATGACAACCTTCCCATCAAAACTCACTAAAGGAGAATCATAGGTCATCAAGTCCTCGGGTCTCAAGTTTAGCCCCTTGTACAAGCCAAGGTACATAATCTTAACACCACTACCTTGGTCCATCATCACCCTCTTCACGTCATACCCCCCAATCCCGAGCGTGACCACTAAAGCATCATCATGGGGCTGTATGGCTCCAATCTTATTCTCGTCCGAAAAACTTAGTGCCGCTTAGACATCCACCCTAGCCCTTTTCGACTCTGGATTAGTGTCATTGGCGTATAGTCGAGCCACAGACATCATCCTAGAGGGACAAGAATTGGTCTTCCTTGGAGCAGCAAAGATGACATTTATCGTTCTCAAAGGAGGTCTTGAAGAAGCATCTTTCCGGGGTTCTGAGCTTGACTGCCCCCGACCACCCTCAAACGATGCAAAAGCTACTTCAACCTTCCTTCTCGAACCAATTGGTCCAAATGATCCCATAAGTTTCTAAAATCCTCGGTGGTGTGTCCTTGGTCTTGGTGGTATTGGCAATAAAGGCTCTGATTGTGCCTCATGGGGTTTCCTGCCATCTTGTTCGACCATTTGAATAATGACTCATTCTTAATCTTTTCCCGAACCGGGGGCATCGGTTCTTGGAACACCACGTTAACCACCTAAATCTTGGCAGACCACGACTACCTAGCAAAGTCTCTCTGGGGTCAGTTGTTGTTATATCACTCCAACCTAAAATCCCTCATCTCCTGAAGGATAACCTTAGCCTTTCTTTTTCCCCTGCTTCTGGTCTTTCTCAACCCTCTTATACTTATCAATCTGGTCCATGAGTTGGTGCACACTTGTGACAGGTTTTCTAGTCAAAGATTTCCTTAAACCATGCTCGGCTGGGAGGCCGACCTTGAAAGTCCTGATGGCCACGTCATCAATGTCACCATCTATCTCATTGAACATTTCCCAAGATGTCTGCTCGAGTATGTTTTCAGGGTCTCCCCCTCTTGCATGGATAAGGACAAGAGGGAATCCAAGAGCCGAGGAACCCTATTACAAGTAATAAAACAAGAGCCAAATGCATAGGTAAGCTCCTTGAAGGAATTTATGGAATCCGCCCCTAAGCCATAGAACCATCTCATTACCATGGGCCCCAGACTGGATGGGAACACCTTGCATATCAAGGCCTCATTCTTGGAATGAACAGTCATTCTCTCGTTGAAGTGGCTCACATGCTTCATAGGATCCGTTCAACCATTGTAGATGGTGAACGTTGGCTGATTGAATCGCCTAGGAAGTCTTGCCCCTTCAACCTTAGAGTGAAAGGCGACCTAGAAATCTGGTTCAACGCCTTCCCTATAGCGTCATTTCCCAAGCCTTTGCGAGGCGGGCTCTTATACCTACGTTTATGATGGTGCTCCTCATTGTAGGAGAAAGAAATGTTGCGTGGGGTTCTTGACCTTCATCTATAACTAGCATCCTCTTCATCATCGGAGGAAACGTCAGAGTAAGAGGGAGTTCGCTTTTGCCGTGCATGGCGCAACTCCTTCTTTAAATAGTCAATTTCCAGTTGCATGGCTCTGTTATTTTGTTCTTAAGAGATGTGACTTCCAACTTGAGAGTGGCTTCTACTTTTATGTGTAGTGTGCACGCTACACTCCCGATCTCTCTTGTGTTCCAGATTCAGGAAATTGTCGTTGGGACCTTATGGCCCCTTGCTGATGGGGACCTGACTTTACCATAGTTAACTGTTGCACTCACTATCACCCAAGTTAATTCCCATAGACGGTGCCAATTATAGGGATGTGTTTTGGATCCTAGGCTCAAGGTATAATTGGATCTAAGTCCAATAAGCCCAATACAATTAATTTGTAGAAAGTAGGTTGAAAAAATAGACTCTAATGAATGGGATAACAGTTAGAATGGATTTAAAAAAATAATCAAACAGAAAAGGACTGGAGTTATTCAAGTAAATTCGTTCTCGGCACAATCCGAGGAGGTATGTTCTATCATATATTGATTAAAAAGTGGTTACAGATATGGTTCAAGCTACTATAGTGCTTTCTCTTGCAAATTTCTGATCCCCTTTTACCATTCCTTTCTCCTTATTTTATACTCTCTTCCTTTTTCATGCTTACCCTCCATGTGCAAGCTAGATGGTTGGTGCTTGATACTTGTCTAGTCAACACCTTCCTGAAGTCTTTAGGGTTAGCTGTAAGGTTGAAAAACACTGTTCAGAGATCACTTTCCTATTAATGCGGCTAGAGAGTTAGCTACAGAGCATTCAATGCGGTGGTAGCAGCTTTTTTTTTTAGATATTTCCGAACTCCCATCCCTCTTGCACGTTTACAATGCATGTTCTTATTAGTGGAACTTCCAGGAAGGTCACCTTGAATGGTGGGATATACTCTTGATTTACGCTTTGTTCATCCGAGGATACATTTCTCCTCGACCTGCCTTCCACAACCTTTTCATTTGTTACCTACTCACAAGACCCTAAGCCTAACACTCTCAATACTATTTATTTATCCTCGGACCAACCAACGTCTTGAGCTAAGGCCCAAGGCCCAAGGCCCAAGGCCCAATATATAATTTTGGGCCCTTATCCCTACAATGTGCATATGCACAGATTACATATATAATTTGAGGAAAACGACCTTTATAGTGATAAACCTTAAAAATGATATTACTTCGACCAATAGAAAAATATGCTTTTTAAGGTCCAGTTGCCAATTGATCTTGGTAGCCTTGCGACCTTACCCCCATTTACATTGAAGACAGAAACTAAAGTTATAAAACAGCTTGAAAATTAGATAAGCTAACGAAGATGAATCTTGATTCCATCATAATCAAATTCAAACTACAAGAGAATACTAAAGACTCCTCCAATATCACTTAACATTTTTTTTTTTATGAATATATATATATATATATATATATTTTATGACACCAATATCACTTAACATTTAAATTTAATTAAGGCAAGAATATTATTGCCGCTAATAGCTTATACAAAGAAAATTAATTTGAATATGGATTGTCCAGACTAATAGCTTATCAAATTAATTTTTAGGTGAGATATAATTATTGGTGGTTAAGCTGTGCAATTGGTTTTGAAATCCGGACCGAACCATTCAATCAGACCGGAATAACTGAAAATCGGTTATCATTCTAGTTTTTTAAACTTATAAAATTAGAAATTGTATTTTTGCTGTGAACCTCTCGAATTGCGATAAGATTGTGCGGTTTTCTAAACTGTAAGGGGTTTTCTGGTTTCTTCTTCCCAAAAAAATTTCGCAATGAAAATGAAAAAAAAAAAGTAGATTGGGTCTTCATGGAGAGCAACTACCTGTTTGCTAGATCTATTCTTCAGAGAAGAAAGAGTGAGGAAGGCAGAGAAAGAGATAGAGTGAGTGAAGGCTCAAGTCGTGAAAGAGAGATAATTTGTTGCTTTTTTTGTGATTGAAAAACTGGGGAAGATGATGTGTAATAGAGACTGAAAAGGGAAGAGAAGGAGATGAATATTGACAGCACGTTTGGCATGATTAATTTTGTCAATTTATTTTATTATTTAACTTATTTTTGCTATTATTTATGGGCTTCAACACTTTTTGGTACTATTTATGGGTCTCACTTTATTATTTCAACTAATTTTTACCTTTTTTTTACAGTATTTTTAACAAAATATTTTCAGTTTCATCAAAATAAATGAATTTCAATAAGAGCCGAGGAGCATATACTGGGAAGAAAAGCTAATTAAAGATTAGAAGAAATTATCAAATTCAGATTGCTTGGAAAACGTGACAATGGGAATGAGTTGGCTTTCTCTTTATTTGTTTAAATTATTTTCAAACTTAGAGCATTCTCATTAAGAATGCTAAATGGTATAAACGCTAAATTTTAGCATGCTAAATGCTATAAATGTTAAAAAGCATGCTCCATCAAAACTTTTAAATCCTATAAAATTTGCAATCCGGCTATAGTGGACTGCTATCTCTAGCAGCCCACTATAGAAAGATTGTAAAAAAGAAAAAAATTTGTTTAATCACTTTCCCTCCCACCCACTTCCCTTTTCGCGCCTATCTCTATCGGTTTTCCCTCAATTTTTTTTTTTTTTTTTTTGGTTCACTCTTTCTCCCACGCTTACACCTCTGCCTCTGCCTCCTTTCCTTTTTTTTTTCTTCATTCTCCCTTAACCTAAGCCGCTCTTCCCTTCCCTCAATCCACGCCGCCAAACACATCTCCGCTTTACTACTTCCTCTTACCGAACCACCATCACAAATACAGCCTCTTCTTCCTCTGAGTGAACCCATACCGAACCCACTCTTCTCTCCTTGATGTGCTCCGACGATTTTGTGGGTCCAGGTTTTGTGGGTTTGAGTTCATGGGTCTCTGGGTGGGTGGTGACCGAGGTGGGTTCTTTGTGGGCGAGGCGTGGGTCTCTGGATTTGATGGGTTTTGCTAGTCGTGGCCGCCGTGGGTCTTGGGTTTGTGGGTTTTCTTCGCCGCTCTATCCTCTACCTCCCTCTCTTCCTCTCACGGTGAGGCTTCTCTCTCTCAAGTTTAGTTTAGTTTTTGTTGTTGTTGTTGGTTTTTTTTTTTTTTTGGGCTATGGGGTCGACTTTTGGATGGATGTTGATTGTGGTGGCGGTGGGTTGGCCATGGGTCCGGGTTTGCTGTTGAATGTTGATGGTTTATGGTGGTGGTGGCTGACTGGGGTTGCTTGGGCTGAGAAGAAAGTGGTGGAAAGAGAGAGAAAGTGGTAAAATAAAAATAATATTATTTAAATGAAGTTGTAAAAAAATAGAATGTTTGATGTTTGGTGGATTGTAAAATGGTATTTTAAAATTGATAAAGTAGGAGTTTGAAGTGGTAAATGCTAAAATATTTAGTATTCTTGATGAGAATAGCCAAGTCTTTTCTCATCATTTGTTTAAATTATTTTTAAACTTAAGAAGCCAGGTCTAAGAGTTGGCCTGCAGGCCTAGTGATTAGTGACGTGCTCAGTGCTCAATTATCTATGCTCACTGCTTAGTGAGATCTTATATCTCATGAGTTGTGAATTTTTAGACATTTTTTATATATTATCTTGAAGGACTTATTTACATGAAAGTATTATATAAAAAAAATAAAAAATAATAATTAACCAAAAAAAAGTATTATATAAAAAATAATAATAAAACATGCCAATATAATTTGCACATTATTATTTAATTTCTCTATAATTTTAAATCAAGATTACTCATTTTTATAGTTTTTTTTTTCTTTTCTTAATATTTGTTTTTATTTTATTATTAAATGATTTATGATATAATCACGGTTCAACTTCGGTTAAATTTTGGTCCGACCTCAATTGAACCTCGGTCCGACTTTAAAAATCTTAAACGTTTTTCTTTTTTGGTTCAATAAACGGTCCGGGTTTCAAAACATGCATCACATAGTCATAATTAGTTAAATACTAGCACTTAAAAAGATTTGCTTCCATCTTGATAATTTGTAGAAGGCAAATAACATCATTAACTTTTTAAGGATTTCCTATAAAAAAAAAAAAAAAAAAAAAAAAATTCTTTTTAATGATTTAGTTTGTAGCTGTATTTAATTTTTAATATGTTTTGAATATAGGGCCCCTACTACATAACTAGCTCATAACAAATTCCTTTGTAAAAGAACAACTGAGCAATTGAATATATTAGGCATATTGCCGTTTCTTCTCTTCCTAATTGAGTTTTTATTCGTAAGTGTGTGTGTATATATATATATACATGTGGGAACGAGGGCCCCATATCTAATTTAAATGGGCAATCAAGGTAATTTCCAAGGATGCACCTTGGATTTCGGTGACGAGCACTAGTTATGTGAAGCGCATAAAGTTAAAACATCAAAAAAGAAAAAAAAGTAGACTTGGCACATAATACAAGAAGGATGAAGAAAGAAGGGTATGGAAGTCATCCTTTTCGTATTAAATACAAGACAACTACTCATCTAACTGTATTAATGAGGAAATGATCATGAATAGTGGTGGCACAGTTAGGATTATAGGGTAAAGCTTGCTAATATGTTCTAGATGGGACAGGAGTTCTAGGAGTACAATCTCAACCCTCCAAGTATAAGATTCAGATGAGTTGTAGTCGGGGATAAAAGGAAAAGGAAGATCCAGATGCCAGGGGAGAGAAGAAAAAAGAGAGAGAGAAGAAGAAAGAGTCTATCTATTTGTAACCCCAACCTCGAACTACACTTGAGAATCAACCCTTGTATTTTTTCTTAACTAGTTCTTAAACTATGAATCAATAGAAGAGGCATTCTTTCTTATTCAATTTTATGACATAAACTTTCTTAGTTCGGGTATTGGATATCATAATCAGATTTGACTTCCCATCTCTAAACAAATTCATTGTGATAGCGAATAGTAAAATCTTCATTTATTTCCACAAGTTGATGAACTGCATTTTTCACCGTTACAATATATATATAGATTGCATGTTTTTGTTTTTTGTTTTTCGAGATATCAATATATTCAAATTCTCTTTTACTTATTATTTTTTGTATAGTTAAATTTTTTTTTTTTTTTTTTAATGTACTTTCGAAGATCTAAATCCACCACACAATGAGCTGGAGCTTGCATTTCACTGTTGATCCAGATTGCTCTTTGGATCTAATCTGTTTGAAAATAAGCCTTGATGACTTAACCAATCATCAGGGATGTCTACCGCTACATTCTCGACAAACACCCATTGGGCTCGATTAATTCTTCGTTTGCTACACATTTTGTATACTACTATGCTCGGCATTTTCTCTCGCCTTGTAAAGAGAGGAGACGTTGAGTCAAACTCGTTGTATATATGGGTGTACGATAACTAGTGATCAGTATGGGCAAGGACCAGGTGGGTTATTTTCATGGAGTGGGGCTTTCTCTTGTTGTATTCACCATGGTCCATGGCAAAATTATAGAGCCTAGGTATTTGGGTCCCGTCCTTTTATACGGATAGCATGCATTACCAGGTCCACTAATATGGCCCAGATTAGTGTGGAGATCTCTGTTGAACTCAGCAAAGCTTTTAGGTCCATGGGCTAGCTGTGATGGAGACTTCTTTTCTAACATTTTAAAAAACTACTCTATATATTATATGGTACTTAAACTAAATGGGATATTCTATTTATATGAACTAACTCTTTTAATTTTTTCTCCAAAAAAAAAAAAAAAGAACTCTTTTAATATTTTTATTGTTTTAGAATTTTTTAGACTCGTTTATTTTTAGGTTTTTCTTGATCTGTTTGAGAATAGGTTTGTTTTAGCATCTTTCATTTTCTCAATTCTCTAAACTCCATTGTTAAAGTTCCAAGCTTTTGTGGTAAATTCAACACTTAAAATAAAACTAAAAATAAAATATTTCGGCTATTAAAGTCTCCTTAATTTGTGTTTTTAGCATTTTTCTTTCAACTTTCATCCTACAGTGGCGTGTCACTTCAATTTTCTCACCACCATTTTATATATATATATATATATAAAATAAAACTACAGAATTTTCTAACCACTCTTAAATTAGAATATCCACGTGTCCTCATTTTTGGATGTACGTGTTATACTTATACATAAGACACCCTTAAATTTGTGGCCAAGAAAACAACAACTTATTTCTAAAAAACACAAACATAAAACAAAAACAAATTAAACACATTTTTTCAGGAGTCCTCAAAGACCTTTGAGGGGAAGGTCCACTTCTATTTCAACTTTCATTCGCATATACTTCCCCAATCTGATCATTCAATTTGGTAACAGATCAACCCCAAGCAATTTCCCTATTTTGGAGCTGACGAGCTTTCCGTTTTTTGCAGAAAAATATTCGAAGGGAAGGTTGTGTACCTGGATTTAAAAGAATTTGGTGGAGAAATAAAATCGTTTGTAAGGGAGCCTTGTTACCAGTGTTTTAAAATCAAGTGATTTCCATTTATGTTCCATGTACTAGAGGCCATGATTTTCTTTTTGTCAGCTTCTGTGCTAAATTTGGTGTAAATTGTTTGGTTGCTTGTTGATGCTGTTCGGGTGATTTGTCTTGTTGGAGGAACCACTTGGATGACCAATTTAATTGTCTGGTGTTTTGTTCTGTACCAAGTTGTTTGATTGTTTTGTAGCCAGGATGTGATTGTTGACTGGTTGTAAGGTGCTGTTGATTGTACCAGGTCAGTGAAGCTGAGATTTTGATATGGTAATGCTGAATAAATTGGATACTTCCTCTGGATGCTTAATCGTCAAAAAAATTGGCTTTTGTTGTGAAGTAAGGGCAAGAAGGGTTGGGTTGGATTGTTTGAGTATGTGTTATGCGGGAAAACTACAAATTCCATACAAACTTACAAAAACAATATTATGCATTGATCCTTAGCAGGAAACACTACGATATAACAAACTTTCTACAACTCTCACTTTTACAGGACTTGGAATATGTAAATTAAAGAAACATATGGTACTAATAAAGAAGCCATGCTATTGCCAATTAATGGCCACATGAATGACTCGGGTTCAAAGCTCCTATCAAATTTTGAACTACTAATATTAGACATTGAACAAGAGAATTTATTAAAAGTATGGAAATTACCCTATTGTGTCAAGCAACAAAAGATGGTTCAATGAAAGGTTACCGTGGTCCTGATAGAATTGAAGGCAATATTGGAGTAGCAACATTAACATGCACTTCCTGATTACCAACTCTAGATCTCGAGTTTGGTAAAGGTGGATTCAAAAAGCAATAATGTAAGTTAGATTCAACATCCACGGCACCCTCCAAGACCTTAACCACCATGGACATGGAAGGCCTCTTTGTGAAATCATTTTGCAAACACCATGTTGCAACCCTCATCATATTCACAATTTCTGCTTCATGTAATTGCATATCTTCACTGTACTTATCAACCAAATCTAACAATTGGTCCTCCTCAATCTTTTTCTTGAATAGATCAAGTAGATGCATTGCTTCTTCCGGTTGAGAGCGATCAAAATTTCTCCTTCCACACAATATTTCCAAGAGGACTATTCCAAAGCTATACACATCAACTTTTTTTGTAATTACTGAACTCAACCATTTTGGAACCATGTAGCCAGGAGTTCCTCTCATGTTTGTCACAACTTGGCTTTGGTCATGATCAACTAGTTTAGACAACCCAAAATCAAAGACTTTTGCACTAAAATTCTCATCCAAAAGAATGTTTTGGGTTTTATGTCCAAGTGAACTATCTTTTGCCTACATTCCTCGTGTAAATAAGTTAGTCCCCTTACTATGTCAAGGAAGATCTTCTTTCTATGTTGCCAATCAAGCAACATCTTAGGATTTTTGTAAAATAACCATTTGTCAAAAGAACCATTAGACATGTATTCATAAACAAGAAGCCTATAAGATTTCTTAGCACAAAATCCAACTAGTCTCACCAAGTTTAAATGATTAATGCTACCAATTGTCTTGACTTCAGCTAAAAATAATTTCTTGATTTGACCGTAACCATCAAAACGGCTCACTGCAACTTTAGTGCCATTAATTAGAGTCCCTTCAAAAACTGTGTCAAATCCTCCCCCACCAAGCTCTTTGTTGAAATTTTCTGTGATGGCTTGTAAATCACCGTAAGAATATCTTGCTTTCATTCCTGGTACATGATCTAAGTAATACTCTTCAGCGTCAGCAGCATTTTCTTTCTTCCAAAATAGAAAAATAAGGATTCCAATAAAAAGAAATAGTACAAAGAAAGATGCGATGCTGGACCCCAAAATTATTTCAAACTGATGTTTTTGTGGAGGAGGATCACTCTGCACCTTGATGTATACTTTGAAGTAAGGATCTTTCTCTTCAACAACGGACATCAGTGAAAAAACTTGGGATTGTAAGTAGCAATTCCCCACAAGGTTGCTTGAATTATAAATTGCAGCTTTGCACGAACAATTTTTTAAGCATGCCTGCTTACAACTCTCTAAGTTTATACCTCGGTGATCTGGATTTATAATGAGGGGATCTGTACTAAAGGGAAAGTATGTGATGTTCTTGAACTCTAAAAGAATCTGATATTTGGAAGCTTCACAAGACAATGGAGTAACTAGGGAGCATCCGAGGCTAGGCAACTTGTCATTGATTTGCTGAAAATAGCTGGTACCATTTATGGGTTCAGGACAACTACACTGGTCGTTTGTACAAACACCATAATTGCCGCAAGCCATGGGGTAGCCACAATAATGAATAGATTGTGTGAGAATATCACCAACTTCCACCAAATCCATATCATACACTCTCAAGTGTCCGTCGGGCCCAATTCTCAGGTACTGTGATGATAATTTTGAAGGAAAGACTAATTCATATGGTTCAGATAATAGATCAACTGCGAAGAAAGCTAAGCTTTGATTCAGAAATTGAACATAACTGAACTTAAGATTATATGGCCTATAAGAAAAATAGGGTAGGGGAGGATTAGAATTGATATAAGCAAAAAACCCTTCATTGGTGAGAGAGATCGAAAACAATCCTCCTTCACTAGTAAGTTGTTGCTGTCGCATCAACTTTTGCCCAACAACCAGCGTGTCGGTTGGGTGATCAAAAGACTGCCAAATTGTTGCATCATTTTTATCCCAGAGCTCGAGGTTGCAAGTGTCAGTTAAGTATAGCCCAGCCACAGATTTGCCGCTGATGTTTGTTGACCAAGCTATAGTTCCATTAGCATCCAGTAACAATAAGCCTCTTTCTGAAGTGAGCCGCAAAGTCGCATTAATGCTAACCGGATTCTCTGGGTTAGCAGACCACACAATTTTTGTACCATTATTGCCGTCTTTGTGATAAACTGTGAAAATGGCAAAGAGATAACTGTTGCACGTTCGATTACAGAAGAAGCCACAAGCACAACCAGATTGAATGAGAGGGTAGAAGAAATCGTCGGTATGAATGATTCTCACAAATGATCCATCTTCAAATTTCATAGAGTAGGGAGCAGAAAAACTGTTGGTCCATGAAGGATAAGAGTTTGCAGTCAGACAACCGTAAGGCTGGGCTAACACACAGAAGGGAAAAGGTGTTAGAAAACTGAAAAAGAGCTAGGTAAAAAAGAACACCACACCAAGCCCAGCCGCTTGTACCCATAGTTTGTAACCCCAGTGGTAGAAGAAAGAAAGGCAAAGTGGACACCAGTCACACTAGTACTGGACAAGAAAAGGGTATGGAAATATGAGTAACATTAACTGAAGAATTCCTTCGCGCATAATTTATATATAAGTGTGACATTAATTACTGCTGACTGCACCATTTCATCACCAGTCACCAGGTTATTTGTCAAATAATTATTATTTATTCATATTTTTTTTTAAATATATATAAATTGTAAGGACTCAAATTGTAACGATCCTAAATTGATTTATTGGATTCGAACGTTTAAGGTCCAAACAATAAATTTGTAGAAAGTGAGCTGAAAGGCTAGGCCTTGGTCACCGGACAGTGATTAGTCATGGTGGATGCACAGAGGTGAACCATGTTTGCCCAAGAAGTCTCTCTCCTCGGCACGGCCTAGGAGGCTCTGGTTCTTGGCCTTTTTTCCCAGCCCCCTTCTCGCTTGCTTACTTCTCTTTTTATACTAGCCTTTACCCTTTCTCTAATGTCCACGTTTAGGTTCAACTTTCTGGGGCTGATACTTGTCCTATCACCCCATACCCAAAGTGGTTGGGGGTGGTTGTAAAAGCTGAAAAGCATTACTCTGTCAGTCGCAGAGTATTTAATTGCGATAATGATGACCTTTCCCTTGTCTTTTGTCGTCATACTGTTCAGGGGTCTTTTCCCCATCAATGCAGAGGTGTTTAGCTTTTCCATGAACTGTTCCTATCTTCAGACTTGCCCTTTCTTCCAGGAGCACTTTGGAATGCCGAGGACAGAATCGTCCTCGGCTATATCTGTAGGCCATTTGGACTTTCGTTGTATGTCCTCGGCAATGTCCCTTCTCGGCTCGGACCTTGGGCCCTAACGTAAAGTGGGTCCGGGTCACAAGTTCTCTGGCCCCACAATAACCCCTCAAAATCCTGCTATCCGGCCCCTCGGATGGAGAGGAGGGTTTTGATGACGTTGGGCCTATGTCATGGCTTGCCAAGCCTTGTCCTTCATCAATGCCGGTGCCTCTTCATTTGCTTGGGATATGCTTCTGGTTATGAGATATTCCCTTAGCTTTACTCATGTCGCGTTCATGCCATTTCGATGCACGAGGCGCATCTTTAATAAGTTCCCTTTACGAGGCAACGCAAATCCAACGGTTGAAGACGGCATTGGGAGTTGGGTGGAACTTATCTCGTTTGTAGCTTTTCTTAGAGATCCGTATGCAGTAAATGCCACCAGGCTTGCCCCCCCATATAAGAAGTGCGGTGGGAGGTCGTTTTCTTTATTCGTAGACCCTTTAAGCCTTCCAAATCCCTAACTTTCCAGTTGTGCCCGTAGCCCCTATTACTAACGTGACTGAGCCCCAGGGAGTGATATGGTCAAGTCCGGGATGAGGGCAAAGAGACCACATCCTCTCCGGAAGCATTGGGTTTCCCCGAGACTCAAGATGGCCCGGTCAGGGCAAGGGAGACAAAGACTCAAGACACTTCTTCCTCTTGATAAGGTAAGAAAGGAGTCTCTTCTTCCTTCACCAAAAATCCGAAGCAGGTGGAGGTCATATCAGATTTTTGGTGCGATAGCACCGAGGTTTCTCATCGTCGGTACCATCCGCTCTCTCTTGAGCGCTACTAATATGACACTTGCTTGATTGCGATTAGAGCTGGTACGGGGGTTAGGCTCAACTGCTTCTTCCTCTCCTTCTTTCCCAGTGCCACATTTTGCCTCCGCTTCTTCTTCTCTTCCATCACTAGGGCCATCCTGACATGCTTAGTAGTTGCTAGAGCCGAATTTAAAGGATTTAACGCTCTCCTGTATCTTTCTCTTTTTGCTCTTTTTGCTTCTGTAGTTTAGCTTTCGGTATAGGCTTGCTTAAGCTCCTTATTGTACACTATATCCCATTTTACGTATTCTTTCTTTTCTGCAATAGTTATTACGTGAATGGATGTGCTGGTTTTTTTTTTTTTTTTTTTTTTTTTTTTTTTTTTTTTTTTGAACAATACTTAGGGCTGAAACCCTTGTTAACAAAAAGCTATCACTTTGAACTTATTAAGACTAATAGGCACAATAACGCCGACCTGAAGTGGGTTAACCATATAAGACTAAACGAGATAACAGCTAAATGCTCTGTGTTGCATATGGGGTAATCATCCGAGGATGGGTAACCTAAAATGAACTATCCGACAGGGTCGCCAAGCACTATGGCGCTTTGCCACGTTCCCGACAACACTCATAGCCTTAAACTTTTTTTTGGCATCCGGTCCTAAGACCGAGGTATAATCTGTCTGAGGTCCAAACATTCGGTTGCGTTAGTTTCCTTAGAACTGGGGATTCGAGGACAACGCGGGATTTCCGCTCTGTCTAGGACTTAAGCCATTTTCTAGTAACTAGTTTCCCCATAGGTTTAAGTCCGAAAACCATGCAATACCTTGATTCTGTCCAAGATTTATAATTTTCTTTAAGTAGTTGGTTTCCCCATAGGTTTGAGTCCGAGGACCATGCAATACCTTGGTTCTGTCCAAGACTTATAATTTTCTTTAAGTAGTTGGTTTCCCTATAGGTTTGAGTCCGAGGACTATGCAATACCTTGGTTCTGTCCAAAACTTATAATTTTTATTAAGTAGTTGGTTTCCACATAGGTTTGAGTCCGAGGACCATGCAATACCTTGGTTCTGTCCAAAACTTATAATTTTCATTAAGTAGTTGGTTTCTCCATAGGTTTGAGTCCGAGTACCATACAATACCTTGATTCTGTCCAAAACTTATAATTTTCATTAAGTAAGTAGTTGGTTTCCCCATAGGTTTGAGTTCGAGGACCATGCAATACCTTGGTTCTGTCCAAAACTTATAGTTTCTTAAAGTAGTCTTGAGGATTAGCCTCTCGACCAAGGTGTGGGGCGTTGACTTGATGTTGGAAGCCCCTAGAACTGACCGTGCCACTGGTGCTTCGAAGCGTAGCCCCTAGTGGAACTTTATATTAGGGCAACAATAGCGTCCTGCTGGAAATAACGGAGGGGCTTTCTCGGTCCCTTGTTTGACAGGAGCTCGATCCTACCACCGCCTGTGCCAACGCACAAGCCTTTCCCACAGACGGCGCCAATTGTAAGGTCTCAAATTGTAACAACCCCAAATTGGTTTATTGGATTCGAACGTTTAAGGCCCAAACAATAAATTTGTAGAGAGTGGGCTGAAAGGCTAAGTCTTGGTCACCGTGGCAGTGGTTAATCATGGTAGACACACGTATGAACCATGTTTGCCCAAGAAGTCTCTCTCCTCGGCACGACCTGGGAGGCTCTAGTTCTTGGCCTTTTTTCCCAGCCCCCCTTCGGCTTGTTTACTTCTCTTTTTATACTAGCCTTTACCCTCTCTCCAAGGTCTATGTGTAGGTTCAGCTTTTTGGAGCCGATGCTTGTCCTATCGGCCTATACCCAAAGTGGTTGGGGGTGGTTGTAAAAGCTGAAAAGTATTGCTCTGTCAGGCGTAGAGTATTTAATTGCGATAATGGCAATCCTTCCCTTGTCCTTTGTCGTCATACTGTTTAGGGGTCTTTTCCCCATCAATGCAGAGGTGTTTAGCTTTTCCATGAACTGTTCCTATACCGTACTCACCCTTTCTTCCAGGAGCACTTTGGAATGCCAAGGACAGAATCGTCATCGGCTATATCTCTAGGCCATTTGGACTTTCGTTGTATGTCCTCGGCAATGTCCCTCCTCGGCTCGGGCCTTGGGCCCTAACGTAAAGTGGGCCTGGGTCACAAGTTCTCCGGCCTCACATAAATAAATTATTGACTTTATATATTCATTTTTACTGATTTTAGCATTTATATATATTTATTTTTTATTTCCAATTTTCCTATAATTTTTTTTTACATTCACTTATTTTTTAAATATTTACAATTTCTTCGACCTTTGGAAGTTCTAAACAATGACCAAAAACTTGTGAAACATTAACAGTAAGTCTACAAATCTAAACCACACAAGGTTCATTGAATCTTTTAGTAAGAATAGTCGTATTTTGTTTTCTCTCATACAAGTTGACGGCAGATATCTTTTATTCAACCATTGTGTGTTTCACCAAGTCTTTAGGTCTTTGCTCGGAACTTCCACTAGACTTGAATTGGGAAGTTATAGTCTTGTCTATTAACCAGTGTGCATTTTCAAGATTGATGAATGACTAAGTCGAAAGCAACGAACAAGAAACTGGAGAGAGAAATAAGAGAGTTTAGGAAGCGAAGAGAAAAGGAAACTAAGGAGCAAGAGACATTTAGATGAAAAAAAATAGAGAATCAATTGAATTAATTCATCTCAGTACAAATATATTATTTATATATAAGAGCTAGGCTTAACTATTTGCTTCTTAGTTTAGGAAGCGAAGAGAAAAGGAAACTAAGGAGCAAGAGACATTTAGATTAAAAAAAATAGAGAATCAATTGAATTAATACATCTCAGTACAAATATATTATTTATATATAAGAGCTAGGCTTAACTAATTGCTTCTTAGTTTGAATCCAAAGTAAATTAAAAGAATTTTAATTTACTTTGGATTATGAGGAAACACTTGATCGAGAAGCAAGCCTAGATCAAGTGTTTCCTCATAAACCCCTTTTTCTGGTTTTATATATGAACTGTACATCACACTCTTCATGGTGAAGTTCTATTTTTCATCCATAAATTTTCATTATTTGTGAATTCTAATGCATAAAATTGTTTATTAAAAAAAATATATATCATCATTTTAAAAGGGGGAAAAAAAAACAGTTCATGTAGATCATGAGGATCGAGAATTTATTTAATTGTCACTAAATTGATATTTAATTTATTTTTTACTAAAGAATTTATTGTAACATATAAAATTAATAGTTGATAATGATGCTCAATTGCAAAGTCATCTTGTTGAGGACAAAATTAAAAAAAAAAAACAACTAAACAATCTTTTAGATGGAGTTAGACAACACATACCCAAATATTGAAATCCCAAACTTTAATTTTGTAGTCTGAATAGGCAACAAGCCAATTTCTCAAACCAAATACATAGTTATAGTGTATAACCAAATATAATTTAAGTGGCCACTTCAATGTTTGAGTTTTTAAGGACAAATTTCAATTTTCAAGGCTGATTTTAAATTTTTGGGGGGCCAAGAATTTTTTGAAACAAAATTCTCAAATAATGATCTATTTATTAATTAATTATTTTAGAAAATTTTCTTACTACTGTTTTTAATTAAAAGTTTTTAAAAGCATTTCCTAAGAAAAGGGTATTTATTAATTAATTATTTTAAAAAAATTCCATACTACTATTATGTTTTTTTTTTAAAAAAAAGTTTTTAAAAGCATTTCCTAAAAAAACCCAATTCCGTTTAAACAAAATACTTGTACCATAAACGATAAGGAATAAATGGCTAAGTAATTGTTTTCATCTTTAAAATAAATTAAAAAAACCAATTCGGATGCTTGACTATAGTCACATTAAACTTTTTTTATTATGAAAAAACAATGATAATATATATATATATATATATATACACAATTATTTACACAAAATTTTTTTTTTTTTTTAAATGGGATACTTCCATGCAACAACAACATGACTAGGAGTAAATGCCAAAACAGAGAGCTAGCAATAGCAATAGTAGTGACTAGAAATGACTTGTACAAGACAGAGTGGAAAAAATGGCCAATTCATTGTGCAAGGGAGGGAATGGCAGAGAACAATTTACGGGCATCATGCAATTATTATACAGTCCAAACTTCCAAGACTTCAGCTTTCCAAAGTTTTTGGGAGTTCTAAACAATGACCAAAGACTTGTGAAACGTTAACAGTAAGTCTACTAATCTAAACCACACGGTTTCAAGGTTCATTGAATCTTTTAGTAACTTAGTAAGAATAGTCGTATTTTTTTTTCTCTCATACAAATTGATGGAAGATATCTCTCATTCAACCACCGTGTGTTTCACCAAGTCTTTTGGTCTTTGCTCGAAACTTCCACCGGACTTGGGAAGTTATAGTCTTGTCTATTAACCAGTGTGCATTTTCAAGGTTGATGAATGAATGAGTCGAAAGCAACGAACAAGAAAATTGAAAATTGCATGATATAGTGGACAATAGTGATAAACATGTTTCATGCTTACTAACAAAATGTAAATATCCTTCAATTTCTTTCATGTTTAAAAATGTTAAATGTTATGTATGTATTTCAGGATTTAAAAAATAAATCCTAAAAAAATTATATTTGCCCCCCTCTCCCTCTAGAATTAAAACTGACCCCTAAAAAACTAAATTAACCCAACAACCCACAAATAAAATGGTTTACACATTACCATATATATATATATATATATAGAGAGAGAGAGAGAGAGAGAGAGAGAGATCTAACAATTAATTAACCTCCCAACAGAGTTACTTTTCGTCCATGCAACGGTCTCTCTATGTGCTATGGATAATGGAGCAAATAAATAGACCCATTACTCCTGTGTGTGGAATCATTTACCCGAAGTGTGTCTCTTGTGAAAGGCGATAGTGAAACGGTGGAATCTGAACCCATTAATTTCTTTTGTCTATGACAAGTTATTAACAAGTAACAACAATAGATATTACTTTTTTTTTTTTTTTTTTTGCAAAAGTTTCAACCTATTGTGTCTGCTCCTAATGATAATTCTTTATTATTAGATCAAGACACTAATCGATTTTTAGTGTAGGCGGGGATTAAATCTCAAATCTTTTATTCAACCATTAGAGATTTTACTAGTTGAGCTAATTGGAACCCACAACAATAAAAACATATTGATAATTTGGCAGTAATACACAATTAGTTATTGATTTATTCTAGACTATTTGTTAGAGTTAATTTTCAATGTCTGGTAATAGTAAGTTGCTTTTATGTGGGATTTTATAATACTATTGTGTACCACCAAATGTGAAACTATGTCATTCTATAGTTATGTGGTGATTGTTTGTATTGTTATTTAGCATTTTTCTTTTTGTAACTGATTAGTTTTTCAAAAAGAAATACAAATATTTTAGAAGTCAATGTTAGTGATTCAGTATTACCTACCTTTAATGATGATATCCAAAATTTTGAAATTCCAATTTCATAAAAAAAAAAAAAAAAACATTATAATTGTGGAAGAAAATTTTCTAGGGAACTCTTTAAATGTTTGTTGAATCTTTGTTAATTGTGAAAGGAAAAAAAAAAAAAAATTGTATTCATGTTTGGCCTCCCCTAATTTCAAATCTTGGTTCTATCCTTGTTGGACTCTTTTGTTTGGTAAAGGTGGACTTGAGAAGAAACAACCTAGGTCATGCTCAACATTCACAACACCCTCCAAGACCTTAACCAAGATGAACATGAAAGGCCTTTTTGTGAAATCATTTTGAAAGCACCATGTTGCAACCCTCATCGTATTTACCACTTCTTCTCTATGTAAATGCATATCTTCATTGTAATTATCAACCAAATTTAACAATTGTTCCTCCTCAAACTTTTTTGTTGAATAGATCAACTAGATGCATTGCTTTCTCTTATTGAGATCGATCAAACTTTCTCCTTCTACACAATATCTCAAAGATCACTATTCTAAAGCTATTAACATCTACTTTTCCTATAATTTCTTAATTCAACCATTATGGGAGCCATATAGCCAAGAGTCTCTCTCATAGCTATCACAATAGGATTTGGTCAAGAACGATTATTATACACAATCCGAAATCATAAACTTTTGCACTGAAGTTCTCATCTAAGAGGATGCTATGGGGTTTTATATCCATGTGAATTATTTTTTGTCTACAATCCTTATGTAAATAAGCTAGCTATGCTATGTTAAAGTTTTTAGATATAATATAGCTAGATAGATATAAATATAGATATTATTATTATTATTATTATTGGTATTATTATAATTTATTTTTTCTCTCTTTTAATCAAATAAAATTGGGACTATTTTGACATAATTTGTGAAGCTAGCTTTAAAAAAAAAAAAAAAAAATTTAACAAAACACCATTTCAATTTTCAACCTAATATTAGTTTTGGGGATAGTGACAAAGCCATGATTTTAGCCCAAAGAAAGTGAGATTAAAATGTAAGATTAAAATTTTTTTTTTTTGAGAAACGAAAATAAAATTAATCTAAAAAATATTGATCAATATTAATAGTAAAATAAATAAATAATTATATGCTAATATAATTTTCATACACAATATCTTATAAATGTAAAATCAATATATATTGGCTCCACTATTGGATGGGAGCATTTGTCCATCTTGAAATAGTTACCATATTAAGAATACATTTAATCAAGAACAAAAATTTACATATATGAGATATGAGCCCGGGGTTCGAATCTTACTTATACCAAAAACCAATTGGTGGATTGGCCTAATGAAAAATACCAATCATCTTAGAGTGAGTAATATAAAGTAAAATTCTATTGTGTGTGTATATATATATATATATATATATATATATTTTAAAAAATCTACATATATTCATTAAAAATTAGTATAAAAAAAACCGCATAATCAATAATAAATGTCAAATCAGGGCAAGCTTAATAAGCTCCATAATATAAAAAGCCTCCAAAATTTGTGTGATACAACAAAGTGCTGTGCCAACTACCATTTACGAGAGAAACTTGACCAAAGTGAACCAAAATGAACTAAATTGCACCAAAGTGGACCAATAGACCGAATGGACTGAAATGCATTGAAGTAGACTGGAGTAGACCTTTTTTTTTTTTTTTTTTTTTTTTTTTTTTTGAGAAACAATTGGAATAGATTAAATGGATTACGTTAGCACATTTCAAACCTCTTGCCTTTCACGGAGACAAGGCTGCCTATAAACAAAAGTGAAGAGATGGAACATAAATTTGTACTTTCTACATGGATTACATTTTTTGTTACTTCTAAGACCTGAAGTTGGATACCCGAGCAACCCAACAGAAGCCCCCCACAGCATAGCCCTCCCTTGCTTCTTCCACAAATTCTATAAACTTCCATTTGCGAGCCTAGTTTTTCCCTTCCCTTCTTGTTCTTGGTTTTCATAAGAAATCAAATGGATGGTTTTACCTCTCGGACAATTTTTTTGAGCTGGAACTAAATTTAGAGGAATTGCCTAAACCTCTAATGTTCCATTGGAGGCCCATTTGGGCCAGCCCTCCAAAAGCCCCATAATGTCAGTTTGCTCCAGAAACACTCATTGGGTTTTTATTCTTCTTTTGCAATGCTTTTGGGCAAAAATGGCCCATTACCATCAATTTTCAAAATAATTTGCCCAGAAACACTGTTTCCAAACTATATAGCAATATACCACTTTTTTAGGTACTCGAGCTTGCCAAGCTCGAGTACCATGTTTTTTTAATCCACTATCGCGCCATATTCAAGGAGCCCTATAGTGCCGTTTTTAAGCCCTATAGTGACGTTTTGGGGCCGAAAAACGCTACTATAGGGCCCCTTGAACCTGTTATGGGGACTCATAAAAAAATTTTGCAGGAAAACGCCGCTATAGGGCCCAAAAACGTCACTATAGGGCTTAAAAACGCCACTATAGGGCCCCTTGAACCTGTTATGGAGACTTATAAAAAAAATTTTTGCAGGAAAACGCCGCTATAGGGCCCGAAAACGTCACTATAGGGCCCCTTAACCTGGTGTTGGGGCTTAAAAACGCCGCTATAGGGCTCGAAAACGTCACTATAGGGCTTAAAAACGCCACTATAGGGCTCCTTGAATATGGGGCGACAGTGTATTAAAAAAACATGGTACTCGAGCTCACCAAGCTCGAGTACCCAAAAAAGTGGTACATTGCTATATAGTTTGGAAACAGTGTTTTTGAGCAAATTATTTTGAAAATTGATGGTAATGGGCCATTTTTGCCATGCTTTTGTATACTAGTATGCTCGGCATTTTCTCGCCTTGCGTTGAGTCAAACTGGTTAATTGGGCCTAAGGTAACTAGAGGTGAGTATGGGCAAGTATCAGGTGGGTTGTTTTTCATTGAGTGGGCTTTATCTTATTAGGCTCAGCATGGCAAAATTATACAGCCATGTATCTGGGTCCAGTCCTTCTAAAGGGATCGTATGCAGTCCCTGGTCCATGGGCTTGATAGAATCACATTTTTAAAAAACCTGTTTTCTGGGGGGTGTAAATTTTCTATTGCTTTTAAGGTTTTATTTTTGAGAGAATTTCAATCTATAATGTTTACTTCTATTGTTTTAAGGTAAGATTTGAAACTTTTAGATAAATCCATGAAAAATGTATATATATTATGTGTTATTGAAACTAAATGGTGTACTATATTTATATGAACTACTTACATTTGTTTTTTTTTTTTTTTTTAAAAACTACTTACATTTGAGACTCTTTCAATATTTTTTTGTTTTAGAATGTTTGAGACTCCTTTATTTTTATTCTTTCTGATCTGTTTGAAAATAGGGTTAATTTAGCTTAGTTTTTGTGCTTAACAAAAAAATAAAAACGATTATTTTATTTTATTTATTTTTTTTTGCATAAAAAAAACAAACTATGATTTGATGATAGTAATATTCCTTTAATTTTATCTTCTGAGGATATTTTTCCTTTTATCCTCAGCCTTGATTTTAAATCATTTTTATTTATTCATTTATTTTTACTCACTTTCCAGCCCATGCATCCCACACGTTTATATTCATCTCAAGTGGTAAAATATTTAAATTACTACAGAAGTTTTTTTTTTTTTTTTTTTACTTTAAAAAAAAAAAATCAAGAATAGACTAGGTTAAGCACAAGCCACAAGTTACGAATTTATCAATGTCTTTTTCCCCTCCTTTAATTGGACTGGAAATAGGATAAAGAATTCATCAAAACATCCTTGAAAAACGGCATGAAAATGTTCATCGGAATTGTGTTAGAACTTAGAAACTTGATAAATATTTGACTAAAATACAAATTACATCCATTAAGTTTTGGATAATTTTTATTTTGACCCATCTCATTTTAAAAAAGATAAAGAAATCAAGATAAACTAGGCTTAACAATAGAGTCATCCCACCTACTCCCAAAAAAAAAAAAAAAAAATGGAGTCATCTCACGTCAAAAAGATAAACAAATCATAAAAATATATCCCTAAAAAATGACATGAAAATGTTCAATGAAATTGTATTAGGAGCTTGATAAATATTTCACTAAAATGAATTTTGCATTATTTAAGTTTGGGATAATTTTTATTTTTGATCCCTACTATTTTAAAATATGGATTTTGTTCTCTAAAGTTTTATGGAGTCTTGAATTTTGTTTCCTTCTGTCCATACTTGTTAATGATGTGACTATTAATTGGTAACTACACTTAAAACAACATAGCATCGATGTTAAAAAACAACAAAGACATGGGATGACATAGCATCGATTAAAATTTTGTTTCCTTCAGTTTACATGATTTGGCAATATGTCTACATCGAAGTTGCAATGATTTTCATTATACTAGAGAGAATAATAATGAGGCAGCTTACAAGACATCATCAGCGGTGGCTCCAGAAATTTTGTTTAGGAGGTTATTAAAAAATTTTAATAAAAAAAGAACTTAAATATATCGAGTTACTGACAAAAAAATAATAATAATATATGAAGTTTTACAATTTCATTCTACAAGTATTCAAATTTTGAATTATGAGTATTTATTGCCAATGTAGGTAGGTATGAGCCTACAATCATTTTATTTTGTTAAGTTTATCTAACATTTTTATTTTTATGCAGTTTTTATTATCTATTTGTTATTGTTTTTATAAAAATATTTTAAACAACCACACTCATTCATATATGAAATTATACACTAGTATCGACTTAACCAATTAAATGCTTGGATAATTACTAACTTTACGATTTTTTTTTCTTGAATTTTACTAACTTTATAACAAAAAGTTATTATAACATGATAACAATACACACACATGTAACAAACCATCTCTATTTCCTAATTATTAAATTATATAAATTTATATTATATTTATATTGTACACACAAACATCCATACACATCATAATTCACACAAATAACATTATAACAAAAAATAATGCACACAATCAATATTAGACATACTCACACACAATATAAATTTATATAAAAAATAGTGACACTTACAATTCACAAATACTTACTTTTTATTATTAGAGTTGGAAATACTAATAATAAAAGTGTGCAAAATTTAAGTCAGGGTATGCAAAAATATTTTTAAGAAAAAATTATAGTATTAAACTAACAAAAAAATATATTTTATATATATAATTTTTTTTTCTCGAAGTCAACCCCTGAGAATAATGTAGCACCGCCCCTGTACATTAAACCCTAATTATGAAACAACAATATATATAACCCCCAAAATTGATCAAAAATGAGCCAAAATAAATCAACAACCCTAGTTCTGAATCTCCGGCTCGAGACTATCGGCCTAGCCTTTGTTCTATGGCCTAAGTCTCACAAATGGTACTATTTAAAACCATAATGCTTCCATGTCGGGGTCGGGTTCAAAGAAGATCAAATACAAAACCATGGCCCACATAGCACATAGCCCAAACATCAATCATGCCAGATAAACGGTAGGCTTCTATGGTTCTATATTACTAGCTAGAGGTTGTCTTTGTTCTATGTTTATTTATTATTATTTAAACCATTATCTTTAAACCATTCGCTACTCACAAATTGAGCGAAACAGAGTTGGATTCTGATTGAATTTGCAAATCTATATATATATTCATAACATTGCTTTTGTTTGTTAGTCTTATATTTCCCACAAGAAATCTATGCTAAATCTCCACTGGCCTAGACTAGATTTTTTGTTTCCCTCTGTTGTGGGGAAATACATAATATTTTAGATTTAATGAATTTGCTTTGCTACTCACAAATTTATTACATATTCATGCCATTGCTTTTGTTTGTTATTCTTCTATTTTCCAATAATAAAAAATATGTGCTAAAAGCCTAAAACTCCACTGGACTAGGCTTGAAATTTTTTGTTTCCTTATGTTTTTAGTCAGATACACGCTATTCTAGATGAGATGGTTTTGGAGGCATAAAAACAGGGGAATGGGCAGACTAGCAGTGTGAGGGGCAACTATCTAATAAGTTAGATAAGGTTTGAAAGAATAATGGAAAGTAGTATCTCGAGTTTTAGAAACTCAAAATCCATATTAAAACTCAAGTCCCATAGAGGATGAGTTGGACTGAAAATGCCACATAGATCTCGAGTTTTAGAAACTCGAGTTCCTATAGTGACGTTTTTAAGTCCTATAGTGACGTTTTAAAGGCCTATAGCAGCGTTTCCCTGCAAAAAAATTTATATGATCACTCCACACTTCAGGGAGCCCTATAGTGGCGTTTTTAATCCCTAAAGTGACGTTTTAAATCCCTATAGCGGCGTTTTCCTGCAAATTTTTTTTATAAATATGACACCCTGTATCAGGTTTAGGGAGCCCTATAGTGGCGTTTTCAAACCCTATAGTAATGTTTTAAAGTTTTATAGCGGCGTTTTCCTGCAATTTAAGGAAATCGAGTTTTTAAAACTCGATTTCCACGTGAATTTTTTCCACGTCAAACTCATCTGCTTACAAATCAAGACTTAAAAACTCAAGTTTTTTCTTAGAACTCGAGTTTTAGACACTTGAGATGCTACTTTTCAGTATTGTTTTGAAACGTGACAACTAACTAAATTTTTTGATATTTATTGTTATTTGGAAAGGGTGTTCCATAGAAACAAGTTCTGCAGAACTTATGATGGTTGTTGAATAGATATCAGAGTGCTCTCTCTCCCTCTCCACACGCACTTCTTTGTTTTTTTGCAGGTCTGCTTCTGAAAATGCATAACTATTACTGATGGAAGGTCCGTTTACACTTTACACACAATGCAAGTCAGAAAGTGCCTCCAATACCATCACCCTTGTCTCGAAATCTGCTTGTGGTGGTTGGAGTCAATGGCATGTGGCTTTTATGTGACCATTGCTTTTTGTATCTTGTCTGTTTGACTTGTATTTGTTCGAATGTTTTGGTAGTCGCTATTGGAGAAGAAAAAAACAAGCATTAATTTCTTCAAGAATCATTCTTTTTTTTTTTTTGCTGCTTCTACTATTTTTGTTATAAATTGTTGATATTAGATTACACATGATTGAGAATCATTTTAGATAAAATGCACCAACACATTTTGAACTTTCACTTAGTTGCACTGACATTCTCTGCTGTGCAACTTGAGCCTGTTTTTTTTCTTACAACAAACCGAAGGAGGAGGATTTGAATCTAGGCTATCCCATTGGAGGAAACTTGGTGGTACCACTGAAGCAAAAGGCTTTTGGCCCCTATAACTTGGGCTGATAGGTACCACTTTATAAAAAATATATTATAATATGATCATATCATCAAAGAAGTTGCCGTTTTTTTTACCAAAAAAAAGAAGTTGCCGTTTTATTATTTTGCTCAAGGTAAAATCTAATTCTGACTATTCACAACAATGTTGTCTTTCAAACCTCCCAAAGATAACATTTGGATGTGGATTTGGAGATTGTGGAGCTTGTGGATAGGCAAGATAGGTGGAAGAGCATCCATAGTGGGAAGGAGTTGCTGTTATGACAGAAATTTGAGGGATTGGTGATCGTATGGCAGAAATTTGAGACAGTGGTGGAAACTAATTTGGTTCTCAGTTGCAATTCCTAGACATGCCTTTATCAATTGGTTTGCTATTACGAATAGATTGGCTACCCGAGATATATTACTCAAATGGGGCTACAAAGGTGACTCTCTGCTTTTATTGCAGGCTCCTTATGTGTGAGTCTTCCAAAAGAATCTGGAAAGAAGTTATGAAGAGGTGCTAATTACTAATTAGGAAGCCTGAGTTTGAGATGGTCCAGACTTGTTGAATGGGGTTTGCATGATCTGAAGGGGAAAAGTCTGAAGTTGTGTAAACTAGTATGGGGTTTGTTGTATATCATGTTTTGCGTCGAAGTAATGCTAGGATATTTGAGGCCGACTCAAGAATGAGGAAAGTGAAATACAAGCCATTGAGATCAAATCCCAATTGGTAACCAAAGTGCCATGTTGTTATTCGAAGATGCCTCTATTTGTACTTGGCAAGTAAACTGAAATCTTTATTCATTAAGGAAGCGGTTTTTCCTTTTCTACTTGGCAAGTAAACTGAAATCTTGACTGTTTCTGCGGAAATTTTCACTGTGGCATGCCACTTTGTACTTACCACACATAGGATATGTTCTCTCACTTTTGCTGATTGGTATAGCTTGGAGTGTTATCTCATGAATCTGGTGCAACACAGGAGCTGTGATCCAAGCTGATGCAAGAAGAGCAGTGATGCTAGCTGCTGCAATTTAACAGGAGCATAGCTAATGTATGATCTGTTAGTGTAGGTCTGTTAGAGCAAGGTTGTTAGTGTGGCAGTCACTGTTAAGTTTTGTTAAGCTCTTTAAGTAGTAGTTACTAAATCAGGTTGTTATAGGTTAGTTAATAGATCTGTAACGTGACGGGCTAATGAGATATACGCCTATACCATTCATAACCAGCCATAAGATCTTGTACTCAAGCCAAAAATGGACATTGATGAATAATAATATAGTTTCTCTCTATTCTCAACTTCTCTAATTATCCTCTTATCTCTAAACTTTGGAGGGCGACTCCTCAAATAAGTCAATTCCTACTCTAATCCGATTTCCTCATCAATACACTTTCACCTAAACACTATCACCACTATTCCATTGAGAAGGTTCATTCCATGTTAGGTGTACCTCTTGGTGCTTGGATGTATTTGTGCAGCTTCAGCTGCGTGCCTTGACTGGCCATTCATCTAAAAATAAATAAAATATGAGAGACTCCGAGAGCATTGGCAGTGATTATTAATGGTGTAGTCGCACTACCAATTAGTAAAATCTTACTATCCCCTATCTCAAAAATGCTCTTAGATCTCAAAAAGGCTCTGCTCTGTACAGAGTTGATGAGCCTCAAGCACACATTAGCATAGAGGCGCTAATGTGCATCAAGAGACCTCTCCCTCTCTCTCTCCGTATCTCTCTCCAGAGAGAGAGAATTAAAAATTTTCCGCTTAATAGGTTGTAACTGACATGCTTCGAGAAAGTTATTTTTGTTGCCTACTGCTTCAGGAGACCAAAAACCACATAATCTTATTATGTATCTTAATAGTTCAAGTTGTGTGGCCTAACATTTTTAAATTTTAAAAGTGGGGTTTTAGGTTTGGGTGAAGATGAGATTCAAACATAGGATCACTTACTTATGACATATTAACTTTTACTACTTGTCTCAAAAATTTAAATTAATGGAAAATAATTAATTTATCCATTTAATCATTATTCTAATCATAGGAACTTCAATATACAAACTTGATCACATATTTCCAACCATTATATACAAACTTGATCACATATTTCCAACCATTCTTATGTGATTTAAGCAAGAAGAGTTTACTAGATAGCCGAAAAAAAAAATAACTATATACAATACGACTCTTAACTTCTCTGCAAACTTACTATATTGCGTAATAAATACCCACAATGTTAAATAAGCATATATGTTACTAACAGAGAAACCAAGCTATTGCCAATAATCATCGACACGAATGACTTAGGTTGAAGTTACCATCAAAATTTACACCAATAATATTAGTTATTAGGTGAAAGAATTTATTAGAAGTACTGAAGTTACCTCATTTGTCAAACAATGAAAGACACTGAAAAGTCACAGCAGTCCTGATAGAACTGATGGCAATACTAGGGTAGTAGCAATAACGTGCGCTTCCTGGTTATCGACTCTAGCTATCGTGTTTGGTAAAGGTGGATTCATTAAAAAATAATCTAAAAAGATTCAACATCCACAACACCTTCCAAGACCTTAACCACCATAGACATGGAAGGCCTCTTTGTAAAATCAAATTGCAAACACCAATTGGCAACCATCATCATATTTACAACATCTTCACCATGTAATTGCATATCTCCACTGTTCTTATCAACTAGATCCAACAGTCGTTCCTCCTTAATCTTTTTCCTAAAAAGATCAAATAGAAGCATTTCTTCTTCTGGTTGAGAGCGATCTAAATTTATCCTTCCACATAATAACTCCAAGAGCACTACTCCAAAACTATATACATCTACTTTTTCTGTAATTATTGAACTAAGCCATTCAGGAGCCATATAGCCAGGAGTTCCTCTCATGGTTGTTACAACTTGGCTTTGATCTCGATCAACTAGTTTAGACATCCCAAAATCAGAGACTTTTGCATTAAAATTCTCGTCTAAAAGGATGTTATGGGGTTTTATGTCCAAGTGAACTATCTTCTGTCTGCACTCTTCATGTAAATAAGTTAGTCCCCTTGCTGTATCAAGGATGATCTTCTTTCTACGTTGCCAATCAAGCAACATCTCAGGATTTTTGTGAAATATCCATTTGTCTAAAGACCCATTAGACATGTACTCATAAACAAGAAGCCTATGAGATTTCTCAGCACAAAATCCAATCAACTGTACCAAGTTGAAATGATGAATGCTACCAATTGTCTCAACTTCGGCTAAAAATGATTTCTTGATTTGACCAAAACCATCAAGACGCTTCACTGCAACTTTTGTGCCATCAATTAGAGTCCCTTCAAAAACTGTACCAAATCCTCCCTCACCGAGCTCTTTACTAAAATTTTCTGTTATTGCTTGCAAATCATCATAAGAATACCTTGTGGGCATTCCTGGTACATGATCTAAATAATACTCCTCTACTTCATTAGCAGTTTCCTTCTTCCAAACTTTAAAAACAAAGAATCCAATTAAAAGAAACAGAACAAATGCTAGGTTGGATCCCAATATCAATCCAAGCCAATGTTTTTGTTGCTGAGGAGAAAGAGGAACATGTTGCACCTTGATATATACTTTAAAGTAAGTTTCTTCTCTTAAATCTCTTTCATCAGCGTACATCAAGGAAAAAATTTGGGATCGCAAATAGCAGCTCCCAACACGGTTGCTCGAATTATAAATAGCAGCTTTGCACGAACAGACTTTTAAGCAAGACTGTTTGCAACTCTCTAAACTTATGTGTTGGTAGTCTGGATGTACATCTGGGAGGCCTTCTCGAAAGGGAAAGTATGTGATGTTCTGGAGCTCTATAAGAATGTGATTTTTGTTCGCGTCACAAGACAAGGGAGTAACTAGAGAGCATCCAAGGTTTGGTAGCCTGTCATTGATGGGATGAAAATAGTTTGTACCATTTATGGGTGGCGGACAACTACACTGCTCATCTGTACAAATACCATAATTGCCGCAAACCCCAGGATAACCACAGTAACCAATATCCGGATTGAGAAAATCATCGACTTCATACCAGTTTCCATCATACACTTTCAAGTGTCCGTCAGGCCGAAGTTTCATGTACTTTGCAGTAATGGTTAGGCCAAGGGCTATGCCAGGTGATGGATAATCAAATTCGAAGGTAGCGAAGCTTTGATTCAGAAATTGAGAGTAATTGTATTTCACATTACTAAAAGGATAATAATAATAGATATCAGGAGGATTAGAATTGATATAGAAAAACAAACCTTCACTAGTGATTGAGAATGAAAACATTCCTCCTTCACTAATGAGTTGCTGACCTCTTAGCAACTTTTGGCCAAGAACCAGCGTGTCCGTTGGGTGATCAAAAGATTGCCAAATTGTTGCATTCTTGTCATCCAACAGCATGAGGTTGCAGGTGTCATCGGTTAAGTTTAGGCCAACCACAGATTTGTTGCTGATGTTTGTTGACCACGCTCTACTTCCATTACCATCTTCTAGCACCAAACCTCCTTCCGAAGTGAACTGCAAAGTCGCATTAAGGCTAACCGGATTCTTTGGGTTAGCAGACCATACTACTTCGGGATAATCCGATACCTTAAAATTGCCCTCTTCGTAATACAGAATAAAATTAGCAAAAAGAGATCTGTTATATGTTCGATTGTAGAAGAAGCCACAACCACACACATATTGACCATAGTATAGATCGGGTGATACACGGGAAAGTATGATGGTCACAAATGATCCATCATCGAATTTCACAGAATCGGGAGCAGAAAAACTGTTGGTCCTCGAAGTAGAAGAGTTTAGTGCCAGAAAACCATCAGGCACCGCAGTCACTGAAATGGGAAGAAGGTTTTGAAACGGAAGAAGGTAGATAAGAATAGCAAGGCAAGCCCAGCTTAAAGCCATTGTTTGTAACACACGGTGCAGGTAGAAGAAAAAGAAACAGAAAATGGACAACAAAGGGCGGATGGAGTTACAAGCATAACCAAAGAATCTCTTACGGCAGAATTTTTTTTTTAAAAAAAAAATTTGTAAATGTAATGCATGAGAAATTCTAGTTGACTTTTTCAGCTACAAAATCAACGTTTTTGGTCCACAAACAGCTCGAGCTATATCCGCACAAAAAAGAGGTGCTCTTTTACGCGCGCACACGGCCACAGCATTTTTGTGATTAATAATTTTGAATCTCTCTATATGTATGAAATGGCGTCAGATCTCGCTATTACATTTTTTTTTTTTTTTTCTACTTTCACTTTTTAAATTTTATATTTGATATATTTTTATTTGAAAAATTGTCAATAGAGAACCGGAAGAATAGGAAAATTATGTCCCTAACGAGTATTATTCTTATCAATGGAGAAAATATATCATATCATTATTTAGACTTTTTGAACTATAATGGTTTTTGCTGTGATGTTTTCTTAGTGCCTAAACTTGTTGTAAAATCTGTTTGGTCAGTGGCGAACTTGGCATGTCAAATGCCTCTGAACTGTAGCTGGTTTAATCCAGCTGTTGTGTAGTCTGTTGGTTGTTTTTCTCCCCTGTGTGGTATCAAAAAAAAAAAATATCATTATTTATTTACTCGTATTATTTTCTGCTTGTGTCCGAAAGACAGATTATAAGAAGCCTTATCCTATGATTTTTCAATTTGCAAATAGATAAATACTTCTGCTCTTTTTTTATGATTATTAATCTTCTTATTTGTAAGTACAGATAATGGGTTTTAACCCATGATCTCACTCGCAAGTCGCAACCTAAAACTTATGATTTTGTAACAACTCTATCTATTTTTAAGTGTACCCCAATTAAAAGGTCAATAAATATAGAGGGCAACTCCCCTGATACAAAGGCAGCAACATTTCAGGAGGACATAAAACCAGAATACGTTGCAAAAAATGTATTACTTCCATCTCAAAATGTTGTTCCATCGGATCAGAAACAGTAAGTCAGTACCTTCTTGAAGTGAAGCAAATATGAATAAAAATGGTAAGCTTATAAACATGATGAGGGGGAGATGGAAGTCAAACCACAAAGGACGTCACACTGAGCTATCGCTATCACCTGAACCCAAAACTTAGTAGTCATTTGTGGGACATGGACACAAGACAAGCAACTGAGAACTGATGTAAAATGATAATTAGAGATTGGAGATGCTCCAAATGTAAATCTATACATGTACTATATAAAAGGAGCACTGAATCTGTGCCAAACTACACTCACTCTCATGTATCATATTATAAAATAACCTCAAAATCAAAGTAACCTCCAACTCTCTTGGTTGGTCTATCGGACTCGTAGATAAAGTAACAACCCAAGATTCCAATGTGATGCATCAACATCTCTATAGCAATCTCTCTAATGACTTTCACCAAACACAAAACTTCCCTAAAAATAGATTGAAATAATTAAATCTAATATTATTAATTTTTTTTTAAATCAAAGAAGAATTAATACTACCTAGTACTTTTTTTTTTGAACCAATACTAGTAGGACTAGAAGTAGATTCCTATTTTACCACAATCACGGTTTTTTTTTTTTTTTTTTGGATAGAAAACTAAAATTCCATTAACATGAACGAGAAACAAATATATCAGTTGAGAGAGCGTGTTCTAAAAAACAAGGGCTCTCCTCAATTCAAGTAACATATTGCTCAACACCCTGAGCATGTTTTGCTAACAAGTGAGCTACCTGATTACCTTTTCTACTAACATGTGAAATAGAAAACCTATGAAAAGCACTTAACAGAGAACTAATTCCATACACAACTGATGCAATCGAAGATGGAGGAGGAGAAATGCCAGCAATAGCATTTGAAACCATAACCGAATCCCCCTCAAGAACAATCTCATGAAATCCCATATCTTTAGCAAACATAATACCCAATTCATAAGCTTTTGCTTCGGCTTCCAGGGAACCTAGATGTTGATTTAGCTTCATTGACAAAGGTCCCATGAACAAACCTTCACAATTGCATATTAAAACTCCTACCCCTGACTTACGTTGTTGCGCAAAGACAGCCCTATCAACATTTACTTTAAAAACAGAAGTATCAGGAGGTGACCAAACCTGTCTGCATTGTGGTTTTGCCGAGCCTAATGCAGAAGTTGCAAATGTTGCAGCATTTGCAGAAGTTGCTGCATTTGTAGAATTTGTTGCTGCATTTGCTGAATTTGCAGAACTTGGTAAATTTGAAGAATTTGCTGCCTTGAATGATTCAATATATTTTCCACACCACTTGACTAGCTCAAATCCTGTCATAAACTGCTTGCCATTTCTTTTCTCATTTCGCCTAGACCACAAAGACCAAGCAGTGGTCACAGCTAATGAGAGAACTTCCTCACCACTTTTCTGAACATGCACCCGGAACCAAAATAACTCCATAAAGTCATTAAAAAACAAATGTTGCTGCCTGCAGAAAATAGAAGTAAGAACCCAGGTACCCGAAGCACATAAGCAGCTCCAAAACACATGACCTGAGGATTCACAGCCCATTTTACACTCTTCACATAAGTCATTCTCAACAATTCCTCTCTTCTTAGGGTTAGACAATGTTGGTAGAATGATTTTACACGCTCTCCACCCAAAATGTTTCACCTTATTTGGAATTTTCAAACCCCACAGCACCTTCCAAAGTGTCTTCATATCACTATTGTTTGAACAGGAACCAGAATCAGGTTGTACTCTAGACTCCATTGCAATTTTGTAGGCACTCCTCACTAAGAATTTCCCAATTGGGGTTTGCACTCCATATCAAAGCATCTGCAGGTAGAGTTGAACTTAGTGGCAAACCCAAAATGATCTCAGCCTCATATGGTACAAAAATTTGATGAATTAATTCATTTTTCCACTCCCATGTATCACTGTTAATCAAATTAGAGACCAAAGCTTGACAGCCCAACAATCTTGGTGATGATATTACTTTGAAAGTAGATGGATTTGGCAACCATTTATCATACCAAATTCGAATCTTCTACCCATTCCCAACCCGCCATCTTACTCCACTCCTAACAATATGTTGTGTAGCCATTATACTCCGCCACAAATAAGATGGATGCTTTCCAATGGTGGCTGCCACAAACTCATAGTCAAGAAAGTATTTAGCTTTAAGGACTTTATATGCAAGGGAATTAGTTTCTGTTTGAAGCTTCCAACCTTGTTTAGCTAGTAAAGCTAAATTAAATTCCTTAAGTAGTTTAAAACCCATTCCACCCTTACTTTTTGGAACACAAAGTGTCTCCCAACTCATCCAAGGCATCTTCCTTTCATCACCCTTCTGCCCCCACCAAAAATTTCTTACCATACTTGTTAGTTCCTCACAGATAGAATCGGAAGTTTAAAACAACTCATAGTGTATGTAGGCACTTTGCTTGGGCAATAGCCTTTATCAAAATTTCCTTGCCACCTTTAGATAATAATTTCTCCTTCCACCTCGCCAATTTGCTAGCTAACTTCCCTTTAAGGTCCAAAAAGGTATTGCGTTTAGAGTGACCCACCAAAGATGGAAGACCAAGATATTTATCATGTTGGCAAATCACTTGAGCATCAAATCTCAATCTGAATTCTTCCTTGACATCATTAGGAGTATTTTTGCTAAAAAATAGAGAAGTTTTTGCTCAATTTTAGAGTTGACCCGAGGCTTTTTCATAAACCCCAATTATTCTTTGCAAAGATTCGCACTCTTCCTTGGAAGCTCTACAAAATATTAAACTATCATTTGCAAAAATTAATGGAGAGATACTTGGTCCGCTTTTACAAGCTGCAACCCCATGTAACACCCCATTCTCCACAGATTTTTTAATTAAAGTAGAAAGCCCTTCAACACAAATCAAAAACAAATAAGGAGATAAAAGATCACCTTGACGTAAGCCTCTAGTTGGAGTTATAGAACCACTTGGTACTCCATTGATCTTCAAAGAATAAGTATCCATGGAAATGCATTGCTTCATCAAACTTCTCCATGCAACATTAAAGCCCATTTTTTCCATTATTTTCTCCAACCAAATCCACTCAACTCTATCATAAGCTTTACTCATATCCAACTTGAGAGATACCTCACCCACTTTTCCTTTCTTCTTTTGGCTAATATGGTGCATAGTTTCAAAAGCAACTAAAACATTGTCAATTATTAATTTGCCATGCACAAAAGCACTTTGAGTATCATTGATAAGATAGGGCAATATTTTCTTGAGTCTATTAATAAGGGTTTTTTATGCTAATTTATACACCACATTACAAAGACTTATTGGACAATATTCAATAATCTTGGTGGGATTTTTTTGTTTTAGGAATAAGAACTATGAGTCTCATTAAATTTTGGTGGCACTTTCCCATGATTTAGAAAATCCAAAACCGTTTTAATTACACAATCACCAACAGATGGCCAAAAGTGTTGATAAAATCAAAATGCATTCAATTTATGAGATTATTGTTCTAAAATTTCAATTTCGCTTCCTGTTTGCCTTGTTTCTTTTAAAAAAGAAAGATTTATTTTATGTGCTATGTTGCTTTGGGTTTGGATTGATATATATATATATATATATATATATATAGATGGGTTCAAGTTACATTTTTTTTAAACCATTGGATTTAAATAGATCCAATGGTTTTAAAAAAAAAAAAAAACCCTCATTATTACAAATATTCTTTTTTGGATCTCATTAATTACCCTCATTTATTACATTTTAAATTTATTTCTAAACCCAAAAACGTTTGACTTCTGACTTGTCTGCAAAAAGAAAAAAAAAAAAAAAGCCAAACACTAAAAATACGCCATATATATATAGATGAACACAATGGGGGAAATTATGTATAAAGATTTTCAGTCTTCCTAAACTCGTGGAAATTAAGGTTCACAACAATTACCTTGAGAGGTTTGAATTGGAAGAATCAAATCTTCATTATCTATGTTAACGGAGAAGCATATATCCAAGCTCAACTTGCTACCTTTAAAAAATCTGAAAAAGCTAAATCTAGATATGCCAAACTTAACAGAAAAGTGGCTTCATGACCATCTTTCTGGACTTCCAGTCCTTGAGACCTTAAAGATAACTTCTTGTTATATGCTGAAAAGAATAAAGCTTTCAAGTCATCATCATCATCTTAAATCATTGGGATTGTCGTCATGTGACAATATGGTAGAAGTCATGGTTGATTCTCCTATATTATGTGGACTCTCATATTATGGCAATACTAGCAATATATCTATTTCATTGAATGCTTCGGATCTGTTAGAAGTTAAGTTCTTATGTGGTTCCGACTATCGTTCGAATGTTTGAAAGGATTAAATTCCTCTCAAAGATGGGAAATTTAAAAGTATTCGAATTGAGTAGTTTTTCATTTAAGGTATTTCTTTATTTGATTATATATCTTATTCATAAAGTATTCGGCTTGGTTTTTTTTTTTATTTTTTTTTTGAGAAACGGAAAGTAACGTTTTTGGGTTTAGAGATAGGTTTAGAATATAATAAATGAGGGTAATTAATGAGATCATAATAAGAATATTTGTAATAATAAAGGTCTTTTTTTAACTGTTGGATTTACTTAAATCCAACGGTTCAAAAAATATGTAATTCTAAAGAGGTTTATAGAAGGTTTTTGTGTGTATCTTATTAGGGTTTAATTTCTTATGTATAAGTGTAATCGTACTTACTGTATTTTTTGTATGAATTGTTAGGATTTGGCCATGGCTAGGGCGGTGGATTTGTCCAGACCTGGACTGCCAGCAGAGAAAGTAGATGGTAGCAAGTCTCTGTACGCGTGTGTCTCTGTTTGCAAAGGCTACCCTTCTTACATTATCTATTCTATCAAATTGAGCCAACTTCTACCATCTGAATACATATCTAAATCCAAATCCAAAGGTTGCGGCAGCTCCAGCGACAGTGACAGTGTCACCCTTTGCAGCTTACCCACTTCAACATTAACCCCAATTTCATACCCAACCATCTTCAGTGCCAGTCCAAGTTCCAGTTCCAAGGAACAAGAAGGATGCAATTCATATTCAGAATTGAAATGGAATAGATTCGCAACTCTTGGGGGTAATGGTCTCCCCTACGGTATGAATTGCTGTGTTATGGGCTCCAAAATTATTCTCGCCGGTGGCTTATTCAAGAGTTCTGAATATAGCACTTGGATTTTCACCTTGGAAACCAACCCAGCTCTGGATCCCAAGCCTGAATTCCAGAACATAAACAAGAAGAAGAAGAAGATGAAGAACAACAACAACAGGAAAAACAACTATTCTCTGAAACCTCTAAGCGCTGGCAAATCTGACCCCCTATTGGTGGAAATTGAGGGCAGGCTCTATGCCCTCGCTGGCATTCCCCTTATGCCCATTGAGGAGTTACCCAGCCCTACTTTTGAGGTATTTGACCCATCCACCCAACAGTGGTCACCTCTCCCTCCCCCTCCATTTTTCAACCTTAATGAACCTTGCTGTTTTGCCGCATGGCACTACAATGCTCGTGCTTGCTTTGATTATTTTGTGATGGACTGTAGGATCTCTGTTTGTGGTCCTTCTAGTGTGGGATACACCTTCGACATACCCACCAAAAAATGGATTCGTTGTTCACACTTTGGTATTTGTACTCCATTTCCATTTGCGGGCATGGGTCTAATGATAAAATTAAGTGCCCGTGGAGATAAGGCCATCATTGGCCATGATCAACACAACAACTGCTTGCGTGCCTACTTCCTGCATTATTCATATGGTCATTGTCAATCTGTTCCTATACCTGTTGACATCCCTCCTGAATTTTCCTATTGCCGTCCTAATTTTGTTCATCTAGGGGACGGGATTATCTGTGTTGTTATGGCTATTGTTGTGGCTGAGTTTGAGGAGTTGCGTATCTTTGTTGCCACTTTTCAAGTTTCAAGAGTTAATCGACGGAGTATTTATCTTGACTTGTGGGAAAAGTGGGTTACATATGATCTCGACGGCCATGATGACGCCGATGTAGATGACACTATAGCAAATCGTTGCAAATTCATTCGCTTCAAAATCCTCAATACTCATCTCTCTGTATACAAGTCAAAGCCATCCAAATATAAAATTTTCTCTGACTGCATCGGCGCCTATCTCCTGTAACTTGTAAGCCTACTTAACATTCATCCCCTCTTAATTATTCATATGCTTTATTTCGTGCTCCTTTTATATGTTGGATTTTGGAATCCTTCTCTGTCATGGTATGATTTTCGCTCTCCTGTTGATTGTATGCTTATGCTTAATACCTCTTCTGTGCCACTTGCTTCTCTTCTGGTTTTATCCTTTAGTACACCCTTGCTTTTTAAAATGTGCATTGGTTTTGTGACCTTGACTCTCTGTACACCTTAAGCAAGGTAATATTACTAGTAATGACTAGTGAGCAATCTTTTGTTGATGTTGGTGTATTTGAAATGTCTGTCTATGTGTGCTTGTAGTGGGCATACTTCTGATAACATAGGGGGAAAAGAGCAAGAATACTATTTATTGAAACAAATAATTTGCTGGAAAATCTGGATTGTGGTTGTTTATAAGTGGTGGGTAGAGAAAATATGTTGGTCATATTATTATTCAAATGTTTCAATCTTGGCTTTCTTTTTTGGTGGGGGTTTTTATTAATTTTTGTCTTTTCATTTCAGATTTAATTTATTTTTTTATTTTTTAAAGGAGTTCTTATTGAAGTTTGTCTTGACTTACACCAAACCTTGGATGGGGAGGTTAACTATCCAGTATCCATTCCAATCACATTAATTAGTATCTTGAACTGATTCTCACTTGGTTCTGCTGTCCTATTCCTAAAACAATATATGGTTAACTGATGAGAGGTCAGTTTTGTGACCCTTGAAGCATGATAATGTTATTGGTATGGATTGTGAATTTGTGATTGTGTTGATGTTGAGGTATTGGAAAATTATGCATGCGTCCTTGTGTGGTGATTTGAGAGTTAAAATTCCTTAATTTGTGAGGCAGTCTCGTACACTTCTTGCTTTGTGCATGGTGCGACCCCACCTATCACTAGCATATCAGTGTGCAAGCTTGCTTGATGTGCTGAGGCAAGTACATTTGCGTTCATTCATACTTTCATGCGCTCAACCTCCCTCCCTCCCTCCCATTTTTCATAATTGGATTTGGAGTTGGTCTTTATGTTGTAATTGTACATAGCTGCGCCATATGCATGTGCTTAGGTTGGTTAGTATTTTGTTCCAATTCTTATGTTCTTTTTAATTGCCAGGAAATTGAGGCATCAAACTAGGCACTAGAAGACTGCTCGAGGCTTATTGAGGAGTTACATTGTTGAGCGTGAGAAAAGCCCCTAACATTGGGGTCACAATTATGCTGGGAACCTGATTACCTACAGTTAGGTCCGGATGCAAAAAGTATAGGTCATTGGTTAGGTCCAAGCCATAGTTACTTCCTGTCCTACATAAAAATTCTATATATTTTGAAAATTGAAAATTGAAAATCTAACTGAAAGGTTGTATGCTCTTTATGTTCTTAACACTCATGTTATGTCAATCGGATTTTTTTATTATTTGATCTATAAACTTATTTTTTATACATAATTTTAAGAGATCGATTGGAACTCTAAAGCTTAATTATTGTTATGTTTCTAACATCAATTCGCCAAAATCCCATGGAAGTTTCACTGTCTGGTTTCAAAGCTCAATTGAGCTATCTTGAACTGCTAAGGACGCAACAATTATCACAATCATAACCCTCATGTAGCAAAAATATTTGAAATCTCAAAGCACAAAATCACAATATCCTTTTTCATTTCCTTCAAAAAGAAAAAATGAATTCAAGTATTAATGATCCATAAAAACGATTATAAGGACTTGCAACTTAATATATAACAAAAGATTTTATTATACAACAAGCAATTTAACTTATAACAAGCAACATTATGTACACAGTAACGGTAGTGACGTTCCTCCAATCATGTAGTATCAATATTTGGTCGATATGATATGAGACTTTACATTCTTAAACCTCAGGACCAAAAAGACCTAAATTTCCTCCAACAAACGCAAGTTTTTCAACACAAACCTACTTGTTACCTAACCAACAGATCCCTCAAGCTTCAAACTCATTAGTTGATTCACTTCAGAACCAAACTCGTCAGGAAGCTCATTGAAAACATCCCTGCAAAACCCAGAAATCATGGCAGCCATGGCTTTCTCATACTCAATTCCCCTCTGCTGAAAGTAAAATAGTTGATCTTCACCAATTTTGGAGGTACTGGCTTCATGTTCAATTCGAGCAGTGGGGTTCTTCACCTGTCAAAACATTTTAGAGTATAAGCCACACATAAGGATGAACAGTTTCAACACATAAGGTGTAAGAAGAACTTCAACAAGATACTGCAAAACATTTATCTTTCATTAATGATTTACCAAGGTGATTCACATCACAGACAATGAGTTTTCTAGCTATCTGAAGCGAACTCTCTAACTAAACAACACCCCCAACCGCCACTCCCCCAAAAAAAAAAAAACACATCCTTTCTCTCCCCACCCTGGTCTTCGGATTCAGTTGTGTAAAAGAATAGCAGTAATCATCATATACATTAAAGTTATGGCAGTAGCATTTAGAGTGGACCAATGGAAGTGACATAATTCCATCAATCATTGTCCTACCAAAAACAAGCTCAATTGTTTATTTATTCATTTATTTTCCTCTCTTCTCTCTAGGATGACGGTAATGATGCCTTCATTGTGTCATGTCCAAAAGACAGATTATAAGAAGCTTTACCATATGATATAGCAATTTTGCAAATAGATATATAGTTCTGCTCTTTTTAAGATTATTATTTTTTCTAATTCATGAGCACAGAGAATGGGTCTTGAACCCATGATCTCACTCTCCACCTAAAACTTATGATTTTGTAACAACTCCATCTATTTTAAAGTGTACCCCAGTTAAAAGGTCAATAAATACAGAGGACAACTCCTCTGATACAAAAAGCAGCAACATCTCAGAAGGACATAATACCAGAATAAGTTGCAAAAAATGTATTAACTTCCATCTCAAAATATCATACCATCAGATCAGAAACAGTATGTCAGTCCCTTCCTTCATTTTTTTTTTTTTTTTTTTTTTTTTTTTTTAATATGTCAGTATCTTCTTGAAGTGCAGCAAATATGAATAAAAATGGTATGTTTATAAACATGAAGTAGACATGAAACTCAGTAGACATTAGTTTTTTTAAAAAAATTGGTAAATAGTAGTCATTTGTGGGAGAATGAAACAAGATAAACAACTGAGAACTGATGTAAATGATTTTTAGAGTTTGGAGATACTCCAAATGTAATATCTATACTAGTATTATATAAAAGGAAGCACTGAATCAGTGCTAAACTTTACTCACTCTCATGTATCATATTAAAAAATAACATCAAAATCAAAGTAACCTCCAACTCTCTTAATTGGTTTATTGGACATGTAGATAAAGTAACCACCCTATCCCCATGTGATGCATCAAAATCTCTATTGCAATTTCTCTAATGAATTTCACCACCCACAAAAATCTTTCCTGGATATATCAAATCTCCTGATCTCACCATTGGAAAGATTGTGTTCCATACAAAAATCAATCCAATGCTACTTATGAAAACAATCATAAATTCTACTTCATTTTTCTTCCTGAATATCATAAAATGCTACTTATTAAAAAAGAAACTCCAATTGTTTATCACTGAATATGCAATAACAAAACCTGATACATCAATTTTTTTTTGATAAATAAAGAAATTGAGGTACACCGGGGGTGTACATGGGTAGCATACATCAAATATTTATGAGCAGACACTAAAGATGAGACACCTAGAAAAAATTGTCAAATCAGTCAAACGGAAAAAATTCCAATTGCACAACTGATAATTGACTCTAGGATCTATTTAGTCCCAGATTTAATTTCTTCAATATTTTACAATAACTTCAACTTGGATGATATCTTTTTTAAGGAGAAAAAGAAAAAATGTCCAAATTCATATGCACTTTCAACAAACATTCAGGTTTATGACCCAAAACTGCAGTAGACAATAGACTGACACATGTAATGGGTATGTCTGGTTTGGAGGAAAATATGGAGGAAGGAAAAAGGGGGAGGGAATGAAGTTTTCCCTTGTTTCATATGGAAAACTCATAAATTTCCTATTCTTCCAGTTCTCTATCCCCCAATTTTTCATTCTCACTACCAAACCGACCCATAAGAACTAGATACATTGGGTTAGTAAACCACCTCAGAAACTTCAAACCTTCCATGACCAAATGGAAGGGTTTATACAGGACTACAAGAAATATAAATGAAAAAGAGGAAGAAGATGAAAGCAAGAAGAATAAAAAAGAAGCAATTATACACATCTGTAAAGATTAATAGCTCAGTAACCCTAATTTGCAGACTATTTAATGCTTTTTTGGTAAATTGAAATTAGAAATTGTTGTTGTTTTCAGATAATAAGTCATATACAGAGTTCACTCACTCATCTGTCTCTGCCCTATGACTATGAGGACATGGAGATAATTCTCAGTCCATATCCCTTGCATGAACTTGAAGTAATTATAAAAAGAGAGGAGCAATGAGGCAACTCCAACATTCCAATCATTGAGAATGCCAGAGTCTTAATTGCCTCCACTTCCTCAAACATGAAATGAAACAATGAAATAAAGTACAATACAAGATACAAACATCCTGTCCAGATGTAATGAAATCTCTTAAATGCTTAGGTGAAGTCATTTTTTTCCTAAATGGCTTGTAGTTGCTAGTCATTTATTGTCCCAGAAAACTTCTTTTTATGTACAGAAATGCTTCTATAATTGAAGCAGTTTATGTATACAATAATATCTCTAATCTTTCCCAGAAACCTAATTGACTCGTTGACTATCCAGATAGCTTGGACAGTCAGGTAACCTACACATTAAATGCTTGCCCGCACTGATTTTGTGTACTTTGCAAGACAGCCACCTTTGAAACTAATGTTAACTTAAATCACACCTCTAGGTAGATTCCAAAACAATATTGGCATCTTGTCTTCAACTATGCCCAATTGGCCAACTAGCATGATATAAATGGTGTATGCAACTTTCTTTTTAAAAAATGGAAAATTAATAAAAGAAATTATAATTTTTGAAAGAACATCAAAGGTGTGGCAACCTGTATAAACTGGGAGAAAAGGGGGGGCGCATTTAAATTGTATATAGTGAACATATCTAAGGGTAGGTTTCAGTAGGACCACACAGTGATAAAAAGAAATGCAAGTATGACATCCAGTAACCCCATTGGGCTGGGAAGGAAGGAAAGTGGGATCTGAATACAGAATACTCCATATAAAGCTCTTGAACAAATTAAAAACCAAAATAATCAGCATGAGTAATCAGTCAAAAATACTAAAAACAGAAATATTAATACAAACAAACTGAAGAAATTACCTGGATGTATGGATATGTATTGGCAGCTGCAGTGTCACCAATAAGCATGGAATCACATTGAGAGGAGTTTCGAGCATTTTCTGCTTTTGACTGAACCTGAACAAGACCCCTATAGCAGTTCCTTGAATGCCCAGCCGATATACCTTTAGAAATAATCCTACTCCTAGTGTTCTTCCCTTTGTGTATCATCTTTGTACCCGTGTCTGCCTGCTGATAATTATTCGTCAAAGCTACTGAATAGAACTCTCCCACGGTATCATCACCCTCCAAAACAACACTCGGATACTTCAAGTGATGGCAGACCCTGTTTCCACTTGGGTCCAGGATATTTTTGAGCGATCCCCAGCACAAAGGCCTCGCTTTGTAACAAAATTATAAACCCCTCCATTCCCTTCCTCGTCCCCAGCATACCAATTCTGCACTGTGGAGTACTTAATCTGTGCATCCTCAGCACAATGCAACTCCACCACAGCAGCATGAAGCTGGTTTCTATCATATGAAGGCGCAGTACACCCTTCCAAATACTCCACAAAACTCCTGTCATCCGCAACTATTAACGTCCTCTCAAACTGCCCCGTTTCCAATGCATTAATCCGAAAATAAGTCGAAATCTGCATTGGACACTTGGTGTCCTTTGGAATATAACAAAACGAACCATCACTAAACACAGCCGAATTCAACGCTGCATAGTAATTATCCTCACTAGGCACCACCCTCCCCAAATACTTCCTAACCAAATCCGGGTACTCCCTAATAGCCTCTGATATCGAACAAAATATCACACCGGCCTTCTCTAATGTCTTCCTATGTGTCGTGGCAATCGATACACTATCAAGGACGGCATCAACAGCAACATTAGCCAATCGATTCTGCTCATTCAAAGGAACACCCAGTTTATCAAAGTACCTAATGAGTTCCGGGTCGGCCTCTTCGAGGCTATTCAAAGCAGGTTTCTTCTTGGGTGCAGAGTAATAACAAATATCTTGAAAATCAATAAGTGGGTATTGGTTATCAGACCACTTGGGCTCTTTCATCTTCAAAAATTTCTCATAAGCATTCAATCTAAACTCAAGCATCCAATCAGGTTCTTCTTTAAGCGAAGAAATCAATCTAATTGTTTCCTTAGAAAGCCCCTTAGGGATCGAATACGAATCAATATCTATATTAAAACCAAATTTCTTATCGTACTCTATGTTACGAAGAATTTCCTGGATTTTCTCACTAGCACTGGGTGTAGTTGTAGTTGTAGTTGTTGAAATCGAAGACTTACCTGGTGCAGAAGAAGAAAGATTAGAACTTGTACCTTGACCCGAATACCCGACATCTGCTCGGACCTTGAAGAGCCTTGCAGTTGGGGTTTTGAAGTTTGGGAATTTTGGAATTTGGGGTTTTGGGTGAAACCCTTTGGGAGATTATGTGAATCGCAGGTGGGTTTTGGAGAAAAGCCAGAAATAGTACCGTTAGCTAAGAGAGAAGCCATGGATGTGGTGTGGTTCGGACAGACGTGAGTGAAAGACATCAACACAAATAGAAAGAAAAAAAACTTGTTTTCTGTGCTTTATGTTTTCTTGGCCACAAATTCAAGGGGTCTCGTGTGTACAACACAAACCTCAGAGGATGAGAACACGTGGCTGTAATTTCATGATTTTTTTTTTTTTTTTTTTGGAAGGCCCTGTAGTTTCCTGATGTTTCTAACAAGACTCAAGACAAAAATTTCTTAAGCATCTCACAAACAAACTGATCCGCCAATCCCCAAACACATTCATAATTCACTTCCAAGTTCCAACCCTACGCAAGTACGTAACCCAATTTATGTTTTAACTGATACTAAAATGCCGTTTTAGGCCTAATATTAATTTTAATACGAGTTTATGGGCTCCAGTTAACTCAATTGATAAAGTTTCTAATGATTATATAAGAGATTTGATGTTCAATCTCCGACTATACCAAAAATTTATTGGTGTATTGATATGATAATAAACAGCTATCATCAAAAGCGGACGTCATAGATTGAAATTTTCTCAAATTTTTTTTTTTTAATAATACAAGTATCAAGCTCAAAACCGGCATCGTTTTAGTAATAGTAAAATTTGAAATAAAATATAAATAAACTCTTGAACGACATCATTTTAAGCTTTAATTTTAATTTTGAATCCTAAGTTAGATTTATTTATAGCTTCACCCTATCTCTCTTGTTAGCCTCCCGAACAGCATGTCTTCCCCTCAATCTCTTTCCTCACTCCTCAACCTCCGTCCCTTGTCATTACCATCCTTTATTGCTCGATGCCACCATTTGATGCCACCATTCTTGAAATTTCCCCTCTCTTCTCCTTCTTTGTTAGGGCTATTATGTCAAAGTTTCTCCCAAGTTTGCAATGCTTTCTACTAAGTTTGTTTGTTTTTATTTTTATTTTTAATGGTTTTGTTTTATCTTTTATGGGTTGAGTTTGGTTTTTTCCATTTGGGTTTTTGTGATTTGAGAGTGTTTGACTTTGCTTCTAGGGTTGTTTTTAGTTCACTCATGTTGTTTGATTTTGTTCTAGAGTTTTTTTTTTTTTTTTTTTTTTTTCATCACCACTCATGCCTGTTGTTTGATTTGTTTCTAGGGGTCGAAGATTGTAAATAATTCTTTTTAAGCTCATCCCACATAACCAAACTAATAGGCAATAGCATCGACCAAATATGGTGCAAGGCACCTTGTGTAGACCATTCTTAACACTTTACAAGTGAGATATAGTCAAACCGGCAGACATGAGGAGAAACCACAACCTATAGGTGTGGTGTAAACCCCCACCCCCTCCATCAAAACCAAGTGAAAGTGCCTTAGTTTAAGGGATAGGGATAAAATGTTATAATTTTAATTTTTGACGAAAACACCATTTTGGTCTTTACATTTTGAGGTTACAATCAATTTGGTCCCTACATTTTGAGAGCAATCAATTTAATCCTTGCTATTTTTAAGTTTCAATCAATTTATTCCCTACTATTAGATGGCTAACGAAATTTGCTTAAGTGGCAAACAGAATGCACACATAGCACAAATTAAATTAAAATATAAGTAGCCGTCCCCACGTGTCTTAAGTGGTCCTTCCACATCGCCTTCCACCACTACTAGTCTCACGTGACCCTCACATGACCCACTTATCAACACCCTCCATTCCTCACTAAAAATGAACAAATCAAAATTTTCTATTCAAAAACACACCCACCAAGGAAATAAGTAGTTTCGATTTATTGCGCTTAGATTTCTCTTCCTTTAATTTTCTCACTAACCAAACAAAAACCAAAACCACAAGCAAAATCTATAAGAGCCTAATACCATTGCATCACCACCTACCGTGTGGGTGATTGGAATGATAAAAAGAGATACAGGGATTAACTATTGTGTTGGTGATTTAAAAAAAAAAAAAAAAAAGTCAATCAAACAAACAAAAACAAAAAACAAATCTAGGCAGAGATTCAACGAAGAGAAGAAATAAAAATATAAAAAAAAAAAAAAAAAACAAAAACCAAAACAAAACCAACCATATCCAAACCAAATAGTGCTTAAGCAAAAAGAAAGAAAAAAAAAATTCCAACTCAAACCCAAATCCAAACAGAGCTTAAGCAAAAAACAAACAAATATCAAACTCAAACCCAAAGAAAAACCAAAATCCAAATCCAAGTAGAGCTTTAGTGAAGAGAAAAAGAAAGAAAAAAATTTTCAAAGGTCCTTCTTTGTTAATGGCTTAAAGCCTCTAGAATGTTCTCCATTGAAGCCTAACGAGGAGGGTGTTGATAATTGGGTCTTGTAAGGGTCACACGAGACTAGTAGTGGTGGAAGGCGATGTGGAAGGGCTAATGTGGAAGGATCATTTAAGACACGTAGGATGGCTATTTATATTTTAATTTAATTTGTGCCATGTGTGCATTCCATTTGCCACATATGCAAATTCTGTTAGTCATCTAACAATAAGGACTAAATTGATTGTGACTTGAAAATAGTAGGGATCAAATTGACTGCTCCAAAAATGTAAGGATCAAATTGATCTTGACCCCAAAATGTAGGGACCAAAATGATGTTTTTGCCTCAATTTTTTTTAATTGCGATAATTAAAAACAAAATTGTAATTGTTCAATCTTTTAATAAAAAAGAAAAGGACATAGTACTAAAAAATTAGGAGACAATAATGACACTTTCTATTTTGGTAGGAGACCAAACTCCACGTATTTTGAATCTAAATCCAATTATCCTAAAAAAGAATCCAAATCCAAGAGAGGGGAAATATCATTAAGAGAGAGAGAGAGATGGTGAGAGAGTGGTAGTTTTATCGGAAACGTTTGTTTTTGTTTTTGTTTATTTTAGAAATGAAAAATAAATAAATAAATAAATAAATTAGGATTTTAAAAATTATTCATTTTACTTGTTTATCCTCATTAATTACAGTTTTTTAAGCAAAAAAAAAAAAAAAAAAATTATACATGATGGTATTTTAGGAGAGCTGAAAATTCAATCCCAAATTGGAGAATTATGTTATAAGTAAAATAGATAAATAGTTAGATGATAGCACTAACAATCTAAGGGTAAATTCGGTAAAAATAAAAATAAAAAGTGAAATTGGGAAATTTAGAAAAGGTTGTAGAGCCTCTTGTAAAAGCTATTAAAAATTGGAGTTTAAATAATATGTTTACTTACTAAAATTATTAGTGGGTTCCAGTTAGTTCAACTGGTAAAGTCTCTGATGGTTGAATAGGAGATCTATGATTCAATTCCCGCCTACACCAAAAACCGATTAGTGCCTTGATTTGATAATAAAGAGCTATTATTAGAAATGGACACCATAAGTTGAAACTCTCTCTCTCAAAAAAAAAAAAAATGACTAAAATTATTGTTTGATAAATGAAAGAATACCATACAAGGGAATTATTTTATACTTGTTTGGTTTTGTCTAGATAATAATAATAACTAGTCGCTAACCCGTGCAATGCACCAGAAAGTTCTTAGAAATGCTAAATATTTTTTTTAATCAAATTAAATGCATTTTTTGTTGGGTTGAGAGAAATTTAACTTAAATGGACATTTTCGCTTTGGATTTTAAGGAATAACTCACACAAAAAGGAATACACAAATTTCATTAAGATTTGAGCTGGTCAACCAAGGTAGGTGTGTGTCTGTGTATATATAAATGGACCTTTTCGCTTTGGATTTTAAGAAATAACTCACACAAAAAGGAATATACAAATTTCATTAGGATTTGAGCTGGTCAACCAAGGTAGGTGTGTGTGTGTGTGTGTGTGTATAGAGACCTTGTCACGTATTTCTTAATCGGCCAACAAAGCAAATTATTGCTCATTTGAAGCAATTTACGATGTTCATTCTAGGCGAAAGCTTACATACTTTTTTTTTGTGATTTACAATTTGGGTAGATGAAAAATAATATGATGTTCTATCACCGGTTATTGCCTTCACAACAAAAAGGGTAAAATTTCAAATCAAAAGATTACATATCACATTTAAAAGAAACACTAACAAAAAGTAAAATATATGACATGGACCAATAATAAATGATCATAATATTCAAAGAATTTTGTAAATCAACAACAAAATCTTATTAAATTGCTGGGGGCAACTTTACTAACTATGTTTTATCAATAAAAATAACCTTTTTCATAAGACTTGTTTAAGTTGTCATATTAAATATGAGAAAACAGGTGAAGGCATATTGTTGTTGACTCTACACTGTATCACAAAGAGTCTCTCTTGGATTGCTTCATTCTTCTCTCTGCTCTACAACTAAAGCTTCCCCATCATAAGCAACCTGCCTTGCAAAACTATGCAGACAAAAGCAGAATTCTAGAATTTTCATTTCCTACTTTTGCAGCCCTCAACAAAAGTTAAGATTCATGATTTTATCAAAATCTTCCATGCCATTATTATTAAAATTCTCAATACATACACCATTAGCATAGATACTGATTGATTCAAAAGCACCTTGTTTTAAAAACACCATAATGCGTAAATATCACCAAAGAAATAATCGTAATATTTGAAGAGAGAAGAACGAAGCAAAATAAAAATAATTAAAATTCACAAAATGAAGAACCAAATATCAAGAACATAGAGGAGATTGTTGGAAGCAGAATTAACAAGCCTAGCATAAATTGTTAAGATTTTAGACTCGATTGGAAAGGAAGTAATTCTAAAAGTTTTAGCTCACCAAGCTTTCTTGCGTTGTTTTATATCTCCTGGAGTAGGGATATCAAGGGAGTTACAGGATGAGCGGATAATGACTAAACAAATCGTCCCGTATATCAACCATCAATAACACACCCAAAATGATAAAAATCTAAATAGATTAAAATGTTAGATTGAGAAAGAACTTAACTGTTTATTTATAACTGCCAAAAATGTTAAAGGATTTCCAAAACTACTAAAGTTTGTCGTGGTTAAGCCTTATAAATAATAAAAGGTGGACTTGAAACAAAGACACATAAATATTTGCATAGGTATGTATTTCCAATTAAAGCAATCCAACATATTTTTATTAGAGCACCCATCTACCAAAGAAAGAATCAAACAATCAAGTAATGTAAATCCACACATCAAGAATCAAACCTAGTCTTCAAAAATACAATCAAGTCAGTTCACCCCATCATCACACCCCATTTTTCATATAGCAAAAATATACACCCATGAATATAAGTTATAAAACAGAAATACATGACTTAATGACACATTGAACAGCAAGATGCAGCTTAGTGACCATGGGCCATCATCAAATAGTTTATGCCAATTCATTTATTCTATTATTCCAATACATGTACAATAGTTCTCTTGTAGGCCTTTTGTCAAATACCTAATAGATATAGCCAAGAAATAGAACTTGATTGATGTACAGTTGCTTAAATAGAGGAACTTAAAAAAAATTAGAATAATGTAATCTAGAAATTAAAAACTTATTGACATATTAGGATGAAAGATATAAAAAAATAAAAAAGAAAGAAAGAAAGCAAAGAACGAAAAAAATTATGAAATAGAGGAACTTAAAAAAAATTAGAATAATGTAATCTAGAAATTAAAAACTTATTGACATATTAGGATGAAAGATATATAAAAAAATGAAAAAATAAAAAAGAAAGCAAAGAAAGCAAAGAACGAAAAAAATTACATATATTTATTTTGATTGATGGTATAATGGCTTAAAAATGAATGAAAATATGTAATTTAATTCAAAGTAAAATTGAATCGATCATTCCCCACTTAAGCCAAAAAATCCAATTTATATTCAATACATACAACAAAAGAATTGGGCATGAGGATATAACCTTATTGCAACCGATGAACACCATTGTTAGTCCAGCAAATCCATCTCAAAGAGCTCCTTAACGGTCATTGCAATCTTCTTCCACACACTCATAAGAGAAAAATGTATAATGAAAGGTGCATAGTGGTAAAATACAGTGTTTTTTTTTTTTTTTTTTTTTTTTTGAGAAGCACGTTGCTAAAATTTGGTTAAAATCAAATAAATAAATTGTGTAGCCATAGAATGATGGAATTAGACGTGTCCCTACTTTCCAGGCCACGCATGAGCCACCTTCATCTAAGATGTTTTGGAATATAGTAGAACCCTCATAAATTTTGAAGAGAAAGAAGTTGTAAAGATAACATTGTGTTGCGGCAAAAGAAGATATATAAATTAGTATGGACAGAAAATACCATACCAAATGCAGATCATAGACTTTATGCACAAAGCACGGACAGAAACTGCAGATAAATTTTTATGAGAGAAATATGTGTTCTTATCACCAATTAAATAAAAAGACCGCTTTGTCATCCAAGAATGTTTTGTTCAAGGATCACAGCTCTGCAAACTTTTTTTCACTCTTCAATAGGTTGATTTATAAGTTTTCTGGGTCTCATTGGAGATAGAGATAGATAGAGATTGGAGTGAGAGAGAAGGAAGGAGGTAGTTGAAGGTTTCACCGTGTGTTTTTGTAGGTTTTTCAAAAACTTGGAGTTGGTCGTGTATTTTTTAGGTTTTTTAGAAACTTGGAGTCGGCTTGAAGAGAATCGGGTTTGTATATTATTGGGTTTTATCACTTTATGTATTATCGGGTTTTAGAGAAAAAAAAAATCAGAATTTTTGTTTTTTTTTTTTGAAAAATGATGCTAATGTGGAAAATTGTGGTGCCAAATAGAGGCTTTGGTTATATATATATATATATATATATATATATATAGATAATATCTAACACAAACACAATAACAAAAAATAAAAATACCTAATCAATTTGTCAAATAAGATGTAATTTGTAAAATAAAAATACTAAATTCTATATTCTGATGTGAAAGAGATGGCATTGGCAAGACAAGGGCAAAGCGTGTTTGACACAAAGAGCAATTGTGGCCAATTTGGAAATTTAGGGATTTCAAGAACTGGATAATATAGGTATACCGTACATACAAGTGGAGATTTTAAATAAATGTCTAAAATACACTTCTTTTTTTTGCATAAATTAAGTTTAGAGGGAATTGCGGTAAACCCACCTGTGGACTGGCCTAAAATCACTTTGCCTATCCATGGCTTAAAAGATACCACTTTACCCGCTTAAGGTAAGTTCCGTTTGTCTCCCATAATCTACCCCTGTTAAAAAAAAAGGGTAAATAGATAGATTGACTTTGCACGCTCCATCCTTCAAAGAGTGCTTTAGGATCAGCCCAAGAAAGGCCGAATTGTTTTTAGTTTTGATCTTAATTAATCCATTGGTAAACATTATGAAGATTGGTTGCAAGCTGATCATATCCACATTTACAATAGAGCGGAGCCCAAATCCACCCTACATAGTTGCACTAAAAACAAAGATATTTGGCACTTTTGTCTTCAAGCATTCACAAGCCACAAAGAGTCACAGTGTTGGGATAAACTATGCTAATCGGATTTGCTTTGCTGTCCTTTTATTTCTCTCTCCTCCCAAAACAATATAATACATACAAAACAAGAGAAAACAAGATTAAAAAGTGTTTTTGATATAATTTTTTTTTACGAGGAACAAAGAATTCATCCCAAAACTAAAACTAAATTAAACAAATTCAACCAAATATTCAGATTTTTTAACTATATATTCAAACCCATCTATCATTCAATTTTGCAACCAAAAACTAAAACTAAATCAAACCTATTCAAATTTTGAACACCCAGATTGTACACACCTAGAAATTTATATGTTCAACACCTAGAATATGAAGAACATACTCCCACTCCAACCTTCCCTCACTCACCAAAACCACATTTCCTTCCCCAATTCCAAAAAAATAGTTCCCATTTCTCATAAAATCCCTTAGCACCATACCACCAAAACACTATTGTTTCAAAATCCATTTCTCAACTTCAAAGGACAATGAAAACAGAGTCAAGAGAGGTTGCTAAAAACCTTGTTCGTTAGGGTTTCCCTAGAGGTAATTGGTGGAGTCTAGGTGAGGATGATGGCAATATAGAAAGTAGTACAAATCGGCGGTGGCGAAGCCAATCATGATGGTCTTCTCTCTTGAAGAAATGTGTGAATTGATTGCGACTTTGTTTTTTGCATTTAGCATTATTTTTGAAATATTTTAGATAATTGTCATGTTTGCAAAATTAGTTAGCAAACTAGCTTTTCGAGACTCTAAAACTTGAGTTGCAAGTGATGGTAATTTGATATGGAAAAAAATCCATGTGAAACTCAGACTTGAGTTCCTGCATTCTCCTCCTTCCTCTATTCCTCTTCTTTTGTTATTCTATTCCCGTATCCTTTATTCTTTTTCAGATTTGCATTCTCCTTCTTCCTCTCTTCTTCTTCTTCATCATCATCTTCTTCTTCTTCTTCTTCTGGTAGTTCTTTGAATCTAGTTCTTCTAGTTCTTTAGAATGCCAACACTAGAACTTGAGTCTCAAAGGCTCGAGTTTATCACCAAACTTGAGTCTTACAAACTCGAGATGCTAGTTTCCTAAATAGTTTCAAAATCGTGCTTTCTAATGAAATAGTCTCTAAAATTATGCTAGATGGCAAATATCCCCATTGATTGCTTGTGATTTGCAACCAAAAACTAAAACCAAATCAAACCCACAACCATCATCGAACATAACCCATAAATCTAGAACATAAATCCAGAAAAATCATACCCAAATCAAACACCACAAATTCATCATCCTCTCTATGTCGTCCCTGTCTCTCCCGTCCACCCATAGCTATCACAACCACCATCAAAATCAGATCCAACCCAAAAAAACAAAACACACAAAGCTTATCTTAGATGACATTGTGCATACATGACAGCTTATCTCATTTTTAACATAGGTATGGGAGACAAACAAAGTTTATCTTTACTAAAATGACATTTTTTTCTCTTTTTTGTTTTTAATTACGGATAGGCAAAGTGATTTCGGGCCAAATCATAAGTGAGTTTACTACAATTACCCTTTAAGTTAAACATATTTCTTTTTATAAAAAAGAGCTAAGCATCTAAAACTTAAACAAACAAAAAAATTTTCATTTTAGCCAATACGCTTTGTCATTCATTTCAAAAATTGGCATTCTTGTTTCAAAAGAGAATGCAAATTCTTGTTCTAAAAACGAAGTCATATTTAAGCGAGTTTCACCTTGCAAGCAATATTATCCAGAGTGTATATTCTTCCAACAAAACATTAGCATAGATAAACTACATCATATTAACTCGCCAGTTAAGCCCAATATCATATTCACCTAATGTTTGACAAAACTGGTCATTTCCAATTAGAACAACAGTAACAACCCAAGAAAAAGCACTAGCCACATCTGTACTATACCTCAAAGGACTAGTCACAATTGAGACTCCTTGTAGTTGTTAATAAAGCATAGATCTACTCAAGAAATACGATGTGGGACTCATCACACACCCACACATCACACAATCAATCAAATTGGGGCATCATAATCTCCCTCACTTAAATCCCTAACGTCCTCGTTAGGGCCCACTTTGTGGGGTAGTGTCTCTGAGCTCACACGGGATTACCGAACCTGGCTCTGATACCATATATAACGACCCAAGGAAAAACGCTAGCCACATCTGCGCTATACCTCAAAAGGACTAGTTACAATTAAGGCTCATTGTAGTTGTTAATAAAGCTCAGATCTACCTAGTAAATACCTGATGTGGGACTCATTACACATCCACACACATCACACAGCTAGCGCTTTTCCTTAGGTCGTTATATATGGTATCGTAACCAGTTCGGTAATCTCATGTGGGCTCACATTACTCCACAAAGTGGGCCTTAACGAGGACGTTAGGGATTTAAGTGGGGGAGATTGTGATATCCCAATTTAATTGATTATGTAATGTGTGTGGGTGTGTAATGAGTCCCACATCCGGTATTTACTGGGTAGATTTGGGCTTTATTAACAACTACAAGGAGTCTCAACTGTGATTAATCCTTTTGAGGCATAGCGTAGATGTGGCTAGTGCTTTTCCTTGGGTCGTTACATATGGTATTAGAGCCGCCCCGGTAACCCCGTGTGGGCTCAAAGACACTACACTACAAAGTGGGCCCTAACGTGGACGTTAGGGATTTAAGTGGGGGAGATTGCGATGCCCTAATTTGATTGATTGTATGATGTGTATGGGTGTGTGATGAGTCCCACAATGGGTATTTACTAGGTTTTATTAACAACTATAAGGAGCTTCAATTGTGACTAGTCCTTTTGAGGTATAGCGCAGATGTGGCTAGTATTTTTCCTTGGGTCGTTACAACAACAAAACACAAAGAAGAACCCCCTGTCCACAAAAAAAAAAAAAAAAAAAAAAAAAGGTGATGAAGATAGATAGGAAAAGAGAGAGGATGCTGCAAAATAGAAGGTTATATCATCAAATTTAACGTGGAAGTAACAAGAACATGAGCACCAAGGAGATAGTAATAAAAAACAATTGCATCACCTTTGACATTGCTATACCAAACCATTATATCCTAACTTAGACTGTATGAATCACAACATTGGGCAAAGCTTGTGTCGATTAACGAAGTGCAAGTGCCCTAATTTGAACATGCACCAAGTAGGTTCTCAACCCACGACCTCATCCTCCTCATTTCTATGAGAAGAGCAAGCCCCCTTGAGCTATATGTAGCAGACAGTTTCAATTTCAAATGATACAAAATCAAACCTTACCTTAATGAATGAATACATGTGGTCGGTGGACTCCAACGGCCAAAAGAGATAAGGAAATCAAGAAACTCATAAATGTAAGAACAGTCGCATACAATGTGAAGTCACCAATCAATTCATCTAGACCAGTGTCATAGTCCTGGTCCCAAGTTCCCCCCTAAATAGCTTTGGGTTGTAAGGAAACGTAAGGTGATGGCACAACCATTGGATTGATTCAGGTTTAGAAACATTAGTCTCAGGCAAAGCCAAGCAAGAAGTCTATTTGCAGCCTTGGGCTAAGTTTAATTTTATAAGCATCATATATTTTAAGGGCGTTTATATGTGAGTATAGGTCAAGTTCAAACATAAGTTTGCTTACTGGTCAAAGTAGGAGTCGTAGTCCCCATCTTTCTCTTTCTTTTCTATTTTCTTCTCCTCCTTCAGATAGTAGTGTTCGTAGTGTTCATATTGATCATACTCCGCAACCTCACAAAAGTCTCACTTTTACTTTTTCTTTACAACCTAAAATCAAGCACTTCTTACCTATCAAAAACTTTAAAGATCCCACATACTCTAGCAATAGCCACCAAACGACCCCATCAAGCCACCCTTAATTCATAAAAAACCACAATCCAAAATTTTCCAGCAACTTGTTCCTTTCAATAAATAATATTCTTGCTCCATTCACCTATGTGATCAGAACTAAGTCCACGTACAAGCACACATAGACAGATTGATATTTCCTAAGCCTAAAACCCCCCAGCAGAACAAATGCATAGATTTCCAAAATTTGTCAGACTCAGAAAGGCACCTCACATAGACAGGATCCGTACTCATGCGCGCGCGCGCACAAAAAAAAAAAAAAAAATTCAATAGAAATTTGTGGGCATGACAGGATGAACAAACTGAAATGTACTAGCAGCAGTTCATCAACCAAGTTTACAAATGATTTGGTAAGTTCACAATATGAACAAAGGAAGACGAGTGCTAAATAGCCTCACAAATTAAGAAGTTGAAGTCTCAATCAACTACACAAGGACATGCATAATCTTCGAATACATCAACATCAACAGGAGAATGCTCACTACCAGGAATATTACCTTGTTTCAAGTGTTAAAGTCAAGGTCACAAAACTAATGCACATCCTGATAAGCAAGGGATAACTAAAGAATAGCAACCATGAGAGAAGTCGCACATAGACCAAGAAGATAGTCATAATAACAATTGCATCACCTTTGACGTTGCTATACCTACATTATTATATCCCAGCTTAAACAGAAAGAATTAATCACAACATTGGGCAAAGCTCCGGCTGATTAACAAAATGCAGGCGCCTAGCTGGTTGCTTTTATATATATATATATATATATATATATATGTATGTATGTATGTATGTATATATGAAAATTTTAGGAATATGGTCAATAATGTCATAGGATTCCTTGTAAATCCTCTTTCTTGAACTGAACTTTAATGTGGTTCAAAAATACACTTATATTTTACATTTACATAACATAAAACCCATTAACCCCATTCAAAATTTCCACATAAAAAAAAAAAAAAAAATACACCTTCAAAAAATAATCATTCACCTCTCAATCCATTCCAATTCAATGTCTATGTTCTATTTGAATTCAAATACTAGGCCTTAGCCACATGCAGTTACTACTTCATTAAAAAAGAAATACTTATCCTTATCCTAATCTTTTCTTGATATATATCACTTTTATTATTATTGTAGAGAGATAAATCTATAAATTCTTCTTGCAACAAGGATGATTTAGGTGTATTTAACTCTCTCTTGGATTCATGTATATTGATTGATTTCAATTCCAAATTTGTAGTTTCATTCTTCTAACTCGATTACAGCGGTGTATTAAAAATTACTAGGTTTTTCTTTTTCCTTTTCTTTTAATTTTTGGGTTTGTAGATGGAAAAACAAATCCTTAAAGTAATATAACTCTGAGAAGAAAGAGTGTGATGAAATAATTTTATTTGTCGATTATCCTACTGATGAGTAGCATGTAAATGGTCGTCTGTTACTCACAAACTGTCCACAACAGTGATGAGTAAGAGTATGGACGAACGTAAATGCATTAATTCCAGACAACAATTAATGATTAAGCAATGAATAGCACGAAATTGTTACCCCCGTCCAATAATATGGAATTAAGGGTTGGTTATGAACAGAAAACGTTGGAAGTAATTTGCCATCATTGAGCATTAATTACTATAGCTGCAGTATAACGGTGCACTAAGTATTAACTCAACATGAGGCTATATAAAGCCAAGAAAGACAGGTAGTAAGACACGATCACACAATTTCCATACAAATTATAGATTTTCCAAAAGAGAATAAGCTAACTTAAGTATCGAAGGGTCCTTCGTAGGCCCCAAACCAGTGCTTTCTGTGACACAGGATTTCAGGACATCCATCATCACCTACTATTGTGATTTTTATGGAATATATATTTTTTAAAAGCTTAGCCCACATAACCAAACTAATAGCATCAAATTGATACGGTGCATGGCACCTTGTGTAGACCGGTTATTAACTTTTTACAAGTGAGGTACGTATGATCGGACATAAGGGGAAACCACACCCTATAGGTATGGTGAACTCTCTCCCCAAAAAAAAAAAAAAAATCAACTGCACCACATTGTGTATAGGCCTATGTGGAAATGCCTTATTTTATAGGATAAGGATAAAAATGGTATAATTTTAAATTTCGTAAATACAACTATTAAAAAAAATTGTAATTGGTCATTTCACTACTTTTCATTTTAGTCTTCTAAGTTTACATTTTATCATTTCAATCCTTTAAGTTTCAATAATCTTTTAACATTTTGTCTATATCTGCCATTAACTTGCCCAAAACGACCTCATTTTGACCGTAATTTAATATTTAATATTCATTTAATTATTTATTTCTTAGAGATGCACTTGGCTCCGGCCAATACACCTTTGGGTAAGTTCATTGAACTTTGGGTTTTCTAGGTTTGATTTCTTCTCTATTTGATTTTTGGGTTTTTTTGGGTGTAGTTTTTGGGGTTTTTTTTAATTAACATTTTTTAAATTTAAGAATAAATAATTTAATTAAAATTTTTTGAGAAGAAATTAAAAATTAAAAATTTAATATTAAAAGGGTGAACTACATATTTGATCTCTGTCCTTTACAACATATTTCAATTTGATCATTAACCTTTCTATTGTATCAATTTGGTTCATACCGTTATCTCTTAGATGGAAACTGCTGATGTGAAAAATGGACAAAAATAAAAATTAGGTATCGTTGATGTGGCAATAAACTAATTATTTTTATTTTATCAATTTGTCACATTTGCAATTTTCATCCAAGAGATAACAGAAAAAACTAAGTTAACACGACAATGAAAGGTTAGGAACTAAATTGATACAATCAAAATGTTAGAGATCAAACTGAAATATAGTATAAAGGATAGGGGATCAAATATGTAGTTTACCGAATATTAAATTATGGCTAAAACTTCATTGTGACGAGGTTAATGGCAGATATGGATGAAATGTTAATAGAGTAAATGATTTACTCAATTGAGGAGGATTGAAACTTATAAAAACTGAAATGGCAAAATACAAACTTATAAAGTAAAGTTTTGCATTTTTCACCTAAAAAAAAAAAAAGGTAGTACTAAAAAATAAGGAGACAATATCGCCATTTTTTCCAGGTATCTTGAATCCAAATCCAAGTCAAAGTGAGGAGAAATATCATTAAAAAAAAAAAAAAATTGAAGAGAAATAGCCGGTGATGGTAAGAGTGGTAGTTCTATCTTAAACTTTCGTTTTTTTATTTTTTTATTTTTATTATTTTATTTTATTTTAGTTTTTATAGAAGTGAAAAAAAAAAAGATTTGGATTTTAAAATTTTGTCATTTTACTCGTTTATCCTCATTAATTACAGGTTACAGGTTTTAAGCAAACAAAAGTTATACACGAGGGTATTTTAGGACAGCTGAAAATTCAATCCCAAATTGGAGTATCATTTTATAAGTAACATATTTCCTCAAAAAGAAAAAAAGAAAGATAAATAGCTAGATAATTGCAACAACCGTCTAAAGGTAAGTACGGTAAAATTAAAAATAAGAAAACGTGAAATTGCAGTTTTTATAATCTCGCCAATTTTTGAAAAGAGAATAGTCATAGTAATTGTTGAAGTCTTGAAGAAGCTAAGAGCCTCTAGTAAAAGCTATTAAAAATTGCATTTTAAATAAAGATAAAATTTGGCAACAAACTTAGTTGTAGACTAAGGCTACAACTAAGTTTGAGAACAACTTATTTAGATAAAGTTGAAAATTTTATGCTAAAAGTGTAGGAAAAAAAAGTTAGCTGAATAGTATAATGAGACTTATGAATAGTTCTAAAAAGTGCAATAAAACTCATAAATAGTTCTAAAAAGTGCAATAAAACTTATAAATAGTACAAAAAAGAACAAAAAAAACTCAAATAAACTTAAGCAAATAAACAAATTCCAAACACACTATTAACATCTTTTTATTTGATTTGAATTTTGAAAAATCTAATATTAGATTACATTTTCTTTTTATATCTATCATGTTTGCAAAATTTCAAGAATATAAATAATCAATAGCGATATCATCAATCAAATATTTAAATTTCAAATTTTTGTAATCTAAAATTATGTATAAAAATAAGTTTATAGATCAAATAATAAATAAAATCCGATTGACATAACATGTGTGTTAAGAACATAAAGACCATACAACCTTTCAATTAGATTTTCAATTTCCAATTTTCAAAATATATAGAATTTTATATAGGACGAGAAGTAACTATGGCTTGGACCTAACCAATGACCTATACTTTTTGCATCCGGACCTAACTGTAGGTAATCAGTTCCCAACATAATTGTGACCCCAATGCTTGGGGCTTTTCTCACGCTCAACAATGTAACTCCTCAATAAGCCTCGAGCAGTCTTTCGGTGCCTAGTTTGATGCCTCGATTTCCTGGCAATTAAAAAGAACATAAGAATTGGAACAAAATGCTAACCAACCTAAGCACATTTATATAGCGCAACTATGTACAATTACAACATAAAGACCAACTCCAAATCCAATTATGAAAAATGGGAGGGAGGGAGGGAGGTTGAGTGCATGAAAGTGTGAATGAACGCAAATGTACTTGCCTCAGCACATCAAGCAAGCTTGCACACTGATATGCTAATGATAGGTGGGGTTGCACCATGCACAAAGCAAGAAGTGTACGAGACTGCCTCACAAATTAAGGAATTTTAACTCTCAAATCACCACACAAGGACACATGCATAATTTTCCAATACCTCAACATCAACACAATCACAAATTCACAATCCATACCAATAACATTATCATGCTTCAAGGGTCACAAAACTGACCTCTCATCAGTTAACCATATATTGTTTCAGGAATAGGACAGCAGAACCAAGTGAGAATCAGTTCAAGATACTAATTAATGTGATTGGAATGGATACTGGATAGTTAACCTCCCCCATCCAAGGTTTGGTGTAAGTCAAGACAAACTTCAATAAGAACTCCTTTTAAAAAATAAAAAATAAATTAAATCTGAAATGAAAAGACAAAAATTAATAAAAACCCCCCACCAAAAAAGAAAGCCAAGATTGAAACATTTGAATAATAATATGACCAACATATTTTCTCTATCCACCACTTATAAACAACCACAATCCAGATTTTCCAGCAAATTATTTGTTTTAATAAATAGTATTCTTGCTCTTTTCCCCTATGTTATCAGAAGTATGCCCACTACAAGCACACGCAGACACAAGATTGCTCACTAGTCATTACCAGTAATATTACCTTGCTTAAAGTGTGCAAAGTCAAGGTCACAAAACCGATGCACATTTTAAAAAGCAAGGGACAACTAAAGGATAAAACCATAAGAGAAGCAAGTGGCACAGAAGAGGTATTAAGCATAAGCATACAATCAACAGGAGAGCGAAAATCATACCATGACAGAGAAGGATTCCAAAATCGAACATATAAAAGGAGCACGAAATAAAGCATATGAATAATTAAGAGGGGATGAATGTTAAGTAGGCTTACAAGTTACAGGAGATAGGCGCCGATGCAGTCAGAGACAATTTTGTATTTGGATGGCTTTGACTTGTATACAGAGAGATGAGTATTGAGGATTTTGAAGCGAATGAATTTGCAACGATTTGCTAAAGTGTCATCTACATCGGCGTCATCATGGCCGTCGAGATCATATGTAACCCACTTTTCCCACAAGTCAAGATAAATACTCCGTCGATTAACTCTTGAAACTTGAAAAGTGGCAACAAAGATACGCAACTCCTCGAACTCAGCCACAACAATAGCCATAACAAGACAGATAATCCCGTCCCCTAGATGAACAAAATTAGGACGGCAATAGGAAAATTCAGGAGGGATGTCAACAGGTATAGGAACAGATTGACAATGACCATAAGTACAATGCAGGAAGTAGGCACGCAAGCAGTTGTCGAGTTGATCATGGCCAATGATGGCCTTATGTCCACGGGCACTTAATTTTATCATTAGACCCATGCCCGCAAATGGAAATGGACTCGGACTCATACCAAAGTAGAAACAGTGAGTCCATTCTTTGGTGGGTATGTCGAAGGTGTATCCCACACTAAAAGTACCACAAACAGAGATCTTAGAGTCCATCACTACATAATCGAAGCAAGCACGAGCATCGTCGTGCCATGGGGCAAAACAGCAAGTTTGATTACGGTTGAAAAATGGAGGGGGAGGGAGAGGTGACCACTGTTGGGTGGATGGGTCAAATACCTCAAAAGTAGGGCTGGGCAACTCCTCAAAGGGCTCAAGGGGAATGCCAGCGAGGGCATATAGCCTGCCCTCAATTTCCACCAATAGGGGGTCAGATTTGCCAGCGCTTAGACGTTTCAGAGAAAAATTGTTGTTCTTCATCTTCTTCTTCATCTTGTTTATGTTCTGGAATTCAGGCTTGGGATCCAGAGCTGGGTTGGTTTCAAAGGTGAAAATCCAAGTGCTATATTCAGAACTCATGTCAGGAAAGATTAATAAGCCACCGGCGAGAATAATTTTGGAGCCCGTAACACAGCAATTCATAGCGTCGGGGAGACCATTACCCCCAAGAGTTGCGAATTTATTCCATTTTAATTCTGAATATGAATTGCATCCTTCTTGTTCCTTGGAACTGGAACTAGAATTAGAACTGAAGATGGTTGGGTATGAAATTGGGGTTAATGTTGAAGTGGGTGGTAAGCTGCAAAGGGTGACACTGTCACTGTCGCTGGAGCTGCCGCAGCCTTTGGATTTAGATATGTATTCAGATGGTAGAAGTTGGCTCAATTTGATAGAATAGATAATATAAGAAGGGTAGCCTTTGCAAACAGAGACACACGCGTACAGAGACTTGCTACCATCTACTTTCTCTGATGGCAGTCCAGGTCCGGACAAATCCACCGCCATAGCAATGGCCAAACCCTAACAATTCATACAAAAAATACAATAAGTACGATTACACAATTTACACTTGTACATAAGAAATTAAACCCAAATAAGATACACACAGAAGAGGGCCCAGCCCTCTACTCGTGACTTTTGACAATAGAGCTTACTGGCCCAGACTGTTTGGGCCGGGTGACCTGCCCAAATTGTTTTCGACAAAACAAATGGTCTCTCTTTGATCATTTGGCCTGTGGCTCACTTTTTCAGTACTGCAAGATTGCATAGTATTTTCTTCCGGGAGAAAATTTACAATCTTTGGAAACATTCAGTAGTGGTAAGTTGCATAATTTAATGGTTTCTTTCTTTTTGAATTTGATTGAATCGCCTCTGTCACATCTGATGCAAATTTCAGTTACAAAGTTGTAATTTTTGCTTGTTCTAGTGGTGATAGCGAGTGTACTCTTGTGAATCATTGATGGGTTTTTTCAAAAATGTTTACTGCTTTTACTAACATATTAGTTTCTGTGAGTTATTCATGGGTTTACTTTTTGGCTCAAATGGGTGTCAGAAAAGATTGGTTTATGGTTCATATTTAGTTTGATGCGCCTGCTTTTGGAGAAATGGTTGTGGAGAACAAAGGGTTTTTTTATTCATAATGTGAGTTTTTCAAACATTGGGGTTATAGATTGTTAGAACATTTTGTTATTGAGTGTTGTGTTTTAGTGTGATCTAAAAGTACTATATGTTCCTTGGTTGTGGCAACATTGTTTGCTCCAATATGCATTGGTTTCTGTTTTGGATTTTCAAATTATTTATGAAAAGTTACTTTGCAACTGATTGTTGTTGACAGAATCATGGTATTAGTGGTGTTTCTGTTTTCTTTGGTTGTGAGAGTTTGAATGGTCTTTATGCTGTAGATGGAAAGGTAAGAATAATCACCAGGGATTGGTGGCTTGTTGCTGTCATTGGTAAAAACATGAATCTTTGCACTTAAGGCCATTTATCTTTGTTGTTCTATGGTGGTTTTCATTTACAACACTAACCTCAATTATGCATCTTCAATTGAACCAAATAGGTATGCGCTTGTTTATGCTGGTCCCTTCCTTTCTGGCCATGGTGGAATGAAACTTTTATTGCTAAAATTAGTCTGGTCTTTGTAGGTCCCCTTGTCTTGCCTGTGAACTAAGTGAATGGTTTAATTCAGGTTTGGCCAGAAGCAAACCAGTGTACTTGATGGAATATATATTATATATATATATATATATATATTTTTTTTTTTTTTTGAAATTTTGAACATTAATTGATTTTGTATTGGGGGTAGGCTGAATTGTGACTTCTATTCTATGGAAGGCATACCATGATGCAGGATTAACTTGTGGTACTGTTGATTTTTTGAGTCTTTATAGTATAGTATGTAATTAAAGATTGAATATTACCCTGTCCGTGAGACACATCAACTGGAACAGATTGGGAAAATCAATACCTCTATGAACTGTGATGTCAAAAGGTCAAATTTCATCATAAGAATGAGGAATTTGATTCTTATCATAAATGCTGGTGTTATTATATATAATTTGTACAAATTCATTGTTATTACTTGTCACAGGAAATCATACACTGTTCTTTTTGCACCTAATCTATATAGTCCTCGTGAACCATACATCTTTAGTTTGATACTTAATATTATCATTCCACCCTTTCAAGTGTATGGCTAATAAATAATGACAATAAGGAGTATCGATGGAGAATGTTGCAATAGTGAAGGGAGACAAACTCATATTAAGGGGTTTGAAGTTCCATGGATATCATGGGGTGAAGCCAGAAGAAAGGAAGCTGGGTCAGAAATTCTTGGTGGATGTTGATTCCTGGTTGGACCTTCAGCCAGCTGGTAAATCTGATTGCTTGTCAGATACTGTTAGTTATACTGATATTTACCGGTAAGCTAAAATTTATAATACCTTGAAATGTGATATGTCATATGCGTTCTCACATTTTGAATGTTTGCTTTGATGGGCAAAAGTTCATCTTAATTTTCATGGATTCTTAAACCGTCTTCTTAATGATTCCCAGTAAATGTGAAAGTTTATGGCATAACTTGAGGCCGTATATGATTAATAGACATCTAATAATGCAAACCTACATAATGTAGGCATTTTAATACCAATGATAATAATTGTGTTTTTGATGAATCTTTTCGATGAATCTTTTCATTCTAAGAGCTATCCATATGTTATGTATGCTCCCTTTATTTATTTATTTTTTCCTGAGTGTTATGTATGTTCTGTTTGTAAATGATCAAATTTGATGGTTTGAATCGGTGAAATGAAATGCAGAATAGTTAAAGAAGTTGTGGAAGGGCCTGCACACAATCTTCTAGAGTCAGTGGCTCAACTCATTGCATCTACCACTTTCACAAAGCACCCCCAGATATCTGCTGTTCGTGTAGTAGTCGGAAAGCCTCATGTTGCAGTTCCTGGTTCTGTTGACTACTTGGGCATTGAGATTCTCAGATACAGAAGTGTAGATGCATCAAACTGAACTTATTATTTGTACTTTTTCCTTTTTTCACCCAGCTGAACGGCTATGTTTTTAAGCAAATACATTGGTTGCTATACATCTATAATGGTTCTTTGACTGATCTGCATTTCACCAATTTAAACAATCAAGATACTAAGAAATTAGAGTTTACCATCCATCCTCACCTTTCCTCCTGAAAATTGCAAATAGTCAGTCTCATCTTCCTTGCTGATACTGCCATAAATGCTTGTTTATAGAATACAATGGCTTGGTTTTGTGTTTCAGAGTTGGTCGAGGGTTTACATGTTTATCATTTTTCCCATGAAATATTGGGGGCAAGGAGCCCGAGTAGAAAGAGGTGTTGGAGTTGTGCGTTACAAGGTGGTGAGAGGTCTGCAACATCATGATATCATATGATGCTCAAGCTGAGGGTTTCCTCTTCTGAAACTGGTCAATGGAAGATGTATAAAGTGCACTGTGGTTATCCCTATTGTTTATGCACTTGGGGTTTGTTGTGGTGTGTGATTCTTATGGAAAAACCCTTGAAGATTCATGAGGGTATGTGTTTATCTGAGGATGGGGTGACATGGACTGGGACGATGAGTTTGAAGGACTTGTTAGTTGTTACATAGGTTGAATGGTGCAAGTGTAGGGCGTTTATGATATTTTAAGACATCTCCACCTTGGAAAAATCCTAGTTTGAAGGTGTGGGAACTGAAAGATGCTGATATAAGTGATGTGGATTCAAAACAAGGGTAAATGGAGTGACATTCGTTCAGCAAGAAATTTGTCATGTAACTGGCATTTCATGCTAATAGCATTCCACCCATTTGATTTGGATATAATTTGTTTGACTATGAGAAATAATTTGAATCCTGCAACGTTTGTATTGGGAGGCTGGACTCTGGAGCACTTGTGTGTGACCATGTCGTTTGTGCTTCCACCATGGCCAACACATGCTCGTGAACGCACTTGAGAGGCAGTTGAAAGTGCATGAGTTCATCTCTTCAATCGCTCAGTTCTCTCTAATTTTTATTTATTTATTAGTATTTTGATAAGTCCAATACTCTAATTTTTAGCTAAATATGAGATACATTGCATTTTAAAAATTCTATGGTCTTAAAATTCCCATGTAGATGGTGAACCACGCAATGACCATTTAATTTTGAGTAGCTTGCACCTGGTGTGAACTTCGGCTAACATTGTTTTTTTTTTTTTTTTTTTTTTTTTTTTTTTTTTTGCCTTTTGTTTTCCAAGTGTGTTAAGTACCACTAAACTCTATTTGTCATGATCACCTTCTAATTGTACGAACTATTAATTTGATACGCAAAAACATATGCATACTGATGACACTGCTAGTATGGAGAGTTATCAATATCATTCACTTGAAAGGAACCATACAATAATTCTGATTGCCTGAGAGAAATATAAATTGGAAGTAAAAAGAGATGCATGTGGCAAAGGAACTTACATTCATGTTTGTTGAGGCAGTTGGCCAAGACAACCAAAAATACTAACTTACTGAATCAGTGACATGCCACTTAGATGCATTGGACATGTTGAGCACAAATGTAAGTTGTGAATCAATCCGTATGTTGATTTTAAGGGTGTATAAATATACATCTTCAGACTAGTATGGAATAAACAATAAGGGTACATGTAAATACAAAGCTTGTACCAACAATTTATCGTCTTTGATTACTCCCAACAGACAATAAGATGGTAAAACTATAACAATATATATACAGTAATCACAACTGTCCATCTTCTTTGCAACAAATTAATTATAAACACTTCACATTGACATCCAATGTAAAAACACATGAGAAATTGGCAATTCGATGAGCATTTACGAATTTGAAGCAAACCAGTTCCTGTCAATGGCAGAGACCCATATTTGGGAAAAGAAACATCAGTAAACATCAAATAAAGTTCTATTGATTCTGATGGATTATACGAAGGTACAGAAATTATAACTATTTTTCAGTATTTTTTCTATATGATTTGCTATTGCAAACATGATATCATTGCTCTAAGACTCACAAGCTAGCATGCAGGTACTGATCCAATGTGAGAGGTTTTGGACCACCAAACCAATCAATCAAGAATATATTCTCAATTTCTAACTTGAAGAACTGGAAGCTGTGATCCTCAGGCCAGTCTGTCAACCATCCAAGGCATAAAAATAAAGGTCAGAAAAAGTGGATGAAAGCAGAAGTGTTGCTAATGCATCAATTCTTGTAAATACCTTTCATCTCTGCATGCTTTGAGAACAAGGCACTTTTAGCAAATTCTGCTTCTTTGGAGTTTTTATCCACCAACTTCAACTGAAACATAATGGAGGGAAAATGTAATCCAAGCTATTCAAAATTAAAAGTTGCCCAACTTTCTAATTTGAAGGTGAGATCAAGAACTTTATAGGGCAGTGAAGGAGCTTAAAGGGAAATGGGCTGCAGAACCTCATTGGTAAGATAGCATGGGCAACTGTCATTTAGCACATTTGGATAGATCGTAATACCAGAATTCGTAATACCAGAATTCATAACGGAAAGATTCGATTTGAAGTTCATATAGTTCAAGCCACATGCAGGATGTTAGATATAGACTGCCTAACAAACTCTATTCCAAAACAGGATGTTGTGTAGCCTTTGGAAAAGTCCTTTCTCTACTTCTGATAGTTGTTAGATGTGCTGTTATGCTTGTAGGGTAGTGTGCAGCTTCCTGCTTAAGTCTTTGTTTTGTCACTAGGTGTTCTGTAATGATTGTCTTTGTTGTTTCTGATTTGTTGAATAGAATTCTGTTCATTCATATTAAGAAAGATGGTTGGGGGGGGAGGAAGTAAAAGGAGACCATTACCTAGTGTTGTTTCCACCATATGAAGACAATAATTATTTGCTGGTGTTCATGTTGGTGTTGGTTACAAGTAACTCGCCCTGAAGTGAAGGGATTAGGGCATGGCAGATAACACCACTATTTCTAATGGACTCTTAGACTGTGGCATATATCCAACACGTGTCAGGGAGCATTAAAATGATACTTAAATGATTAAAATCATAATTTCCTATCAGTTAGAATTTGATTTTTTAATTACCAGGTGCAATTGGTAAAACTTATCTACTCACATATAGCAAAATCAAAGGACCCATAACAAAAAAGGAAAATAATAATAATAAGATAAAAAATATTCATTGAATTATATCCTTACATGGTTAGAAGCATCACAGGAGGTGAAAATGGGGGGGGGGTCCGTAGTTTCTTCCTTGAGTCCAAACTTTTTCAGTTAGTTTTAGAGGAAGGGGGTCGTTATTTTAAGTTACAGATTTTTGAGAGGGGCAAATTCTTTATGAGATCAGTTTTTTTGGGCAAGAACGCAGCACTTTGGTTGATGTTTAACATAGAACACATTGTGGTTGGGGTGAGCTCCAAACAGTTCTTTACTCTTAGAGAAGGAGACACAGCTTTTACTCTCCAATGGAGCTCCAACACCTATGGCCAGTTCTTGCTGTTGACTGAGCTCAAAACAGGTGGGTCTAGGAGGTCGATTATCATACCGGAAGGTAAAGAGAGATACGGCTGGAGGGCTTTTGGCCTTGAACTTAGAAAAGTGTTGAACCCTTCTCACTATGCAGTGGGAGAAAATGGTCCCAAATTCATTCCTCAGGTGTGGAGGTTCAAACTGGAGGCTCATTCTAGAACTTTTGCTGAAGTTGTTCAAGGCTTTCATGGAAGAATAGAGGATAGAAAGAAGCCTATGCAACCAGGAGTCTCAGTCAAGGGGAAGATACCACATAAAGGAGAGGAGAAGATGGGGGAGATTCTGAGAATCACAGGTGCAAAGGTAGGGGATTTTCCGGTGAAGTTATCTGATAAGATGGAAGGGGTGGGAGGGGTTAGGAGGGAGAGCTGCATTCTTGAGGAGGCAGAGGGCGGTGAAGAAACTTTGGCAGACCCTAGGAGCAGTGTCCCTAGCAGTAGTTTGAATTCAAAAGTTTATGACAAAAGGAAGAAGAGTGACGTTTGGAGTGCTGGCTGGTCAAGGAGAGGTCTTGTCGTGGTAGTTGATGTGATAGGAAGGAGGCGGGTTTTCTGGGAGAGAAAGAGAAGGGATGGTACGAAGAGCAGAGTTGTTTCTCGGGCAGTTGGAAGGGAGAGTGTCACGGATGCTTCTAATTCTCTTAAATGGGTTCCTAAGGGCTTCAAACGGGCTGTTGTTAAGCCATATTTGGGCCTTGGAACAAGCCCAGAGCTGACTGACCCAGGTGTGGGTTTCCTTAAACCAGTGTTTTCCGGCCCAAGTACTTTTGAAGTGGGTGAGGGCTCGTTGGCTGGTGGTGAAGGCTCACCCGAGGCCCTGTTGATGGATGTTTCTGAGATTGGAGTTCCGCCCCGGGCGCTGAGCATTTGGTGGATGGTTCCTCTCTCGCCGGTAGCTCTGGCGAGCTCGTCGTCGGCTGTAGCTCTGGCGAGCCACCGTCGCCACCGGCGGCCGTTGGTTCCTCTCTCGCCGGTAGCTTCGACGAGCTCGCGTTGGATCTGGGTAAGGCCGGCGACGCCGGAACCAGCTCCGGCGAGCTCTCGTTGGATCTGGGTAAGGCCGGCGACGCCGGAACGAGCTCCGGCGAGCTCTCGTTGGATATGGGTAAGGCCGGCGACGCCGGAACCAGCTCCGACGAGCCGCCGTTCTCACCAGGAAGGTCCGACGAGCTCTCCTCCGTTGGAACTAACTCCGGTGAGCTCACGTTGTCTCCGGGTAAGGCGGATATGGCGTTTTCGAGGCCTTTGGTTGAGTGTCTCCTTTCTGGTGTGTTTCTGAGTTTTTTTTTGAGGTCAATGGGTGGTTTTGGGGGATCTAGATAGGGATGATGGTGGCTTGGTCAGCCTCACGCCGAATGCTACCCTTGAACCCGAGCAACCCAGGTTAGTGGAGTTACCCACAAAGACTTTGTGTGCTGTCCCGGAGGCGAGTGTTTTAGTGGAGGAAGAATGGAATCTTTCGGATAAGGGTTTGGGTGGAGAGGATAGCTCACCCGTCCCTCTGATGTCTATTACTCCCTCTGGGATACCCCTGTCACCTGAATCAGTATTGTGGTAATGAGGCGGTGGGGTGTGAAAATTTATTGGATACTTCAAGATGGGTGAAGAATAGACTCCTGGTTTCAAAGAACGGGTGGGGTTGCCTTTGAACCGTCATGAGAAGCTATGCATCGCTTTGTTACAAAAGATTGAGAAGGAGACGGAGACTGCTAAAGCGGTGAATAGGAATGTTACTCTCTCTAGAAAAGTTGTTATCTCTAAGGATAAAGGGAAGAGAGAGCCGAGGAACCTACAATCCTCGGTTAATTATGACAGCCGGTAGTGTGTTGACTGTTGAGCTATTATTCAGTTGGGATTTTCTTGTTTTTATGATTTTAAAAATTCTCTCTTGGAATGTTAGGGGTCCGAATGACCGTCGGAAACGTTCTATTGTGAAAAATTTACTGCGTGATTGGAAGTGTGATGTAATTTGCTTTCAAGAAACTAAACTTACTGGTATGGACAGGCAGATGGTGGGGAATTTGTGGAGCTGCCCCTTTGTGGATTGGGTGGCTTTGGACGCCGTCCGCATGCAGCCGGTGGGATTCTCACGATGTGGGATAGGAGGGTTTTAGAAAGGACGGAAGTTTTGGTGGGTTCTTTCTCCGTGTCCTGCTTCGGTGGCAAGGGGTGGGAGACGGTTTTAGTTGGGCTTGTTCGGGGGTTTATGGCCCTATTGATAACAATGCGAGGGGATTAATGTGGGATGAGTTGGTTGGTGTTCAAAAATATTGGAATGTTCCTTGGTGTTGTATTGGGGATTTCAATATTGTCCGCTTCCCTAGTGAACGTTTGGGTAATTCTCGTCTCACTCCTCAAATGGAACTTTTTTCGGAGTTCGTCGAGGACCTTAATTTGATTGATTTGCCTTTGGAGGGAGGGAGCTATACCTGGTCTAGAGGGTCGATTCGGCCTTCGATGTCTAGGATAGACAGAGTTTTGGTGTCTCGGGAGTGGGAAGAGCATTATCCAGACGTGATCCAACGGATTTTACCTCGCCTGTTTTCGACCATTTCCCTATTCTAGTGGAGGTGGGGGGAATGGCGAGGGGGAAAAGTCCGTTTAGGTTTGAGAATATGTGGCTCAAGACGGAAGGCTTTATTGATAGAGTTGAGTCTTGGTGGAATCGTCATTCTTTCTCTGGCACTCCTAGTTTTGTGTTTGCCAAAAAATTGAAGGCCCCGAAAGAGGACATCGCTCGGTGGAATCGTTTGGAGTTTGGTCATGTTGGTCGCAAAAAGTCTCAATTATTAGAGACTTTGAATTCTTTAGATGCCAAGGAAGGGGAGTTTGGTCTCTCTGATGCAGAGTCTTGTGAGAGAGCGGTGGCGAGATCTCAAGTTGAGAATCTTCTCTCCTTGGAAGAAATCTCTTGGAGACAGAAATCCAGGATGCTATGGATTAAGGAAGGAGATAACAACACTAAATTCTTCCATAAGATGGCTAATTCCCGGAGAAGGTTTAATCACCTGAGTTTTTTGGAGGTGGATGGGGTGATTTATGAGGAGGAGTCTGAGATGGCCGCTCGGGTTGTGCATTTTTATAAAAATTTGTACCAGGAGTCAGAAGAGTGGAGGCCATTTGTGGAAGGTCCGGAGTTTGATCGGATAGATGGGTTGGAGAGGGGTTGGCTTGAAAGGAGGTTCGAGAAGGAGGAGATTCTTCTAGCTCCTAATGAGTTGGGGGGAGATAAAGCTCCAGGTCCAGATGGTTTCTCTATGGCTTTTTTCCACCATTGCCGGAGAGTGGTGGAAAGAGATGTTCTAGCAGTTTTTGAGGAGTTCTTTCATCATGGTAAGTTTGAGAAATCTCTGAATGCGACCTTTATAGCTCTTATTCCTAAGAAAAATGATGCTTCTAATATTCGAGACTTCAGGCCTATCACCAGGGGAGCTTGTACAAGATTTTGTCGAAAGTTTTGGCAAATAGGTTGAAACAGTATTAGATCAACTGATTTCTCGAGTCTCAAAACAGTTTTGTGGGAGGTAGACAGATTCTTGACTCGCCTTCTTATTGCTAATGAGTGTGTTGATAGTCGTGTTAAGAGTAAGATTCCGGGTTATTTGTAAGCTTGACATTGAGAAAGCTTACGATCATGTGAATTGGGAGGCTCTTCTAGATCTTTTGAAGAGAATGGGCTTTGGGGAAAAATGGTGTAGATGGATTCGCACTTGTATCTCTACTTGTCCCGTTTTCTATTTTGATTAATGGGGCGCCAAATGATTTTTTGGGAGCACGAGGGGTCTAAGACAAGGGGACCCGCTATCTCCAATGCTTTGTTTTTGGTTATGATGGAGGTTTTAAGTAGGATGTTGAAAAGAGTAGAAGGTCTTTGGCTTGATCAAAGGTTTCCAAGTCTGTTGGTAGTCGGGGTGTAGGGGAATGTGTCTCGCATCTTCCATTTTGCGGACGATACTATTCTTTTACGTGATGCGGATGTGGAGCGGATCCTTCATGTGCGGATGCTTCTCCTTTGTTTCAGTACATAACAGTTTTGAAGGTTAATGTCTCGAAGAGCGAGCTGGTTCCTATAGGGAGGTTAATAATGTTCATGCCTTGGCAGAGATTCTGGTTGTCGGATTGGGTCTTTGCCTATGACCTATCTTGGTATGCCGTTGGGGGCTTCCCATAAGTCCCCTTCTATTTGGAATCCTATCTTGGAGAAATTTCGGAGGAAATTGGCCGGGTGGAAGAAGTTGTATTTATCTAAAGGTGGTAGGTTGACGCCGCTTAAGAGTACGCTTTCTAGCCTTCCTACTTACTATTTATCCCTTTTTACCATTCCCTCGTATGTGGCTAATAAGATTGAGAAGATTCAGAGGGACTTCTTGTGGGGGGATTCGAAGATTCATTTGGTGGGGTGGGATAAGGTGTGTGCTCCTAAGGTTAATGGTGGTTTGGGTATAAGGAAGTTAACTACGTTTAATAAAGCGTTACTAGGAAAATGGCTATGGCGATTTGGAGTTGAGGAGACTCGTCTTTGGCGGAGGGTTATAGCTTTGAAGTTTGGGGAAGAGTGGGGGGGTTGGTCGTCCAAATTAGGCGGGGGTGTTCATGGGTGTGGTTTATGGAGAAGTATCCGGAAAGGTTGGGAGGTGTTTTCCAAACACATCCGATTCGAGGTAGGGGCGGGGGATAGGGTGAAGTTTTGGACGGATCAATGGTGTGGGGACTTACCTCTCCATATATCCTTCCCGGTAGTGTATGGGATTGCTGTTAATAAGGAGGCATCTGTAGCCTCGTCTCTCGAGCGTCTGGGAACCGAGGCCCGGAGAAGTTGGAAGGTTCTCCTTCTTAGAAATCCGAATGATTGGGAGTCGGGTGTTGTGGATGATTTCCTTCATTCCCTGGGTTCTAATTTACCTCTTTACGAGCAAAGAGACCGTATGATTTGGAAACCACAAAGAAAGGGGATTTTGATGTTCGATCGTTCTATGATAAGCTTCGATGTCCCTTGCCTATTATCTTTCCTTGGAAAGGTGTTTGGAAGGTTAAGGCTCCTATGCACGTCTCCTTCTTTGTCCAGTCTGCAACTTGGGAAAAGATTCTTACAGGGGACATTCTGAGGTGTAGAGGCTTCGATTTTGTTGATCGGTGCATTTTGTGCCGTAGTAATGGGGAGACGGCGAATCACTTGCTTCTTCATTGTGGAAAAGCTTTTCGGTTGTGGAGCCTGGTGTTTAGATCTTTTGGGATTTCTTGGGTCTTGCCAAGATCGATTGCGAATACGCTTTTGGTGGTGGAACTGCTCGGAAAGCACTCTTCTAGAGTTTGGAATCTAGCTCCGTTGTGCCTAATGTGGTGCATTTGGAGGGAGCGTAATCGGCGTACTTTTGAGGACGGGGACAAAACTGATGACCAACTGCTTGCTTACTTTACGGGCTCTCTTTTTGATTGGTCTAGGGCTTGGGGACTCACCTCTAGTGATTCTATCCCTATGTTCCTTAGTTCTCTTCTTTGTAATTAGTTCTTTGTTGGCTTCGCTTGTTTTCTTTTGTTCTATTTTTCTTCTTCTTTTTTTGTTTCCTCCTCTGTACTCTCTGTTTGTCCTTTTGTTTTTTTTGAGGTTTTAATTAATTCTCTTACTTATCAAAAAAAAAATAATAAGATAAGTGCAAACTGGAAATTACAGCAACAATCAATAGAGCTACAGTTAATGTGGCCAAACATAAACCAAATTAGTATTAGAAAAATTTTAATTTTGCAAATGAGACCTTGCCGATGAAGTGTAATTTTTTGCGCAAGTAGGATTCTCGGGTCTATCTTGCCACAAGTTCCAATAGGGTATTCACTGATTGTGAATGAAGCCCTCATCTTTCAATGCATCTCTCGCAGTTGGATCAAGAGCTGTCAAGTAAAAGTATGGGATGCCACTACCTTTGTTAGGCAACCCATCACTAAAGGAAACCACATTCCTGCAACATATTTAGATAGTTATGAAACTAGTTCTAGATAAATGAGGTGGAGGCAAACCTATTGCAAAGAAAGGTATAACAAATAAGTATTACAAATTTTTAAATTTATTCAAAAGGGCATTTAGAGTCAAGAAATGTTCTCATTTATACACATGTGCATACATACACATACATGCACACTCGGAGATATGTGAAGTTTTAATGGCATGCATAATCTTTTATTAAAAAGGAAAGAAAAGACCAAAATTTGAGCAAAAAATAAAAATGTTAAAGGATTTTCTTGACAAAAGTAACAAAGAAAACTCAATCGTATATCTATATTTTAGACTAAAAATTAGTTATGTTTGCTGGTATCATTTGCATAATATAATAAGAAACAAAATAGGACTCAATTCAAAAGAAGTTCACATGAAACCTTTATAGTGAAGAGGCTCTACATGCTATTAGACATGTCTTTGAACAATCAATACTTAGAAAGCCCATTTTAGCAGTATTGTAATAAACACATATTTTGTAAGAAAAAAGCAAATTAATAACTATTTCTGCTATGGAAATTTCTGGTTGCAATTAGATTCAAGATACGGAGGTATTAGATACAGAGAACAGAGACTTCTGCTATAGCTGAAATGGGAATATGGATTTCGTAATTGTGAGCATGAAGTAATCAATTTTATTAATAAAAATTTTATCACTTATATAAAAATTATTATTTACTGTCCATTAAACAGTATTTGAGGTTCTATAGTTATCGTGAGGGATCGCAAAAGGTTCAGCTTCAAGGTATTTAAGCCTCAATCTAGAAAAGAAGAGAAGTAGAGTCACTATGGGTTCAACAAATGCTATAGATTCGCCCAAAAACAAAATGTTGTGCCCAAAGTGTTGGTGAACAAATTATTCAGGTCACCATAAGCTTAGAAGAGTATCCCTTTTCATGTGATACAGAACATTACATTTTTTATGAATTTGCTTCCCCAAAATGCAAATTCAGGACAGTTTAATATGTTTAATCCTCATGACATTCCTGAAAGAGATGAGGCTTGATAGCAAGGGACTCACATAAATGGTTGATTTGATTTTTTTAAGAATATTCTTAATAACCATTTGACAAAAAAATTTAAATGAAATTATGCACACTTACATCTTAACTCAACTCAACTATGAGACAAATTTTTCACCCATTTTGCACTCTCTCCTGACATATGTACTTGAGGAAATGAAGTTTCAATTTACTGTATATTTTTTAGATACTGTATGAGGCAGAATATCATACATACAATAATCTTCACAAGCACAAAAGTGTGGCACTTGAAGACATGAGTTGTAAGGAATATGAACCCCAAAGACTAGCATCCTTGTTTACCTACAGCTATAACTCTACAAAAACATCTAAAAGTCACTGTGTATCTTGTAGAGAAGTAAAACTTCAGTAAAGAAGGAGCCCATTTCGGGCAATGCTACAATATTCTCCAAACAAAGCACTTGAATTTTAAGCTGCTTGAATTTTAAAAAATAATTCTCAAGTACGTAGAAGTAGGAAAAACTTACCCAAATGGAGCTCCTCCCAAGTCACTTGAGATGGTACTGCAAAATGAAAATGAAAAATAAGCTTCTGTTTCAACAGAAAACAATCACCCAAATACACACATGATATTACAAAGTCAATTGTTAGGACCTTTGAAACTGAATTGTTTTGCAGCAACTAGTTTCAATACAACATAAGGTGAAAAAAAATGATATATATACGTTGGCTTCTTTGATTCAACAATTAAACAATAGAGAACTTCTTAACAATCACTTTCTTTATCTCACATCAGAATGTCCATAAAATATCTTAATATATTCCTCAATAACTTTTGCATAAGCAATATATCAAAGATGAATCCGTGATGAACCAGCAAACCAACAACTTGATTGGAAATTCCTATTGCATTTACGTCACCCAGTGACATTAAGCTTGCATGCTATATCTTCCAACATGACCAACTGAGCTCATAAAATAGCAGGGAGGTGAGAACCCTGTATGCTCTACAAGTACAAGATTAGTGAAAGAAGAGAAGAAAAAAACTAAACATACAAAACATTTCAACAAAAACAAATAACACAAATAGTTAACCAAGACACAAAGGATTTAAACAGAGATCTGCACAATTAATTAATGTTATTGACAAGTTTACCAATCACCAAAAGAAACTGTTTGTTCTCATGACTCATTTCTATTGATACACCAACAGCTAAAACTTAATCCCAAAATTTAGGGGTTTGCTGTAGATCCTCAACGCACTAGTCACGTAGGCTGTAGGCCGCATGTATTCTTTTCTACAATTCTATTCTATCCGAAGACATACTCTCTGTTACCTCCTTAATTGACATGTCAATTTTTACTACTTCTATTTATGTTATTTCGGGCCTTTCTATCATTTTTCGTTCCCTCAACTTCAGTCAACTCACACATTTCAATTGATAATCAGCATAAATTGATTTTTCAATAAGATAACAACAACAAAAAACCCAATTAAATTTCACCACAACCAAGTGGGGTTGCCAATCACATAGCTAAAAAACACAACTCCTAAAGAAACCAAGCTAATGGGTTTGTTTTTTAATCATAGTCAACAGAAACATAAAAACAGACCCAAAACCCAATTAGACTATAAAAATAAAAATAAAAAATAAAAAATGGAGCCTTTACAAGAAATAATAAGCTAGATAAACAAGTAGAGAGAGAGCGAGAGAGAGAGAATACTTTAAGACCCCCCAAGAATTCTGAGAGACCAACCAACGAGCAGTGGCAGCAGCATTTTTTGGGTCAGGTTTCTTGGTTAGGAGCAACCGTCCCTCTATGGAACCTGGAAAACCCACAAAAAACAAGAACAAATATAAAACATAGAAACAAGAAAGAAGGACTTTGATGCCCATGATGTTGCTATATTCTGTGATCTCCGAAGTCTGTCAGACACAGTAAAAGGGTCAAGACTCAAGAAGAAGAAGACGAAGAACTGAACAAAATATTCAAAGTATTTATAGCCCCAAAGTTTGAGGCATATCAATAGTGTCGTGTTGGCTGTTCCAAAAAAAAGATAAAAAGGATTTATCCTCTACTATCCAGCCAGGATATGCACGTGGATAAGATTTTGTATAGTTGTTGTTGTTGTTGTTGTTGTTGTTTTTTTGTGTTTTTTTTTTTTAAGGAAATGTTAACCAATTCTTTTAAGATGTTGGGTCAGAAACTATGAAAAAATATAAAATAATAAATATTATTAACAGTTTTTTATATTTTTCATAAAAATTATGTCAAAATTTTTTTATTATGATTTATTAAAAATTGCTCTAAGTGCATCTGTTAACATGACTCTTAATTTAAATCAAAAAGTCCCTTAACTTGGTTTATGATAGGAAAGACAAAACAAAATAAATAAATATATATATATATATGTGGGGCCCAATAGTTTATGGGCCCGGCCCGCTCGCTTATGAGGAGTCCACCGGCCCAAACTCAAGGAGATCGGGGCCCAAGCTCAAAACTAGGAAACATAAAGTGGCCCGAAGACACGTAGAGGACGGTTTCGTCCTCGCAGTCCAAATTCTCCCTGATTGAAGTGGGACACGAGTAAACTAGAAAGGTTAGAAAATATCTTGGAGAAGTTGTCTTTAATACCCTTCCCCCCGACATGACACTGCCCCTAACAGAGCCGGGATCTTAGGCTTTATGGATCATCTCCGGTAATTTTGGGATTAGACTGATGGGACAAGTATCTGTCCCGGAAAGATCGACCTTACACGTGGACGAAGGACAACGAACGTAGGCTAGTATAAAAGAGAATGTTGTGTGACCAAGAGGGGGGGCTCCCATCTCACCTCCGGAGAAAAACTTGAGGAAGGAGAATGCCCTGATAATATATGCAGGCCACCACAAAAAAAACCCACCGGCGGGTAACCGGGGACAACATCAATGCTCCTCGGACATGATCCGAGGAGCCAAGTCCCTCAAGTTACAAGGTTGTAAGGCACGAATATCCAGCCCAAAGCCTTTTCTCATATTGGTTCACCTACAAATCCGGCCCGAAATAACGCCCGTGACCCAACGCCGGCCTTTCAAGCCCACTCTCTACAAATATTATTGTGAGGGACTCTCCGTGTGCGAGCCCAACATCGCTTGTCGGGCCGTTAAAGATCTCGTGTCCCTACAATTGGCGCCTGTCTGTGGGGAAAGGCTTGCGCGTTGCGTTGGCGCGGTGGCGTTGAGTCAACTCTCTAGCAAGCGGAGATTCGCGGGATTTCCTCCATCTCCGGCGACATGCGATTCTGTCGCTCAACACAAACTTACGCTAGGGGCTACGCCTGCGGTGCCAACAGCAAGGGCAGCTCTAGGGGCTTCCGGCCTCAGGCCAAATCTCCCCGTCACGGCCTAGGGGCTGACCTTCGAAAGACAAGTACAAAAAGTTTTGGATGAACCAAGGCATTGCATGGTCTTGAACTCAAGCCTATGGGGAAACCAAGTACAAAAAGTTTTGGGACAGAACCAAGGCCTTGCATGGTCCTCGGACCCAAGCCTGGGGGAAACCAAGTACAAACAAGAAATCTTAAAAGTTTTGGACAGAACCAAGGCATTGCATGGTCTTCGGACTCAAGCCTATGGGGAAACCAAGTACAAAAAGTTTTGGACAGAACCAAGGCCTTGCATGGTCCTCGGACCCAAGCCTCGTGGGGAAACCAAGTACAAACAAGAAATCTTAAAAGTTTTGGACAGAACCAAGGCATTGCATGGTCTTGAGACTCAAGCCTATGGGGAAACCAAGTACAAAAAGTTTTGGACAGAAACCAAGGCATTGCATGGTCTTCGGACTCAAGCCTATGGGGAAACCAAGTACTCAAAAAGTTTTGGACAGAACCAAGGCATTGCATGGTCTTCGGACTCAAGCCTATGGGGAAACCAAGTACAAAAAGTTTTGGACAGAACCAAGGCATTGCATGGTCTTCGGACTCAAGCCTATGGGGAAACCAAGTACAAAAAGTTTTGGACAGAAACCAAGGCCTTGCATGGTCCTCGGACCCAAGCCTGTGGGGAAACCAAGTACAAACAAGAAATCTTAAAAGTTTTGGACAGAACCAAGGCATTGCATGGTCTTCGGACTCAAGCCTATGGGGAAACCAAGTACTCAAAAAGTTTTGGACAGAACCAAGGCATTGCATGGTCTTCGGACTCAAGCCTATGGGGAAACCAAGTACTCAAAAAGTTTTGGACAGAACCAAGGCATTGCATGGTCTTCGGACTCAAGCCTATGGGGAAACCAAGTACAAAAAGTTTTGGGACAGAACCAAGGCTTTGCATGGTCCTCGGACCCAAGCCTGTGGGGAAACCAAGTACAAAGAAGAAGTCTTACAAGTTTTGGACAGAACCAAGGCATTGCATGGTCTTCGGACTCAAGCCTATGGGGAAACCAAATACGCAAATGAAAAACCAAATACACAAAAGCACGATCGGAGTACCCTACTTCCCGTTCGATAGATCGGATGGATTATGAGGAGGTCATCATTCTTGGGCGGCATTTGCGCATTTATCACAAGAGTAGTCAACTGCTACCCCGGTCGGTTTCCTAAGTTTGATTTATTACAAATTATCGATATAATGCCTGATAGTGCTGATAAATGAGAGTTGATTAGATTATGCTTCAAAGTAGTTTTGTTACAAATATTCTCAAAGCAACACATACATAGAGCACATTCGTTCACAAAGTTATATTGCCCAATAGATCAACGCTTAAAACATGTAAATCAATTTCTATTTTTATTACAACAAAGAAATAGTACATTGTACAATGAAAAGCTGGAATCAGCCTACGTCAAAGCTTACTACATAAGTAAGATAAAGAAAAATACAAGAAAGCTGGAGAAAGCCGAGGAGGTATGTCGGAGGATAGGTTGGCTCTGACTCCGAGACCTTATTCTTCCCCGCGCTCTTACATGCCCATAACTCGGGCAGCCAAAGAAACCCAGCTTGAACCTGACACCGTTGAAGGAAAGGTGCGGGGAGTGGGAAACTGAGGGGCTTTCTCTAAATATTCGCCTGCTTTGCTAAGCGAGACGCTGATGGCGGAGAATCTTTCTTCTGACATACCAAAGTGCTGGCATGAACAGAACCTGCTTCGGATTTTGACTAAAAGATGGAGAGACGCCGTTCCCCCTCGGTCGAGATGGAGTACTCTCCTGAACTTGTGCTTCCCGTGCCCATACCTTACTGTTATAAGCCTCATGAGGACACGGCGCCTGCGGCGGAGAGGGTTCTTTCTTCCCAACCCTCGCCTTCAACATGTTATGCCAAGAAAGGAGAGCTCCTGGATATGGGAAGTATGATGTGAGAGAAAACTAAAAGGATGGGTGTATATATAAAGCAACCCTCTCTCCCTCCTATTTATTTGAAAAGACAAGATGATGGCAATCAACTCACGCGGCGTCCCAAGGAGCACTACGGACAAAGTGGTCTTGGCTCAACTTCCAACGTCAACTGCACCCACGAGACTCAAGGAGCCTCGTAAAGGCGCGCCGATCTTTGGGGCGTCGGAGAAGTCTTGCATGGCCGTAGGTTGCAGAAATATCTCCTAATCCGCGGATTAATTGAATTCGCGGCCCAGGCCCGCTTTGCGTGAAGGCCCGGGGACACCTGTTTAGCGCCTCGGGAAATCTTTGGATGAAAGGGAGAATCGAACTCAAAGTCTTGGGCGAGAACCTAAGGCTTGCATGGTCCTCGGACTCAAGCTAAAAGGGAAAACCAAGTACTGCGATGCGGACATTAGTCTTGGACAGAACCTAAGGCTTGCATGGTCCTCGGACTCAAGCTAAAAGGGAAAACCAAGTCTTGATGCGGACATTAGTCTTGGACGAGAACCTAAGGCTTGCATGGTCCTCGGACTCAAGCTAAAAGGGAAAACTAAGTAATCGATGCGGACATTAGTCTTGGAGCAGAACCTAAGGCTTGCATGGTCCTCGGACTCAAGCTAAAAGGAAAACCAAGTGCTGATGCGGACATTAGTCTTGGGACAGAACCTAAGGCTTGCATGGCCCTCGGACTCAAGCTAAAAGGGAAAACCAAGTAATCGATGCGAGACATTAATCTTGGACAGAAACCTAAGGCTTGCATGGTCCTCGGACTCAAGCTAAAAGGGAAAAACCAAGTACTGATAAAGACACTAGTCTTGGATAGAACCTAAGGCTTGCACGGTCCTCGGACTCAAGCTAAAAGGAAAAACCAAGTACTCGATAAAGACACCAGTCTCGGACTCAAGCCTAAGGGAAAACCAAGTACATAAGATAAAATGCATAAGTCCTAAACAAAACCCGGGTTTTGCAAAGTCCTCGGACTCAGGCTTCTTGGGAAATCAACTGCTCGGATGTAGAAGTTTCTTGGCTCAAATACTGGAAAGGGTTAAGGTTCGCGTGTTATGGAGACGGGGAAACGACCTAATGATCGTCAACCTAAGGAGGCTGTTCATCCACAGGGTAACATATCCTCGGATAACTACTTCTTACACCTTATCGAGCATTTAGTCCCCATCGCGGCTGATTCTAAGATAAGTCTCGTCTCTCACCGGTCGGATTGTTATGTCGAATAATGATTTTGTTAAAGTTATTGTGGCATCTTTTTATTAGCAAGTATTTTGGCCCTAGTTATCATTGATTCAAATGCTACACTATTATGCCGAGCAGCGCTTTCACATTTATTAGAATATATAAACAAGACATACAAAATAGAGTAACAATAACTTTTATTAATATGAAAAATTGTTACAACGTACAAGGAAGGGCTTAAGCAAGCCTATACAAAGAAGGAACTGCTAAAGCGGTAAATAACATCCGTAATACAAATAAATAGACCATCAAGTGCCTTCAACTCGCCTTCAAAGTCTCTCTAAAATCTCTGCCTCGATCGCTCATATCATATCAAGAGAAGAACCTTATACAAAAATAATGAAGGAGAAGGAAGAAGAATTGGAACACATGGAAGCACTTGAAAAACTCTTGTTCTTTGAAGAATGCAAGGGAAAAAGAAGATGGAGGACATGAGCGGGAAGGAGGAGAAGAAGAGGGAAGCAATGAAAAGAAAGTAAAAGAAGCAAAAGAGGGAAAAGGGGAGCCATATTAGGTATGCTCATGAGAGAGCGGATGGAGATGACAAGGGAGGTTTTCGACTCAGTCACACCGGAAATGGGATGTGACGAGCCCCTGCTTCGGATTTTGGCTAAAAGAATGGGGAGGCAAATCTTGAGTCTCCGCCATCCTTGCCCCGACCGGGCCATCTCAAGTTTTGTTAGGACATGACATTTCTGGGAAAGAAAGGCTTTGTTCATGGCGGATTCTTGTAGGGGATGTATTATTGAGTATTGAGTAACTGGATGGAGGAAGTAAATTCTGAGAAGAGCCTGAGGGATTCAGATATAAGAGAATCACCTTTTGTCCTCTCTCTTTATATAGAGGAGGGGAACAAGGGTACGTAACACGTTCGATATCCAAGGAAATCCCCAAATAAATGTGCGTCCGTTTCGTTCCTCCACATTATTAGTAACCGCTTGATTTGGGAAGCCTCGTAAAAGGAAGATATTAAAGGCACATTACGAATAACCAAACGGTATAAACGCATCACGCGCAAATCGAGGGAAACATCTCGTAGACCGGCGCATTCCTTGGGGAGGTGAAAAGTCGCCGACGTCGATCAAGGGCCGAATTTAATGAGCCGCCATAAAGGCTCGGTATTATCAAAACCCACCTTTCCAACCGAGTAGTTGGACAAACAGGTTTTGAGGGGCTATTGTGGGGCCCAATAGTTTATGGGCCCGGCCCGCTCGCTTATGAGGAGTCCACCGGCCTAAATCAAGGGAGATCGGGGCCCAAGTTCAAAACTAGGAAACATAAAGTGGCCCGAAGACACAGTAGAGGACGGTTTCGTCCTCGGCAGGTCCAAATTCTCCTGGATTGAAGTGGGACACGAGTAAACTAGAAAGGTCAGAAAATATCTTGGAGAAGTTGTCTTTAATACCCTTCCCGACATGACACGCCCCTTGTGAGCCGGGATCTTAGGCTTTATGGATCATCTCCAGCAATTTTGGGATTAGGCCGATGGGACAAGTATCTGTCCTGGAAAGATCGACCCTACACGTGGACGAAAGACAACGAACGTAGGCTAGTATAAAAGAGAATGTTGTGTGACCAAGAGGGGGGCTCCCATCTCACCTCCGGAGAAAAACTTGAGGAAGGAGAATGCCCGGATAATATATGCAGGCCACCACAAAAAAACCCACCGGCGGGGAATCGGGGACAACATCAATGCTCCTCGGACATGATCCGAGGAGCCAAGTCCCTCAAGTTACAAGGTTGTAAGGCCTGAATATCCAGCCCAAAGCCTTTTCTCATATTGGTTCACCTACAGTCCGGCCCGAAATAACGTCCCGTGACCCAACGTTGGCCTTTCAAGCCCACTCTCTACAAATATTATTGTGAGGGACTCTCCGTGTGCGAGCCCAACATCGCTGTCGGGCCGTTAAAGATCTGTGTCCCTACAATATATATATTTAAAAGAAAGAAAAACGCAAAGTTGATCTACATACTTTGCCTCAAATTTTTATTTTATTTTAAGTGGATAGCGGGGAGGGGAGATACAAACAACATATATAAGCATTTTGTTTGTTTCAACATTAACATTTTTTTAGAAAATGAATTATTTTTCAAAAATCATTTTTTTTTAAATTATCTTATTTTCCTATAGTTGATAACCTTAAAATGAATTGAAAAAATAGCTTTTAACTTCCCTTATTTAGGTTGGTGTGAGATAGAATTATTTTCCACTAACTTTAGTAGAAATCAATAGTTTATTTTGACGTTAACATCTTATGAAATACAGCTCGAACTCTTTCCCATCTAGACCCCCAAGCATTTTGTACATGGGGAGGTGCCAATTTAGCTACAAAGCCTTTGGCCTATATTTGGTAGAAACTTTAAAATAAGTTGGAAAACTATTATTTGACTTCCCTTATTTAGCTTGACTTAAGATATAGTTGTTTTTCCAAGAAATTTTAGTAAAAAACGACTCTATCTCACACCGAGCTAAATAAAAGAAATCAAAAGATGGTTTTCATCTGAACCATTTTTTGCTAATATTACCAAATACAGAAAAATGTAAAAAAAAAAAAAAAAAAAAAAAACTATCTTCACATAAAGTTCCCATCAAAACAAACCGGTATAATATTTTATAATTAAAAAAAAATACTAGATTGCATTTTATATATCATCTACTTTTCAATTATTATTATTATTATTATTATTATTATTATTATTATTATTATTATTATTATTATTATTATTATTATTAAATTGATATTATAATATTGATAAATTTTACTATGTAATCCTTACAAACTGATGTGCCAATTTTTATATATAAAACAAAATTTTAGTAATTCATTTATTATATTGTTAATGTGAGACGACTTATATTCATTATCAATTTATAAGTATTTTGTAGTAAAATTAGTATTGACTTTAGTATTTTTAAGAAATTTAAAATATTAAATTTTTGACAAATTTTACTATATAATTCTTACAAACTGATGTGTCTATTTTTAAATATAAAACACAAATTTAAAAATTTATTTATTTTGTTATTAACATGTACAAGTTATATTTATCGTCAATTTGCAAGTAGTTTATAGTATAGTTGTTTTAACTTTAGGATTTTCCAAAAATTTAAAATAATAATTGAATAATAAATGTTTGAAATTTTAAAATTTCTATATTAAAGTTGTTCTTGAAATTTAAGACATCTTGTTTCTTGTTGGTAATAGATATGGTCTAGTTTGTTTAGAGAGGTAGATAGTTGGGAGGGAAATGTGGCTCAAATTATAAAGAATATCATTACCTTATGAGCGATCACTTGAAGTTAAACCCCTCCAATATTATTAAAGACTTGATAAAATATTTAGTTAATATAACTTTCATTAATTAAGTTATTTGGCTTAAAAAATAAATTGGACCACCTCCTTTTTGGCTTTTTACCCTCTCCCATTATTTTCCTATCGAAATAAAAAAATAATAGATTCATTATTTTCTCCCTATAGGATTAGGGTTTAGAAAGAACTTGGTGGTCTCCACTACACTGAACTGCAGTTAGTAAAACAGAAAGCAACTAGAGAAGGGACACTGGTCCTTGTTTTGAGGGTCACACAACTCGCACTTGCATGGGCGGTGGCGATTCCAGAAATTTTTTTAGGGTGTTCCTCAATAAGCATAAATTACACAATCTAATAAAAGAAAATTTTGTATATTGACAACAACAACAATTAAAAAAAACACGCAAATACATAAAGTTTACAATTGTCTTCTATGTGGTTTTCTTATCAAATATTTATTTATAATTCTAGCAAAAGAATAAACAACAAACTATAAGTTCATTTGAAATATTAATAAAATTATTAATTATTGTTGTTTAGTTGTTTCATTAATATGTTTGTCTTTTATAAATTATAATTTGTTATATTATTGTTTCATTAATTATAAAATTATTAATTGTTGTTTAGCCTAACATAATTTAATTTGTTTGTCTTTTATAATGTATTTGTTAATTAAATTATTAATTATTTTTTATTAGTTGCTTCCTCCAATTAAAATTATTAATTATTATTTAGCCTAACAAGTAACATAATTTAACAAATAATTGTTTATTAATTAAATAATTGTCTTTTAGTGTTGCAAGATCGCACTAGCACACACGACCACCGAGCCACACACCTCATCCTCATGTGCATTTACCCCGGCCCCATGCCTCCATCCACCCCCCAATTCAACAGACAAGCCCCAATGCCCCATGGCTCCCAATCACAAGACTAGAGCCAATCGGATAAAGCCAATTAATTGTATCTTACCAAAAAAACACCAACACTAACACTAAAAGACAATTAATTTATCTCACCAACACCAACACCAACACCAACCCCAACACCAACGGATAACTCCTAAAACAAGGCAAATATTAATAAAAATTTATAAAGCTAAGCAAAAACAAAAGGCAAAAATAGACAATCATAGCAAAAGGCAAAAATTTCACTTTCATTCTTCACTCTTCAGATAAAGAGCAGAGAGATTGAGACTAAGATGAAAATGAAATACCTTGAGGTTGAGGGAGGGCAGCATGTCGAAGGCGAGGGGCGGTGCCGTCTGTCGTTCTGTTGCTCGGAGCTCGAGTAACTCAATCTGGCAATCTCCTTCTCTGTCGAGTCGAGTCGAGTTTGAGGCCCGATCTGTCGATCTCCTTCTCCATCCATTGGTTGTTGTCGTCCATTCAGTGGCGGCAATCTCCTTCTCCGTCCGTTGGGTTAGGTTTTTTTTTCTTTAGGTTAGGTTTCTTTCTTTCTTCAACATCTATTAGTGTTTGGCCATCCGTTGGTTTCTGATTTCAGTATATTGGGTTTTTTTTTTTTTTTTGAGAATCTGTGGGTTTGCTACCTCTATAATCTGTTGGGCTTGCCACTTGGTCTCTTACAATTTTTTTTTTTGCTTGAAAGTAGAACAAATAATTTTTTTTTTTTAATTGGAGGGTGTTCCTAATTTTTTTTCAAGGGTAAACAAATAAAAAAAATTTAATTATTATTATTATTATTATTATTATATATATATATATATATATTTTTTTTTTTTTTTTAAGGCCAGGGTGTTCCTGGGAACACCCTGAGCCTAATGTGGTGTCACCACCGAGTATGGGTTTCCTTTGCACTTATTTGTTGGTATAGTATCGGTCATCACTTTAATCAGCAGTTCTCCTGTGACTATCTTATCGTGTTCACGTGTACCTTCTTCAAGTTTGTACCATAATTGCCTCGTGGGATAAGAACAAAATAGGAAAAATGTATAGCATGTGTCAAAAAAAAGGAAAAATGTATTGCACCGTGCGATGCGGTGATCCTAAAGCTTATAAAGCTGACAAAATACTAACATAAAATTGAGATATTTAGATCCTCTAGATTTTCTATAGTACTCTAATAGTAGATTTCTTTAAATCCGAACCATTCTTTTATGATTTAAAGGTCTAGATTTTTGTCATGTCGGCATTCCACTAACAGTTATTATTAGTAGAATGATGACATGGCAAAATCCAGACCATTAAATCATTAAATAATGGTTAAGATTTAAGAAAATTTATTTGATAGAGTACCCTAGGAAATCTAGAAGATCTAAATCCAAAACTGAGGGGCTTATAAAAATTCTGACATAAAGTTAGGTGTTAACGGGCATCTTACGGTGCTCTTGTGTTTGTATTATGGTAGGTCGTAAAATGGACACCATTGATTGAAATTATATTGTTAGATTCATATTTTTATGTAATTGGCATATCCTATGACAAAATGCACTTTGTTTGTTTATTATCTATCATTGTTTTCCACATGGTGCGCATAACATGTTTGTTAAGTGCTTTCAAAAAAGACAAGTATGAAGCCAACCAAAACAATCAATCCTAGTTTGTGCTATGGTTTCTCGGGACTAGTTGTTTTTAGATAGGCTAGTTTATTTGAGTATGGGTTCATTCATTGTATTCGACTTATTAATGATTGAACTTACTCTTGTACTTGAGGTTTTGTCATTGACTAACAAAGGGGGAGATTGTTAGGGTCATGTGTTTTGGTATTATCAAACCATGCCAAATTATGTGTCTTTTATTGAGTTTTGATGTGTCTTAAAGTTGTAATTGAAGACCAAGTTGAAGAAACAAAATTTGCTGAAGAAAATGTCAAGAAAAACACATTTTTAGCATTTTTTCAGCATATACCTTGATAGCATCTCGATAGAAGCTCAATACCTCTCAATAGAAGCTTGAAACTTATTGTCTCCTTGATAGAAGTCTCGACACAAGCTCAATCGATCGTGTGTCGTAGGTTAGCAAAATTTAACAATGTGAAAAAGTCCAAAACTTATTCGTTTAAAACTCGAATTGAGATCCATTTGAAACAATATTTAAAGGATATTATAAGCCATCTATTAGGAGGCTTTTTAGAGAGAGAAACATTGTAACCAAGTTTCTCTATTTCACCAAACCAAAGAGTTTCAAAGTAGATCTGAAAATTCCATTGGTGAAGAAGCTCAAGTCATAGCAACCACCACAAACTTACTACTCTGAGGAAAACCTTCAAGAGGTTCTTGAAATTAGTTGGAGGTTTCCAATTGTGATTGTGGGTGAAGCGTTCATATATTGAAAAGTTTAGAGGTTAAGAAGCGGTAGAAGGTTTCTACTGTAAGTTCATCTACCGAGATTAAATCTGAAACTTTTCTTTATTATAGTGGATTACTTTTTTGGGAAGGTTTCCCCCCAGGTTTTTTATTATGAAACTAGTTTATTTCATTGGTTTTCTTGGGTCATCATATCTCATCTTATTTATTATTCCGTTGTGCATGATATTAACATGATATTGATGTTGTATCAAAAAATAATTCATTGGTTTTTTCACATCCTCTCTAGTGTTTGTGCTATAGTGGGTCTAATAGGAACTTTTTTTTTTTTAGAGAGTTTTAATATATGGCATCCGTTCCTAATGATAGCTCTTTTTATTATCAAATTAAGATACTAATCGGTTTTTGGTGTAGGCGGGAATTGAACCCTAAATCTCTTATTTAACTATAAAAAATTTTATCAATTGAGTTAACTGGAACTCATGGATCTAATAGAAACCTTTTCAAATGAAGGTGCATAAGATGTGAAAAAGTTGGTAAAAAAATTTGAAACCCTTGAAAAACAGAAAATGAAAATGCTAAGAGCATTCACAATGGGCCTAGGATATGGCAAATGTAAGGAAAATTTAGCATGTGAGGCCCAAAGTAGCTCAACAATGGGACATGGAAACATGTAAAAATGCAATTTTTTTTGCCATAGTGCTACAGTACCATCCTAAAGGTAGGACAAAGACTTTGTAGCATAATGGTAATGCAAAATATTGTTTTTTAATGTTTGGTTCTTCTCTCTCCCCTCTCATTATTTCATTATCTTTCTCTCTCTTCATTTTCTCTCTTTCTTTTTACTCTCTCTTCTTCAAACCCGAAAACTCTGTCTTCCTTTCTCTCGAGATCGACATGGAGGCAACGACATTGGAGGCTCGATCAGCTTTTGTGGTGGAGGCGTGGAGGTTATGAGTCGTGGTAGAGCCATGGTGGAACTGTGGAGATTGTGGCTAGGTAACTAAGGTGGTGGTGTTGGGTTCTGATGATGGGTAATGGTGGCCACCACCAACACAAGCCGCCGCCGCCTGCAAGCCTTTCTCTCATCCTCTCTCTCTCCATAGCTCATCTCGGACCAAGCCTTTCTCTTCCTTCTCTCTCATGTTGCTCTCTCTTCTCTTCAAACCCATGGCTGGACCCACTAAGTAGTGTTTATGTTTGGATTGATGGTAGTGGCGGTGATTATTTTTGGGTGATTTGGTGGATTTGCTACTTTGTTCTTGGCTGGGTTTTTTTCTTTTTTTATTTATTTTTTCTTTTCTTTTGAGAAAAATCTTGGCTGGGTTGTTGGTGGTTAAATAATGGGTTTTTGTGTGGTGGTGTCTGTTGTTGGTGGCGGTGTGGCTGAAAGAGAGAAAGGCATTGAGGAAAAGTGACTGAAATTAGGGATAAAGGAAAGAAGGAGATAATTTTATATAATTTATTTATTGTATAATTTATATTATTTTAATGTGTAGTATGGTAAAATAAAAGTTGGGATGTTGGGAGTATTGTAAAATGGTATGGTATAATTGATAAAGTAGCTTTTTGAGATAGTAAAATAGAATAGGATAGCATTTCCCATTGTGAATGCTCTAACCCCATCATTTTATAGAACCATTGTATAAAATGATGCTTCTCTAACTAGTGTCGCTAAAAAACTAAAGAGTTCTCTTTTATGACGACAACTTAGGCCTTGTTTGGATGGAAAAATATCATTACTCATTACTCAAATATCATCACTCATCACCCTATAACTCATTTCCTATCACTTAAACATCCCCAAATATCACCTAAACAAACCCGGTTATGTTTCAAATCCAAAAACTCAAAAATGTGTGACCCACACTCTAACCTAGGCTACCAGTGCTCTCGGAACCCCTACCCGCCCCCTCCTCACCCCACTTACCCCAAAACCCAACTTTACCAAACCTTCCTTCTCACTTCCCTTCCGCGCCTCAACACAAACTGTCCTCTACTCAATCCTCACCCAATTGCACCGATGCCATTGATGATGGATGGGCTTTCTTCCTCCCTCATTGTCCCCGAAACCGAACCCACAACCTCTGTTTGTACCTCCTTCCTCTGTCCTCAATGTCGAAACCAAACCCAATATTAACCCGGACAAGGTGGGATATATGTGAAGATGGAGTTGTGTTGAGGAAGTGAAGAAAGATGGGAGTGTAGTGATGTGGTTGTGCGGATGGGGTTGTAGTTGTGGAAGCAAATGCTCATTAGAGCCATTAGTAGGGAGTACGAAAAGGAGCTGCGGGTTTGACTCTGCTTTGACCGTAGGGCCCAATGATGTGAGGGTTTTTACGAAATTGCCACCCGTTACTTTGTTTTTGTAACTCAAAAACACCTAAAACTTGTTTTTGTTTTCAGTAACTCATTATCCAATTTGGTGAGAATTGAGTGATGGAAACAAAACCCCCAAACCCATCCAAACAAGCACCATCTCCATGGGAACCACTTATTTTAGGTAATGAGTAATGGAAATAGGATGATGAGTGATGGAAACCCACAAATCTAAACAACCCCTCATTGTGTTTTATTATGTTATCGGATGATAGGTTGACACAGAATTAAAAGAATATGTCAACAAGAAACACAACTGTCTCAACTTATGGCACGTTTCACATTGAATAAAATGCACAAACTATTTGGAGAGTATCCAGTGAAAGCTGCAAATATCCAGTGAAACTACTAAATTAATTTTTAATATCTCAAAATGTATATGTTTATTTACTCTAATTTAGTTTACCTTTTTTTTTTTTTTTTTATAATATATGTACAACATTATCCAAAACCATCTTCCATAAAATATCTAAATGCATATATTAATTATCTATAGTTGTGTATTAATTATATATATTAAATGAATTTATATGATTATTTTTTATAAACTTTATATAATAGATAATTATTAGTTGGAATAATAATAATAATAAATTTAGAATATGACATTCTTACTCATGTTTAGTTGCTAATCCTTTAAACTTCCTAACTCCTTTCATATAAATACATATATATATATATATATATATATAAGTTTGTTTGTAATAGAATAAATATTTATTTTGTTATAGCATAATGAAATTTTACGCTCTGTTTGTTTCAGCATTAATGTTTTCTGTAAAATAGTTCATTTTCCAAAGAGTATTGTTTGGAAAACTATTTTATTTTCCGGTGTTTGGTAACGACATTGAAAATGCTTGAGAATGTTTTCCTATGTTTGGTATTGCATTTTTTTTTTCTTTTATAATTCAAAACATGTGTATTATGTAAACCAACTAATGTAATCAATTTCCCCCTCAAAAAAAAAAAAAAAAAAAAAACTAATGTAATCAATATAAATAAAAAACCAAGAATTAATTTGGTTTTCATACTAAAATTTTGACAACAGATACAGTCAAAATTAGTTGTCAAATTTTCATGATCTTTATCACTCATCTTGCTTGTCTATATGGACAGTAACATGTACACACACACACACACACACACACACACACACATATATATATATATATATATATATATGAACCATACATACATAGAGAGTCGGCTCTATACTAGAAGCAAATGTTGGGGTTGCCTAAGGCCTCTAGTAGAAAAATGCCCCCAAATTTTAACCAATAGTGATTTTTTTTTTTCATTATAACAGTATTAATTAAGCTCAAATATTAGACAATAAATAAAATAATATTTTAAAAACAGAGAAAAATGCTACGTCCACAACATTTTCCATAACACTTTTACAATAAATCCTAAGTGGTAGGTTGTTATGGGCTGTTATTAATGACAAAAATTAATTTCAATTGTGAATTCAAATTAAAATCAGTAATAACTTAATGCCTAGGATTTGTTGTGAAAATATTGTAAATGTAATAATTCTCAAATATTAAAAAAAAAATACACAAAAAAATTCACTACATTTTTCAGAAGTTGAGTTAGCAAACTTTTACTAGTTCTTATTTAACTCCATCACTAACATCACTTTTTTACTTACTCATATTAACAAGTGTGAAAAGTTGTGTCAAATTTTTTTGTGTATAGACTTTGTAAAAAAAAAAAAAATTCTACGTAATTCATGTTAATTAATAATTTAGTAGTAATTTTTGCATCTAAACACAAGATAATAAAGTTTAATTAATATTTATTTTTAAAAAAAATCGTATTTAAATACTCCATATAAAAAGCCTCAATTTTAGTTTTCGCCTTAGGCTCCAAATACATTAAGCCACCCCCGCATATATAGCACATAAAAAACAATGGGTTCATCCTTATATGAGTATCTACGTAATGTATAATGTATTTGTATAATATATAATCACTTCATAGTATCTGCATAATGTATATGCCAACAAATGCAATTCCCTTAAACAATTATCATTCATTATATAACGTAAAGATTGTCCCATGAAAAAGCAATTTAGAGGAATATAGGCACTATGTTTAAATTTTTGTCTTTTACTTCATTCATTCTTTCTACTTCTTCTTCTTCTTCTTCTTATTATTATTATTATTTGCACTTTTATGTGCAAAAAGACGTAAATTCTACTTGGAAGAAGGAATTAGAGCAATGGGCGTTTCGTCACGGGCAATATGGAATGCAAGAAACAAAGTTTATTTTGAGAATATTCAAACACAATACAAAGTTATTCTAGAAGGAGCCAATGTAGTTCTGGAGGCATATCAGCGAGTTTCGTCTACGTTTAAAGGATAAGCATGTTTTTGTGTTCTAGAAAGTCATTGTTCTTTTTATAATTTTTTTGAAGTTTCTGTGGTTGGTTTGGTATCGTAACATGCAAAGTGTTGGCATGTCTTACTCTGTATACGTTTTCCTTTGCATCAATAAAGTATTTATTTTTAATTTCAAAAAAAAAAAAAAAGTAATTTCTGCCTAGAATTCATCAAACCAAAAATTTCTTAGAGAAAAAAAAAATCAAGCTTGAAATTCAAAGCAAAGAATATACGATTGGAGAAAAAGAAAAGAGAAGAGAGAAAAAGTGAGAGAGCTTACTATGAGAGAGAGAAGGCGCCAAAAAATTTGTTTCCCATAGCTACAAAAGAATATAATATTTATAGGAGATGTAATGAGTGAGAGAGAGATTGTTTTCCAAAAGAATTTTTTGGAAAACAACCTATAAAAAATAAGCCTTATTTTTATTAGGGTTTTCCGTTGACTAAAGATTGTTTTCCGTTGACCGGGTTTTTTTGTGCTACCAAACACTAGAAAATGCGGAAAACTATCTTTATAGAAGGTTTTCCAGCGAAACAAATAGAATGTTAATACTCCCTCTCTCCCAATTTGTTTTAAGGGAATATTATTTATTCTCTTGTGTTTCCAAAACTATCCTTGAATAAATTTATTAGTTTTTTTTTTAAGAGTTATTCTTAAGGAGGCAAGTAAAAAGGTTCCCCAATTAGATTGATTTTTTAAATATTTGTTAGTTTTCTTTTCAAATAATATTGAAAATAAAGTAGGGGTATAATAGGAACTTTAGTACATTAATGACTTTTATTTTTAGAAGTTGGACAATATTTTGGGACATCCTAAAATAGAATAGAGGACAAACAAACTGAGATGGAGGAAGTATCATTTTTCCTTAGAATCATATGAGAAACTTCTTCTTCTTTTTTGTTTTCTTTTTAAAAAAAAAAAATTTATGTGAGTAACAATTGAAACACTGTATTATGCAACAATTGATGCAATGCCCAAAAAAATGGGGGAAAATTAGTAACACACAATCAAGAATGTTACAAAAAAAAAGTATATATGCATTTTTTTTATTAGGCATGAATCATGCTTATCTATATTAACCATTATATCTTGTAATTTTCAATTAGTGAACACATATATATAGTGTGATCAAATCACTACACTACTCTTAGTGTCTTTCTATTTTGTCTATAAAATAACTAAAGATTATACTTTTTACAAGGAAATTTATTGAAATTTTTTTTACACATCAATAGTTGAGGGATCTAAATTATAAATGTCTCTATTGGAAATTGAGTGCCAACCAGTTAAGTTACAATATTATTTATAAAAATTATTGAAATATTGGAAAAAACTAATAATAAGTTGTACCGCACAACGTATGGAATTCAGATAGTCTCATTTAATGTTGTAATATTTCATTTTTATTTCAATGACTTTTTGCATTTATGTTTTGTATATATATATATATACAAAATAGAAATTCTACTCTATTTTAAAACAAAATATTACAATATTGATGTAACACCCCAAATAAAATAAAATAAAAATAAAAGGAAAAAAAGGGTTTTGGCAATAGAATTTTAGGTGAGGGTAATTCAGTAAATCTGTTCCTAACAAAACCTCCTTCACACGTTATCTCACCCTCCCTTTCTCAGCCCTTGTCTCTCTCTTTCTATTGGTTGGCCAAACTACCTCCCTCTCTCTCATCTCTCATTACTCATAGATACCTATTGCCCATTACTTCCATTGTGCTTTCATTTTTCATTTTGTGGTGGAAGCTTTTGGGTTAAGGATTTTGGTAAGAAACTTATTCACAAGTCTTCCATTGTACAAGTCTAAGTAAGAGGGAATTTAGTTTGTTTGTTTTTGGTTGTGCTAAGTTACATTGGTAATTCTTAATCTATCTATATGACAATCCTTTGAGTGGCATATAATAAAATTTAAACTTATAAGAACTTAGATTATGTGAATGTCTCATTAGATGTATTCAATACTCACTGTGCCTTGAGCTTGCATTGTGTTTGCATACCATGTTTTTGATAAAATGCGCCAATGAACATATTGTTGTTCTTTGAAAATTGTGGCATGAACCCTTCACTAAAATTGTCTCCTTTCATAAGGAAAGCTTTACTCCAAAATCTAGATCATTCTTAGTCATGTTAAGGTTTTAAGGTTTTAAATTCCATTTTGAATGTCTTGTCTTTGTATAGACACCTTTGTTATACAAGCTTGTTATGAACTAGTTTGCACATCTTTTGGAATTCTGGATAGTTGCTTTGTCTCGCTTGGGTTTTGTTGTTTAGTATCAAATGAAATACACATGTCTTGCTACCTCTATATTAAAGAGATGTGTTTTATGTTATGTTATAAATCTACATTGTTTACGGTTGGCAATTAAAATTGTTTTGAGGTTTTATTTTGGTCAAATGGATTTCTTGTGTGCTTGTTTGGTTCCTGTTAGGGAAGGGGTACTTGTCGTAGGATGGTTAAGTAAGGTTTTAGTACCCTTGGTTCAATTTTAGGGGATCCTTTTCGATCTTGGAGACAAGTGTGATGGTAAACTTTGTGATAGGCCTTGTTATTGATAGGCTTGATCCTAATGTTTATAGGTTCCGATATTCTTGGTTATGGGCCTAGTGATTGGGCCAAAATGGCCAAATAGCCATAAAATTCTAACTATATAATTAGTAGTTCTAGTTTCTAAACTATATTTTTTACTAGCATTTCGAGTCTAAGAGACTCGATTTAGGTCTATAAATCGAGTTTTTGGGACTCGATTTTTATGGGTTGTTCACGTCTAATGTGGCACTTTTTCCACGTGGCATCTACATGGAAATCGAGTTTCTAAGACTCGATTTCTAACCCAAAAATAATTATTATTACTAACCCAAAATGCAAAACAAAAAAAAAAAAAAAAGCGCGGAAAGAAAGAAAAAAAAGAAAGAAACAGAAGAAGAAAAAATGAGATGCAGCTCAAGCCAAAATCTAATGGAGATGTAGTTTAACCAGGCCGCGCAGACCTAGGCCGCAGCTGGTTGCAAAGCGACCCAGGTTGCGGCCCGACCAGTGTCGCGGCCAACCTAGGTCGCCGTGCGACCTAGGTCGTAGCCGACCCAGGCCGCGCGCAACCCTTGTTTTCGTTTTCTCGGGGTTTTTTTTTTCTTTTTCTTTTTCTTCTCTGATGAACACATATTCTTCTTTGGGGTTTTTTTTTTTTTTTTCTTCTCTGATGAACAAATATTTTCTGTTTCTTTTGCTGTTGTCGTTGCGGTTTTGTTTGCTTTTTATTTTAAATGTAAATCGAGTCTTAGAGACTCGATTTCCATGTAAAAGTGCAACATTAGATGCGAAGAACCCATAAAAATCGAGTCCCAAAAACTCGATTTATAGTCTCTAAATCGAGCCTTTTAGACTCGAAATGCTAGTAAAAAATATAGTTTAGAAACTAAAACCACTAACTATATAGTTAGGATTTTATGGCCATTTGGCCATTTTGGCCTAGTGATTGGGTTGCTTGATTTGGTGGTGCTTGGTTGAGGTAAAATTGGTTGGCCTTTTGAGGTAAGTGGCTTCTTAATGGGATTTTTGAAAAAGAATCATTATTGCAATCAATTATTTTATGGTTAAACTCATTTTGAAACATTATTCATGATTTTCCTAAAATGTATTATGTGTATTATTGTTAGCTATCATTTATGGAAAACGCATGAAGAATTGAAAGTGCATCATATTTGTCAATGCATTTGTTAGCACGAAAAAGACAGGTGTCTTTGATTTAATTCTTAGGAATGGATTATATGGATTTATTGCATTATTTGCAAATTCTAAAGATGCTTTATCTTGTCTTGTGATATTTGAAAAATTGATAGAAAAATCTTATTGACAATGAATGATTTCAAAATTTACTATGAGCTAACTTATTCATGAGAATTTTGTACAAAAAAGATGTTTGTTTGTCATAGCGTTTATTTATCTTATTTAATTGACTTTCTTGAATATATGAAATTCTTATTGTAATTTTTTGAGAGATTTATTGTAAACTTATCATGTTTCTTTTTACTATTATGATTTCTTTTATTGAAATTAAAATGTTCTATTATTGATTTTGTATGTAAGTTTGAATATATATTTGAATTTTTTTACGAAAAACCCTTGAGGAGGTGAAGGAGGACCTAAATACGTTTTTCCCAAACATGATCCTTGATCTTATGCATTTTTTATGGATCAGGGGATCGACGTTTATCATAAAGAAAAGTAAGTGGAAATTAATGAAATATTCTTTAGTAGAAAACATTTATTGTTGTGCTTACTAATTGAGAATTTTATTTAAAAATATTAGTGAGAAATATGGAGAAGACGTCCTTAGCCGTTTGCACTCTATCCTAAAGCGTAGCATGCTCAAAAATGGCAAATGGGATTCAAAGTATTTATGTGAGATTTGTCGATCAATTCTCTCCTTAATTGGTAAAATTCACCTCTTTATCATAGTGTGTAATTGTCATAATTTCGTTCTTCTAAGTGAGAAATATGCTTAAGTAAATCATTACTAACTATTGTTTCATAAACATATTCTATCAAATGTTAAAGATTTACCTAAACATTGTTGAAAATTATGAATTATGATGGCTGTAATTCTTTTTAATTGCTAGTATAGATGGAAAATTGTTAAAAATACTAACCTTGTTTTTCCCAAATAGCCCCCTAGAATTGGGAAAAATGTAAAATTAGGATGAGCAAAGAAATATAAGGTTTTTAGAAAACAAATTTGACTAAACTTGTTATGATTTGTTTGAGTAATCTCCACCTTACTTGTTGTTTGAAATTATTCGATGGATAGTAGAAGAAAAAGTAGACTCTATTAATATCCATAATTTTTTTTTTTTTATTAATTCTTTGGATACGGATTAAAAGATTTGCATGGTATATGATGCTAGAGATCTGTTCTTATATGATACCCGAAGCTTCTAAGAGTCAAGGCCTATCAAGCGTTCTAACCAATTTTAAAGAAAAAATTCAAATTCGTTCATCCTATTAAACTACAGAAAGTCCGAAACTCAAATGTGGGTCTTGATTTGAGCCAAAATCAATAATGTGATGTTATACCATTTGAACTTAGTTGAGTGTTTCTAAAAAAAAAAAACTTAGTTGAGTGTTAATTTTCTTCTTCTCTATTGCAGGGCTTGGAATCACATTTTCTAAAAAATCAATTTAGATTTCAAAACTTGAGGTTGATGAGCCAAGATCCAACGGTGGTTAATAGCAAAGCATTATTCTCTTTTTCCCAAAGATAACTATGATTGATTATGAACTTGTTGCTTATATACACTAATATATAATTAACAATATTTTGTAAATATTTCAGTTATATAGCGTTCACAAGAGACTTTATAGGGGAATATGCCCGTAATCCTGAAGTTGATGTAAGCAAATTGGTTGGAGCAATCATTGATAAATTGGAAAATCCACGAGAATTTCGTGTATGCTTCCATCTATCTCAAGACTTTTTCTTTGTTGATGTAGATGTCTAGCATTTATCCTACTTATAATTTGTTGGCTTGGTAGTATCTATTTAAATATGTTCCCGGTAGCTACCAAAAAAGGAACTGCTAGCAAATCCTAAAGATATCAGGTGTGGATCAAGTATAGTAGGTTTCTTATTTCAATTGGCAAGTCATTTAGGTCAATTAGTGGTAAGTTTGTTTTTATGCTTTAGAAACATTTTTTGTGTAATGTCTTGTGCTTCCTAAATAGATGCCAATTTATTCTTCTGTTCATAAAATGAAAATTAGTTGGACACTTTAACATTGAGTTGTAATGTTTTACTTTTGCTATAAATAAACTTGGGACAGAAAGTAAGAGACTCCTAAATCTAAGCCAAACAAACATATTATGGCATACTATGAATTACCAATTGAAAAATACAAATGAAAAATATAAAAGAGCAATTAGGTGTGGATCAAGAGCTCTAGGCTCCTCTTAGTGAAATATATCATATTGTACAAATTTTTATCCAAGATGTTAAAAGAGTAATACAAATCCTAAAACCCTTAGCAAAAATTAAATAATTCACAAATTTTATCGGGTATAGAATCTATTTTTATTTGATACCCGGAGATTTTTTGGTCGCTGCCTTAATTATATACACCGAAAATGATGTTCTTACCTATTTTCTTTTCATTATATATAGCAATAGTTTGGCCAATCACTATTGGTATAATGGCAGACTTTCGGGTTCTTTCATTTTTTTTTTTAAATTTTATTTACCTTGCATATATATAAGATCATTTAATTTCAAGAAAAGGGTTACTTATCCATAACTGTTTGAGGAATCTTTTATTAGTAGTTATGAATGATCAATTTTCCTCAATCTTAAGATTGAGAAATACAACTGCCAAATTTGATTCATTCTTGATAGCCATTAGATCATCATAGGGTAATCCGTTTGTTTATAGATGCTCTATTACACTCATAGTCTTTAAAGGGTGCAAACCAACTATGTCGGATCTATGTTGACATATCTAGTATTGTGCATGTCATTAGTATGCCAGGAACCATATTTAAACTAGTGACATGAGGATTTCAATCCTTTGCTCTACTAGCTGAGTTATCCTGACCATTATAGTGCATCATCCTTACTTTTGATACATACCATTGTTAATCATTCAAATTTGAAGTGCATCTGTGCCTTACTATATGAACAAGTTGAATAATACCATTGTGATTATTACGAGTAATTTACGTAGGGAATTTAACCAAAATTCCTAACCTGTGAGAAACAAAACAAATAGAGAAAACACACGTCAAAGAAAAATAATCACACGCACAAGACAATATTTACGTGGTTCGGCAATTTGCCTACGTCCACGGAGTTGCGGGGATTTCACTATTATCAGGGAAAATACAATAGCGCACGAGAACACTCTCAAGAAACCCAAATCCCAATTACACCATAGCACTCTCTCACGGAAAAAATAAGAATAGAAATTGGCTGCCTCTCTTTTCTCTATTTTCTCTCATGTGGCTTGCTCACTAGGTTAATTGGAATTTTTGCTTTTCTTTTAATCTCACGGCTACACTATGCTACACAAAACCTAATATATATATATATATATATATGTCAAAGTCGGCTAAAGTGGCGGGTTACTATTCCAAATAGGAGTTGGTCAAATAGTGACCGACTTAGGCAATGAGGATGTGGGCTTGTGGCAATTCAAGCCACACGGCCCACTTCAACAAATCTCCACCTTGGCTTGAATTGATCAAGCTACACGAGCAAACTCCTCCATCGGCTCCACCTTAGCCCTTAAGGGCTCACAAGCCGCAAAACATCAGCCACAATCCTCCATAACACAATCTCTCATCCCCGCAACTCATCCTCCCGTCCTCAAGCTAGAAGACCAATTGAAGCCGCACACGCCTTCAACTTCTCAATAGTGACACCCTTAGTCAACATGTCTCCACGGGTTCTTAGATCCACAAATCTTCTCAAGCATTACCAAATTATCTTCAACAAGGTAACGGATAAAGTGGTATTTTGTCTCAGTATGTGCTTCGACTTTGAATGAAAAGCCGAATTTTTGGCAAGAAAGATTGCACTCACCATCACTTTGTGTAGAATGCCCATCTCCTCGCTTCTTACCCAATTCATCTAAGAAACCATGTAGCCAAATCATCTCCTTTCCAACTTGATTTGCTTTGAACATACTCAGCTTCTGTAGTAGACAAAGTAACAATCTTCTCGTAGATTTGAAGCCCATGATATAGTCTGTACCACCCAGAGTGAAAACAAACCCGGTGGTACTCTTTCTACTATCAATATCACCAAAGAAAAATCAGCATCTACATAACCTGCAGTTTCAAATTTGCACTGTGAAGCAAAGACATGTATCTCGATGAACCCTTCGGATATCTCGAAATCCACTTGACTGCCTCCCAATGCTCGCTTTCCAGGCCTACTCATGAATCTGCTCACAACTCCCACTTTGCATGTGCAATGTCCGGCCTTGTACACACCATAGCATACATCAAGCCGCCAATAGCCGAGGCATAGGGCACCTTGCTCATATGGTCCCTTTCTACTTAAATCTTCGGTGACTGTTCTTTGGTTAGTTTGAAATGACTACCCAAGGGTGTGCTCACTGGTTTAGCTTCATTCATGTTGAACCCGCCGAGAACTTTCTTCACATACTCTAACCGTGAAAGCTTCAATGTACCATTAGCCTTGTCTCTAATGATTCTCATACCAAGGATTTGCTTTGCAGCTCCCAAATCCTTCATTGCAAACTGTTTGGACAATTGCTTCTTCAGATTATTAATCTCCTCAATGCTAGACCCTGCAATAAGCATATCATCCACATACAACAAAAGAATATGATGTAAGAATTGTCAAAAAACTTAACATAGCAACAAAGTGATCGACTTCACATCTCTTGAACCCACCTCTGTGCATAAAACTGTCAAATTTCTTGTACCACTTTGTCTAGGAGCTTGTTTTAGGCCATACAAGCTCTTTCTTAGTTTGCAAACTAAATTCTCTTGTCCTTGAGCAATGAACCCTTCTCGGCTGAATCATGTAAAGGTCTTCCTCCAAGTCACCATGAAGGAATGTCTTGTCTTCACATCTAACTCGCTCAAGATGTAAGTTTTCTGCAGCCACCATTCCCAAAGAGACTAGTCGATTGTTGACATCTTCACAACTGGAGAAAATATTTCTGTGTAGTCAATGCCTTCCTTCTCTTTAAAACCCTTTAACAACTAATCTGGCCTTGTAACGTTTGCTACCATCATGCTCATTCTTTATTCTCGTATACCCACTTGTTGTGCAAAGCCTTCTTTCCTCACGGCAATTCAATCGGTTCCCATGTTTGATTCCCCAACAAGGAATCCATCTCATCCTTCATGGATAACTCCCACTTGCTTGAGTTTTCATCTTGCAAGGCTTCATCATAACACTGGCTCACCACCATCAGGTCAACAGAGATAATTTAGAGTGGGTGAATAACGCCGTGGAGGTCTAATGTTCCTAGAAGATCTGCGGACTTGACTACAGGTGTACTCGAGATCTACCGTGAATTTACATTCTCCTTATTTTCTTCACCCTTTTCTCGGACAAGTACCTTGATCAATTCATCTAAGTTGACAAACTCAGATTTCTTTTGATCCATCTCTCAGTAACATCCGACACTACTGATTGACCTGTCCTTGTACATAACCTGTTCATTAAATATCACATTTCTACTTGATGATTTTCCTGTTTTGTTCATCCCAAAACCTATAGCCAAATTTCTCATCACCATAGCCAATGAAAAAACATATTTTAGACTTTGCATCAAGTTTACTACGAGCATCGAATCAATATGAACATAGGAAACACAACCAAAAACTTTTAAGTGTGAAAACTTTACCTCTTTACCGCTCCAAACCTCCTCGGAAGTCTGAACTCCATGGGAACCGAAGGTCCTCGGTTTATCGTAAGGCTGCAGCGATGCTAACAAGATCAACCCAAAAAGTTTTTGGTAGTCCAACATGCAACCTCATACTCCTAGCACGCTCATTGAGAGTTCTATTCATGCGCTCAGCCACACCATTCTGTTGTGGTGTCCTAGGAATGGTCTTCTCCATCCTAATTCCCTGTGCAGCACAATACTCACTCGAACCCTCCATCTATGTACTCTCCTCCATTATCGACCTCAAACATTTTACTTTCAAACTGTTTCTGTCTCAACCATGGCCTTCCACTTCTTAAAGGTTTCAAATACATCCGATTTATTTTTCAGAAAATAAACCCATACCTTTCTACTTGAGTCATCAATGAAAGTAATGTAGTACTTTGAACCTCCAAGGGATGCAACCGGAGAAGGCCCCCACAAATCAGTGTGTACTAACTCCAATTTTTCAGCCTTCGATGTCCTGCTAGTTTTCAAGAAGCTCACCTTTTTCTGCTTTCCTAAGATGCAACTTTCACACATGTCAAAATCAATGGACTTTAATTCTGGTAATTTTCCTTTTGACAACATCATCTTCATCCCTTTCTCACTCATGTGACCAAGTCTTGATTGCCATAGGCTTGTATCAAGATTTGCATCAAGAATCGCAATTGTGTCTCTTGGACTTGAGGTCATGTACTGAGTACCGTTTTTTCTTTCCACGAGCCAATACCCTAGCTCCCTTTGTAACCTTCCAAGTACCACCAACAAATAGTATTGCATGTCCTTCATCATCAAGTTGTCCAACAAAATCAGATTCCTCCTCAAGTCGGGAATATGTCGAATCTTCTCCAAGAACCAAACAGACCCATTGGGCAACAATATTCGAACATCTCCCATACCCACAACATCCAAGGCTGAACCATCAGCCAAATACACCTTACCAAAATCACCTGTAACATAATTCTGTATGATTTCTTGGTGTGGAGTGGTATGAAACGAAGCACCTGAATCCAAAACCCAATCATCAAGTGGACTCTCTACTGCAAGAAGTAATGCATCCTGTACCTCTTCATTATTCGACATTAGCGAATCATCTTCATTCTTCTTCTTAGGACTTTTGCATTGATTTCTAAAGTGACCTGTTTTCCCACAATTCCAGCATTGTACTTGTTGGCCTGATCTAGATTTACTTCTATTCCGATTAGAATTTCTGGATTTTGATCTGCCCCGATTTGAATTTCTGTTATTACCTCTGCCTCTTGTCTCAAGGTTTAGGCAGAACCATATCCTGAGGATTCACCCGCATCTCTTCTGCGAATCTCCTCGGCCAGAATTAAATCTCGTATATCATTGTACTTGAGTTTTTCCTTTCCTGTAGAATTGCTTATCGCCATCCTCATTGCCTCCCAACTGTTTGGCAAAGAAGCCAAGACGATCGTGAGCATCGATCTCATCATCAAAATCAATTTCTACTGACGACAATTGATTTGTGATAGTATTAAATTCATTCGGATGTTGTGCTCTTGATGCATTCTCTCGCCATCTTGATTGAACAGTTTCTTCATCAAGTGCACCTTATTGTTTGTCGACGGCTTTTCATACATACCGCACAAAGCCTTCATCAAATCTGGTGGTCTTCTCTTTACAACATTGTGTGCAATGAGACCTAGACAGAGTTAACCTGATAACTCCTAGTACTGTCTCTGTCAAGAAGAGCCCATTCCTCGGCCTTCATAGCCTCGGGTTTTGTTCCCAAAAGAGGCGGATGCAATTTCCTCCCATAGAGATAATCCTCAATCTGCATCCTCCAATACGCGAAGTCTCGTGCCATCAAACTTTTCTATTCCAGACGCCTTTCCCGCTTCCTCTGTCATTGCTCCCACTCAAACCTAACCCTAGGCTCTGATACCAGTTGTAGGGAATTTAACCAAAATTCCTAACCCGTGAGAAACAAAACAAATAGAGAAAACACACGTCAAAGAAAAATAATCACACGCACAAGACAATATTTACGTGGTTCGGCAATTTGCCTACGTCCACGGAGTTGCGGGGATTTCACTATTATCGGGGAAAATACAATAGCGCACGAGAACACTCTCAAGAAACCCAAATCCCAATTACACCATAGCACTCTCTCACAGAAAAAATAAGAATAGAAATTGGCTGCCTCTCTTTTCTCTATTTTCTCTCATGTGGCTTGCTCACTAGGTTAATTGGAATTTTTGCTTTTCTTTTAATCTCACGGCTACACTATGCTACACAAAACCTAATATATATATATATATATATATATGTCAAAGTCGGCTAAAGTGGCGGGTTACTATTCCAAATAGGAGTTGGTCAAATAGTGACCGACTTAGGCAATGAGGATGTGGGCTTGTGGCAATTCAAGCCACACGGCCCACTTCAACAATTTCTTGGGCCTCTATTGGTACGGTACAAAAAGATAAATGAGTTGATAAAGTTATGAAATGCTATTTAGGTAGTATTTGGATCAAGTTATGAGAAAGACCTAAGTCATGATAAAAGGCACTAGTCTTCGAAGAGAAATCTTTCGAAGAAACAAAGAAAAAAATTTTTGTGGTGTATGACAATCTTTCACACAATAAAATTTTTGGTGTATATTTTTTTGCATATCATATCTCGGCTTTTAATCTAACTCTATTGATATTGCAATTTCTTTTTTTTTTTTTTGATAAGTTATTGATATTGCAATTTCTATTTCTACCTTACATTTGTATACTTGGTATTTGGCATATACAAATTAAATAGACTACAACTTCATTTTTATACTCTAGTTAGTTCATTGGTGTGAGGAGATTACCTGGGTTATAGTTAATTCTTCCTAAAGTGCTTCATTTAGAATACAAATTGCTGCTAGGATTAAAAGTATACGAGTTGCTACCTAAATGGGTTATGAGTTGCTGAGGAAGGTATTTGAACTTCCATGAGCATTGGCTACTATGGCAAAAAGAAACCAATAATTATTTGAGTTGCAATCTTCTAAATGGAGGCAGCCTACTCGGGGTACTATGGGCCCATTTGGATAGGTCGTTCACAAAGGCTTGACGCCTGTTTTACATAAAACGTAATTTTGTAAACCGTTTGGCTCCACAAAATCAGCACATTTGCGTTTTCAAAATCTAGAATTTTCACGTTTACAAAACACTGTAATGCTCTACTTTTTCAAAAATGCAGATTGGGTTACTGCTATTTTTTTTCTTGAGAAAATCAAAATAGTGCCAATACGATAAGAAATACCATCTTTATCCCTTCCCATGTATATCTCCTCCTCTATTTTCTCAGTCAATCTATACTCCTCCATGTATATCTGCTACTCTATTCTCTCGGTCTCCACGGGCTCTTTATTCACTGTTCCTACTTTTGCTTTGTTTGTGGTCTTTGTTCTTCATCTCACTTGCCAAGTAACAATTCTCTGTTCCTCTTCTCTTGAATTTATGTTATAGATTTGGGCTTTTTGCATGGTGGGTTACATGATTGTTTGAATTTGAAATCAAAATTTTGGAACTTATTTTGGCCGAGGGATTTGTTGTTGCTATTGTTTTTGTTTCTTCATGGGTTGTGGATTTATTTGGTTTTTTGGTTGTTTTTGAGACTTGCCTATTTTGGGTTTTGATTATAATTATTGCTTTATATTTGTAGACACATAGATATCATTGGAGTCATAACCCTGGTTTTTTTTTTTTTTTTTTTTGGTGGGTTGGGAATAATTGGATACAAGATTTTTCTTTATTATGTTTCTCATTCAAGAATCTTTATTGTGTTTATGGGCTTTTGATAAAAATTCAATTTTTAACATTCTTTAGTGATAAAAAGCTTAATGGGTATTGTAAATGCACTTCCAATATAGCGTTTGTGTGTCCTTTCTATGCGAGGTGCCCTTTTGAGTTTGACAGATTTTGGTATCTATTTAGTGTGTTGCTGGGGAGTTGAGGGTTTGATATGTCTATCTATGTGTGCTTGTAATGGGCATAGTTCTTATAACAAAGGGGAAAAGAGCAAGAAAACTATTTATTGAAACAAACAATTTGCTAGAAATTCTGGATTGTGGTTGTTTATAAGTGGTGGGTAGAGAAAGTATGTTGGGCTTTGTCTTGTAAGCGTAGTTGTTCATGCCTCTTGGTCATATTATTATTAATATGTTTCAATCTTGGTTTTTTGCTATAAAAAAGAGGCTTATAGACGTCTGTCGAAACAAGGTTAAGTCTTGCCTTCCTCTCTTTAATAGCCTCTAATGCTTCATTTGGCCTATCATAATGAATAATTGATATAGACACAAAGAAAAACTTCATTTCCATGGGATATATATATATATATATATATATATATATATATATTGGCCCCTTAATTATCAATATGGGGATCTTGTTTGATTTTGGTTTCCATAATGACATCATATACAATGTTTATAACATTACAAGTATCTTTCACTGATATTGTATATAAGTTTTTTAGGACTACATCCACAATGAAGGGGTTTTGCCCCAAAATGCTATAAGAAACAAACAGAATAATGTTTTTACAGGGGATGACAGGATGTAATGAACTAATGATCAAGACTTCCTAATTTATGTGGTTAAGTTAAATGGCAAGATTGCTACCATAGTGTTTTGTTTAAGATAGCATTTGATGATGGCATGTGTTAGTGTCTCATTTTGCCAAACTAAATGTAGCTCAGCTCAACTCAACTAAGGCTTCGTCCCAATTAAATTGGGTATTTCATGCAGCAAAAGCAAAAATAATAAATTTACTTGTCATTATGATTTTTTCAGGTAAATATACCTCTCAATACAAATGGCTTGAAGAGGACCTACCAAAAGTTAACCGGATGAGACACCTTGGTTGATTGTTCTAATGAATTCCCCTTACTACAAAAAAAATGGGGCTATCCCATTTGCAAAACCGTTGGCATAGCCCTAGAAAACGCCAGAATAGGGTCAAAATTCCTATCCCGGCGTTTTTTTTCCCGGCGCTTCAAACTACCAGGTAGTGACAATCGGTAGAGGGTCGCCAAAGCTATACCGGCACTTTTCAAAAGCGCCGAGATAGGTCCCGACACTTTTCGCACTGTTCCAACGTTTTTACTTGTGTCGGGACAGCCCTTACCAATAGCTTTGAAGACTTGTACCGGCGGATTTCAGGGCCTATACCGGCGCTTTTTGTTTATTAAAAAGTGTCGATATAGGTCTATCTATGCCGGCGGTTTTATAATCGCCCCTATAAGGTATTCACGAAAATATGAATACAACCTTTATCGGCACTTTTGAAAGCGCGGCATAGGCGTGACTTATTTCAACGTTCTCGAAAGTCTTGGTATAGGTCTTCAATGAATATAATTAAAAATGCCTATACTAGTGCTTTTGAAAGAGCTGGCATAGGCGGTACCTATTCCAGCGTTCTCAAAAGCGTTGGTATAGGTCTTTAATGAATATAATTAAAAAGGCCTATACCAGACTTTTGAAAGCGCTGGCATAGGGCATATGCCTATACCCTATTCCAAATGGTTTTTAAAGCGCCCGTATAGGTTATTTTTTAAAAATATTTTTAAATTTTTTTAGCACTTGTTATGTACCTACAATACATATTTTCCAATACATATTTTATAGCAAATGTAATGAACCAAAATTCATATTTTCCAATAGAAAATACAATACCACATTAAACCAAGAAACTAAATATATTTAATTACACCATATCAATAATTACAACCCAAATGTCTAGAATGTTATACACAAAATAATACATCCCAAGTGTCTAGAATGTTATGAACAAAATAATACATTCTACACAACCATGTATAATGTCCCGCACAAAAGAATACACTCTAACTATATAGAATGTCCCGCATAAAAGAATACATTCCAATTGTCTAGAATGTTATAATAAAGTTTCCAACTATGATGTGTATATATATCAAAGTTTGAAACTTTATTATAAATATCAAAATGTCACAATAACTACTCCAAAATAGGGTCCAAAGTATCGCCTACTGCGTATCATCAAATGATAAGCACCGAGCACCGGGAGATTGGATATCCACCGCAGAATCACCATCACCATCCAACGAATTAAAAAACACACAATGGATTAGTGTACTAAACAACAGAGTATCGCCTCTCGTGTATCATCAAATGATAAACGCTGAGCATTGGGAGATTGGATATCCACCGCAGAATCACCATCACCATCCAACGAATTAAGAAACACACAATGGATTAGTGTACTAAACAACAGAGTTAGTAGCTAAATGACACAATATCACTAGAACTCCACTTGATAGATGCAAAATTAGAACTCTACTTGGCAGGACTTCATGCACTCTCGCTTAAGGTCTCTGCTTTTATATATACTAGCATTTAACCCGCACAATGCGCGGGATCATTTTATAAATTAGAAAACAATCAACTTAATATAACAATACATTAAAATTCAAAATTCGTCAAGGGCATGTTGTATAGGCCCTCATTTGTCCTACTTGCAAGAATGCTATCTATAAAATACAATATCACTCCAATTAAAATCAACTCCAATTATCTTTATAGAATTTAAAAATATATATCATATGTTACAATGGTGTCCATCTAGAAACAAAATATCAAGCACATAGTGTGCATTATATGTCATTGAAAACACACAGGCACCAACCTAGAGCAAATTAACCAAAAATTAAAGCCCTTTTATGTTGGGGTGATTTTTTTTTTTTTTTTTTTTTTTTTTTAATAATAAGTTTTGGGTTTATAGAGATAAAACATAGTCTTAACTCACTGCACATACTCAAAAAACATTCTGGTTTGTCACTCTTCCATTTTCAATTTCCATGTTAATATGTCAAGCTTACCACACCAATGAGCCAAGCTCATCTAAGTAAAACAACTTTAAATTGTTAACTGCATGCTAGATCCAAACATAATGGCCAGAGTTAGAACTTAGAATTAGTGGAGTCAACGCCAAAAGTGAACTCTAAAACAAATGTAAACTACCTATGCAAATTGACTCAAGATGTAACTAAGCAAATGAATTAATAGGTGGTTTGAAACTGAAGCATGAGCAACAATTAACTTTAAAAACCAACCCCAAATAGCAAGCCCACCCAAAAACTAAATGCACAATTCAGTATACTTGTATAAAACTAAAAATACAAAAATAAAAATCTATAAACTTACCTAACACCAGCATCACCAATAATATCAATTGGCATACCAATCAAAATGTGCATAACCAAGCATTCTAGCCATAACAACTGGGACAATGCGCTTCATCTTCATTTCAGGCCTCACCATACCCATCAACACCACACCAATACCATTATTGATTGTACCATAAGTAGCTCTCATACCTAAAAGCACAAAAATCTAACCCAAAACAGACAAAAAAATAACACAATCCCTTCCAAAAACAAAGCAAACTACTTTGTTTTCTCTCCCTAACTCTTGCATTTTTGTGGTTCTATTAGTCTAACTTAAACAACCTAAGATTGAAAATTGCATTTAGATTGAAAATAATATGACACAAAACATAGAAATTAAAAGTTATCAAAATACTTGTAGCAAATAAGCTATTTAATAGAATTTGCAAATTACAAATTTCTCAAATGAGCATTAAAACCAAATTATGCTCAAGTAGAAATTATCAATCAAAAGAATAATGCCTGCTACAAAAGAGCTTACGATAGATATAGGATGGCAAAATGCAGAGAAATAAGTTTCAAAGAACAAAATGCCCATTGTTCCTAATTTCCTATTTCTTTGCCAAGTTTGCATTCTATTACATATTCGAATATATATTTTTTACATGTTCAAATATATATATATATATATATATATATATTAAAAAATCAAACTTACCATTAAATTATGATATTCATTGTAACGCAATTACATGCCTCAATCACTGTGATTTGTGAACACTTTGACCTTTACATCACAACCCCAGGAAAAATAATTAAAAAAGAAGCCCTCAAAGAACTTGTAAACAACGAAATAAAAAGAACATAGGGAACCAAATTATAAAGAGAAGCAACATGTGATAAATAATACCTAGTATGAATTTCAAATTAAATACATAGATAACTATCACAATCAAATTTATAAATGATTGACTTATAGTATATTTATGAACTGCATCAATAACTAATAAGTTGAATTTTTGGAAAAAAAAAAAAAACTGGTTCAATGAATGAAGCAACTTAAATTATTGATAATGAGGAGATATTTGATAGAATTTTAAAAACAATAATTAATTAGAAATAGATAAAAATAAATAGGTTTAGAAAGCATAATTACAACTATAATTTCCAAAACAATATGCTTCTTACAAATATATTTCTTTCAAGTATATTATAAGCAACTAAAGTGGTTGGTAACATCCCCTGTGATGAATACAAAATATTAGCCAAAAAAGAAAGTTAAAAAAAAAAATGATTAGAATATCCTTGGAAGAAATTTGGTGGAGAAGGCAACTTGGTTGTTGTCAGCTTCATGTTCTTTGTCTTAAAACTTCTTCATCTGAGAAGAAATAGATCAAACGAAGCTATAGTTTAGATCAAATGAAGCTAATTTATCCAAAAAGAGATAAATAAAATGAGCCTAAATTAAAACTGCAAATATTCAAGAAGTTTAGACATCAAATTTAGCACCAACTTTGATAAGACAATTACAATTATAACCATTACAGCCTAACCTCAAGAAAATTTCCTCAGGAGCAAAATAGTTGTAGAACCCAAATGATATGTTTCCCATATTATATTCAACAAATTCCAAGTGGGAAAAATTCATCTAAAAAGTGTGATGCACTTCTAAGAAACTAGACAAAAATTAAGATTGTATCCATCAACTTCTAAAACAAATTTATACAATACCGAATAGAAACCACTTAAAAGAAACCATAAAGAGCTGCTTCTTTTTTTCTCTCTTTAATATTGAAGAATGATGTACAATATGATCAAATTAAGGCTCTATTTGCATCCATATAAGATATTATATAACTTAACCAAAATATAAGCGTTTAAAGCCTATAGGGATTCTCTATAAAATGATTTATTTTACTGGTCTCATAGAATGCAATAGGAATAATGATTTTGTAGCCATAAGTAGAGGTGCGTAAATCATAATTGCTCATCCATCCCCCATAAAATTCATTAATTTATACATACACGGGTAAATGCTACAGTGTATATAAACATGTTAACCACGATGAACATGAATGTGAAACATATGTCAAAGTAATAACATGAAGTAACATCTTTTTATCTACTAAAAAGAATTGCATTTAAATTTTCAATTAGAATTGCTTAAAATACTAATGGCATTTGCTAATTAGTTGCATGCTACATCAATTAAAATTTTCAATTAACATAACATTTATCCTCAACTCCACAAATTATAGATGACTTCAATAAAACAAAACTTAGTTGAAGTTAAAAGGGGGCACCACTAATTGTCCTTGAGCGAAACAAATTGAAGTTATATGATACATCAAAACAATTTTCCTTTAACGTAACATTTATCTTCGACTCCACAAATTGCAAATAATTTCAATAAAAAAAAAAAGGAAGTACCAACTCACTTTTAGTTAAATAGTGGCAGCACTAAATGTAACTAAACAAAATAGAAAAGAAGAAATTGTTGGACTTAGGAAAGTACTAATTGCAAATATTGCTTGCGATTAGCTTTCACTGTTTCAATGTTTTAAAGCATAAAACTCCACCATAGGTGATTTATCTGTATGAAAAAAGAAAAAAAAAAAAAAAGGCATATCACTGACATAGTCCTTATGGAAAAAAGGACTAAAACTTTGCACAATAACTGAAAAGAAAAAAAAAATTTTAAGTAACAAAAAAATATATTGAACAAAACTGAAACCAATAAATTAGCAGTCCTTTTTTGCTTAGTTTTTTCTACAAACAAAACTAAGTTCGAGTGCTTTCAAAGAAACTAACTATCACTACTTGATATAAAAAGAAATCAGAAACCTTGACATCAAAGACATGTACCTCACCATCTTTGTCTGAGACCCCAACATCCAAAGAAACTAACTATCACTACTTGATATAAAAAGAAATCAGAAACCTTGACATCAAAGACATGTACCTCACCATCTTTGTCTGAGACCCCAACATCGCCATTCACATCCAGTGGAGTGATGTCCCTCTACTTGTGAACTGCAAACTCAGACATCCAAACACATCAAATTGTGCCCACAACTAAAATGATAGTACCTATACAAAATAAATTTGACATTAAGTCCTTAAAATCGACACAATAAGCAACAAAATAATAATAAATCAAAGAGCGTTAAAAAGATCCATGCATTCTACTTTTATTACTTCCATTACTACTTAGAACCAACTTAGCTTCTTCCTCAGTTAGACTTTGTTCCACGTGGAGATTTATATAACAGTAAAGTAAAATCACAAAAGTTAAAGGGTAATTTCATCCTATTATTCATTTCTATTAGGGGCTGGCAAAAAGAAATAGGAGGTATGATATCAAAAGCAAATTCTAAAAAAGAAGAAAAAGAAGAGCAAAACACCTAGGCTTTTTAATAGGCATTTTAACAAACACTCTGCATTCAGATACCTAAACAAAACAACTTCTAACCAAAATCCCTCAAACCCAAATCTAACCCATCTGTTTAAACTAATTAAACAAAACTACTCCTAATCGAAAAACCTAGATCATGACAACATCCCTCAAAGAAATCCACGTTAATGCTTCTAAAATACCTAGATAAGGAAGAAGCCCAATTGCCCTGTTCGTGTGGCTTATATTTTTTTTGTTGCATTGGTTGATGACAAAGAATTTATCTGCATAAATTGCATAGAACATTATTAATAGACAAAAGCATATTGAATTGAAATTGGGGAAAAATGGAGACATGATTTCATGAGAATGAGATTTTCTAGAAGTATCATCTATACGTGGGGGAGGAAGAAGAGTGTTTGTAAGAGGGTAAGAGTTTTTGCTTTGATTTACACGTGTGAATGGTCAAACTTTCGTCATAATATGTAAGGTAATAATTAGACTTAAGTTTTTCATAAGGTTTGGTCTACTTTTAAAAGGAAGTCCATTTTGTAGTGACTAACTTTTGGTCTAATTGGTCTAATTGTCAAGAATAGCTCATATTTGATATAATAGTAAAAAGAAGTTACTATGATCTATTGGGTAACAGTAAAAAATACTTAATAAAAAGAAGTAAAAAATGCTAAATTTAAGAAGTTTCTATGATCTATTGGGTAACAGTAAAAAATACTTAATAAAAAGAAGTAAAAAATGCTAAATTTATGTAATAGTAAAAATAAGTTACTATGATCTATTAGGTAATAGTAAAAAAAACTTAATGAAAAGAGGTAAAAAAGGCTAAATGCAACATTAGAGTGCCACGTGACAGGACTCATGTACTCTCACGTAAGATCTCTCGCTTTTTACATATATTGATTGATATGTCAACAGTAAACACAACTGTCTCAACTTATGGCACGCTTCACATTGAATAAAATGCACAAATTATTTGGATTCCAAATTCAACCAATGTTTATGAATGTTTATTGTTTAGAATACAATGTAAAACAATAAAGGTTCTCCGTTCCTGCGATTTAAATGCTTATATCAACAACATATTGTCTTATATTTTGTTATCAAACGATGGGTTGACACACTTGACACACAATTGTGAGAATATGTAAACAATTGACACAACGGTCTCAATTTACACACTTCACATTGAATCCAGTGAACAATCAAATAAGAAAAGTGGGAATTATATATTATGAACCATTCACAAAACGATGGGGATATTTAATAGTAAAGAAATTACATTTTTTTTCCAGTATTTTTCCCCTTATCAAGGGAATCATAATTCTAGCACTCATTTTTTGGGATGCAGGTACTGATCTAGTGTGAGAGAATTTGGACCACCAGCCCCATCAATCAAAAATATATGCTCAATTGTCAACTTGTAGAACTTGAAGTTGTGATTTTTAGGCCAATCTGTCAACCATTTGAAACACAGTGTAAGGTTGGGTACATTTAGTAGTAAAAAATATAGAAAAATTAAAAAGTAACACTTGCAACATGTCAAGTGTCTCAGGTAATAAAAAAAGAAAAAAAAAGTGACCATTGAAAGAAGAATTACAATTAATGTATCAAATTTGTGCAATTACGTACCCTTCATTTCCTTATGCTTTGAGAACAAGGCGATTTTAGCCAATCCTGCTTCCTTAGAGTTTTTATCAACTAGCTTCAACTGAAATGCCATTACAGGAAGATTTTAATCCATGTTTGTCAAAATCAAAAGCACTAGTTACTAGCAAAGACAACTCTACGTAGGCTTTCTCTTTTATTTTTCTTTTTGTTGGGGGTTGGGAGTGGGGTTGTTGAACAACAACACAAAAATAAACAAATGTCACTTTTCTCACATTTGGTTAAAATTTGAGAAAATTGGAAAATTTAAATAGGAGGAAATCTTCATCCATTATGGTGGTTTTTATTTTTTATTTTTTTAGAGATAGTTTTAAATTATAACGTTCACTTCTGATAATTGTTTTTATCATCAAACCAAGATACTAATTGATTTTTTTTGGTGTAGGTGAGGATCTAACCTTAAATCTCTTATTTCATGACAAAAAATTTTACCAGTCTAATTAAATGGAACTCACCATTGTCGCAGAAACTTATATAAACTAATTATGGTTGATGCTTTGGTTTCTTTAGGACATTTCTTCAAAGTTAATAGTGCTCTTCTAGGATTATGAGCTCTCCATTTGCTTTGAAATGGATGGGTTTCATTTTTAGTTGAATATTTAATTTTAATATTGTGGGGCACAAGAATTTAGGTAAGGTACATGTGCCGCGTGTCGTGTCCATGGTCGAGGAGGCCACACGCTCGGACGGTAAGGCCACGTCGGTGGCACATTGCTAGAGGAGGTTTTGCTGTTGAGAAAAAGCTTCAGAGAGGGGGTTAGCCCCGACATGACTGGAGGGATGGTGGCTGCCTCCACATTCAATGCATCCCACCAAACCCTCTGACCGCATTTATATGGTGAAAACCCCTGAATGCAGTCTTTTGACCTTGACATTGCAACTCACAAGAGGTTTTGGGAAGATGCCTAATAGGAAAAGCACTCAAGTGATGGACTGGACAATCAACAAATGGAGGGCTAAGATCGCTTGAAGGAAGCTATATAATGTAAGAGACCCTCTAAAAGGAAAGGGGGAAGAAATCAGTAGAGAAAACACTGTAGTATTAAGAAAAGGAACTATAATAAAATCCCAAAGAAATATATTCAAGAGCTACTTTCCTTGGACATTGCTAAGGAAGAATTTATGGGCATTATACTTGTCTATTCATTACTTTTCCTTACCATCTTTGGCCCATTAAGGGTGTCGTCACTTCATTAAAGCCTATCTTTTCAGCCCACTCTCTACAAATTTATTGTGTTAGGCTCTTTAGGTCTTAATTCATTCATCTTTTGGACCAAAAAACTAAAGCCAACCCTTACAAATATATATGATCAGATTTACATTAATGGAAAAAAAGAAAAAAAAAAGAACGAAAAGAGGATTATTTTTTATGGGTAAGGTGCCTAGTTATAATATTGTTATTATATGTGAGATAATTTGTGATTTACCTAATAAATTATATATAAAAAAAAAAAAAAACTATGATTTTTATAGTTTAGGACAATTTCTATTTTGTCATCTATGATTAAAAAAAAATTACATTTAGAACTTTTTAAAAATTTCTTAGCATTATTAATTACTATATTTCTTTTATATTACATTTTAAATGTGATGAAAAATAAAAGTGGTATTTATTATTTAATTTATTCAAAATCAATTTTTTATATATTTAAAACTATTATCATTATCTAATGGGTAATCCTTAATTTATCTAATAAAAAAACTATGATTTAAAATATTTAAATAATATGACTTCAGTTGTCATCTTACTGTAGTGTGCACGTATATATATACACACAAATTTATTGACATCACTAATTAATCCCGTAATGTTGATAATTTAGCTCTAGCATCTTATACGCACATATATTATCCAATTAATGACATTAACATTGATCTTTGGCACCTGATGTAGATTTCTAAAACTTGTCTCTACAAATGTACTTTAATTAGTTGGATAACATATTGAAGCATATTCAAGCATAAGAATGGAAGAAATATGTGCAAATTGGAAACTAGAAAGACAGACAAAATAGTCACTCATAGTGTTGACACTCATATATATGTACAGGCATACAATTCTTTTTATTTATTTTTCTTCAACCTATGTGACAATACAAATATTACAATTAGATAAAACTGATTTTGTAACTCACCTTTCCCGTGAGTGTAATTTTTGCATAACCAGGGGTTCTCGGGGTCTATCTTCCCACAAGTTCCAAGAGGATACTCGCTGATAGTGAATGAACTTCTCTCATCTTTCATTGCATCTTTGGCGGATGGATCAAAAGTTGCCAAGTAGAAATATGGGATGCCACTACCTTTGTGAGGTAGTCCATCACTGAATGAAACCACATTCCTTCATTGTATTTGAACAATAATGTAAAATTAATATTCATCTCAAAGTGAACAAAGAACATTTTCATTCATTTGGAAAAACTAACATATTTCAGGCAATATTATATTATGCTACAATAACTTAATTAACTTCTATATATGCAGCTTGTATATGAGAAGTAACTTTCTATGGCATAGGAATGGGAAAACCTTCCCAAATGTTGCTCCTCCCAAGTCAATTGAAACAAGATCTGCAACATTAAAAAGAACAATAAGCTTCAAGTTCAAAAAAGCATCCCTATACAACACAGCTATACCCATTTTGAGCTAACAAGCTAGAGAGTAGAGAGGGAGATCGAGCATACTTTAAGACTCCCCAAAAATTCTGAGAGACCAACCAACGAGCTGCTCTGCAAAGCAATATCTTTTGGGTTAGGTCTCTTTTCTGTGAGTAACCATCCCCATGCGAAACCATGGAAGCCCACAAATATTAAGACCAAGTATAAAACATTGAAATAGTGAAAAAATCATAGATGCTCATTTTCCTTTCTTTTTTTTTTTTCTCTGGTATATGTTCGGACTCTAGGCCTAGAGTGAATACCAAGGAGAAGATGAAGAGAGAGTGCAAAAAGTCTTAGTATTTATAAACAAAATAGGTTGGATCATCATCATGTACCCTTTTGTGCATTCTAGTGTATAGCATATATAAGAAATTAAGCCATTTTTTGGTTGCCAAAAGACGCTAGTGTAGTGTTTGTGTTAGGGGTTTTAGTACAAAGAATACGCAATGCTATATTTTGGAGGGTTTAATGCCGTTTCAAAATTTGTAAGGTCGGCCAAAAAGTTGAGATAAAGTCTGTGTGGAAGCTTGGCGGTGACTAGGCAATAACATGCAAGTCCAAAGAGGTTAGGTTGATTTTTATAAGCCTGTAGATTGTTGGAAAAAGGGGGAAAAATAAGTATCCTTAGCCTTGACAAAATATATTGAATAATTATGTCCAAACTCTATATACCACTTTTTTGGGGGAGCAAGACTTAGGTATAGTATTTAGGTACTGTTCCTTATGTTCCCTTATTAAAATTTTGCCATGTGAATTTTTTCTCATGGGATGGAAGTGTATATTTTAATTAAGTAGCTACATGACTAAATCTTAAGAGAATAACCTAAGGAACAATACTTAAAGTATTATACCTAAATTTTGTCCTTTTTTGGGGGTGTGTATATATGTATAGTTGCGTTTAAGTTGTATATGCTTGGTGTAACTTTAAACAATAATATATACAACTTATAACTGGTGTAATTTAAAACAATGATATATACTGTTCAACATTTTTTTATTGAATGTGAAATTAATAACAATCTCGGAGGTAAAATGTTGAAATTTTAAGTTTTTATATTTTAAAATTACACAAAATATAATTTTACAGATCGAATAAAAATATTTGATTAATGAATTTTTTATATATATATTTGAATTATTTAATTATATATATATATATATATATTTGAATTATTAATCCAATGAAAGTTATTAGATGGTGTTACCAACCATTTATTTATATCATATTGTTTGGAATTTACAAGGGACACTTGATTATATATGCTTAAGCGACCATATATTTACAAGGGCCACTTTCTAAAATAAAAAATAAAAACCACATGTTACTTTTCTCTTCATTTCACTTAAAATTGAGAACTACCCTCAAATGATGCATTTGTGTTTTGAATGAGTAATTCTAAGGTCCTTAGAACAAAGAATAATGTTTCATTCTTTCATATTCATGGTGAGATCTACTCATTAAACTCACGGTAGACTTCACCACGAATGTGAAAGAAAAAAGCACTTGTTTCCGTGCTCTAAAAATATCTAAGAATTTTCCGTCTTCAATGAAGTTTTTGTTAAGCGTGTGGTTTTGTGTCTTCAACCATGGTCCTTTAAGGCACACAATTCCCATCATCCCATATTCCCATGTAGGAGACGCGTAGTAGGGGCTGTTTTGTATTCCTATTTCTATGGGCCGGATTAGGTAGAATTGTATGAGTCCGAATGTTTAGTTAATGGAATGGTGGAGTCATGGAGAAGTCTTTTGTTTTAGCTTGAGTTAGTATTTGAGTCCTTGAATTTAGCATTTGAACATTGCTTTTGTTGAACAAAAACGGATGGAGTTAGTTTCATACAATTTATTATTCACTTAAAATTATTATTTCTTCTGTTTTTAGAAAATCACGTTTTTAACTTAAAAAAAAAAAGGGGGCGGGGTTTGAGGTTAGGTGTGGGTATTCGTGGGTAAAATTTCGGGTAGGAATAGGCAATGAGTGCTTAACGGGTATTGAAATTTGGATATCAACTTGAGGATAACTATGCTTATTGCAGTTTTTTTTTTTTTTTTCATCGGTAACTTTCCTAAACTCAAACAAGATAAAACATCTATTACAATAGGACTTACAATTTACCTAGAACAAAGTTTAGATCTTCAACCCATAAGTTGATCATTTATAAGATATTTATGTGTATTATTTAAACAAATAACATGACTCATTGAAAATCTTTCAATTGCTTCATTATCGGTTGGAGGAAGATTCCTCCAAACAAATTTTGACCTAAATATTTCATCATTTTTCTTTCCCAATTGGATTGGTTGATTTTGTGGTTCTAAGTTGAGGTAAATTTAGTTTAACCATAAAATCATTTATGAAAAGTGAATGAAGCATAGAAAGTGGATCATATTTGATAATCAATATTGCATATGGAAAAATTAATGCATAATTTGTTAACATGGAAAACACAAGCTTCATTGATTTAATCATTAGCAACAGATTTCATGAATTTATTGCATTATTTGAAAATTTTAAAGATGCTTTATCTTGGCTTATATTATTTGAAAAATTGATAGAAAATCTTATTAACAAGAATGATTATACAAGGTAGCACAAATCTTATAAAAATACGAATGATTATGCACTGAATATTTCATCAATTTTGTTTCCAACATACATATATTTCATCATGAAATAAGTCCCTTTTTTCTTAAAGAAATTCATCCACCCTCCTTTCAGGAACTCTCACACAGTCACCACATGAGGATTCCACCGGTTTTGTGACTGTTCCAATTAAATACTAGATATTATCCCCTCCTTCACACATGCTTAGAAACAAAGGAAAAATGTTATGAAAAACTTATATTCACGAGTCATGTCAGAAGTCTTGCCACAATTTAATCAACCTATTATTTGATAAACAACCGAACTCGATCTGGCAATAATGTGTGTAAATGTTAAAAATTGTCGAGACTCTTTGTTGGGTTTTCTTATACAATAACATAAGTTTTTGGAAGCATATATTTTTTTCACATCAACTCAACATTTTACAATATATTTTTCTAATACAATTTTTAAAATTTTAAAATTATAATAATTACTAAATTATTATGCTTTAGTTGAAGTCAATTAAGACTCACTATTCCTTTAGGTTCTAATAATAAGTGAAAAGATATTTTATGAGACGGTCTTATGAGACCTTTCTCACAATATGTGAGATCTATATGTGTGAGACCTATACATGTTGTGAGAGAGATATCTTATAAAACTATCCCATAAGATAGTATTTTCTAGCAACACAATACTATCTGAATTTTGATTCTATTTATGAAAAGAAAATTCCAATTTTTTTTAATAAAAGGTTAGAAAAAGGAGTAAAATACAGTAGTTACCCTTAGGTTTAAGCTAATGACAATTAATTCCATTTCAAAATTGACCAATTTGATCCTAAACACAAACAAACAGTTAAAAAAGTTGACTATATTAGCTGTAATAGTTTGACTGACTTTCATATAAGTTAGTTGTAGCACCGTTTATCCGTCAAACGGTTAAGACAAAGAGTTAGAATACTAACAGCATTACACTTAATGTGCATTTAGAGACTAAATTGATCAATTCAAAAATTTTGGGACTTGACTATCATTAGGCCAAAGCTCAAGAATAATTAATTAATTACTGTATTTTACCCTAAAATAAATTATTAAAAAAAAATCAAATTGTCATGCCCCCTAGGTGCCCATTTCTCAGAACCAGCCCGGTGAAAGACAAAAAAATAAAAAAATAAATAATAATAATAAAAGTCCTATTCCAACCGTTGAAATCAAACACAAATCCCAGTCTGACTTTGCAACAATCCCACAAAGGCACAAACATCTCAGAAAACCCAAAAATCCTCAAGATCAAGATCAAGATCTCCATTGATACAGATATTGAAAAAGCAGAGAACTTCAACAATGGGTCTCTTCACATACACCATGGCAGGCGGTGGATTCATCCTGATTGGTACATGGGAAGCCCTTACCTCCACAAACCCAAATCACAATTCTATCCAATCTTCACCTCTCTCAACAATTCACCCACCACAACAAGCTTCGTCGTCGAAAACCAAAACAAACCCATCTTCCTCTTCTTCTTTACCCTTCGTTTTCTTCTCTGTCCTCTCTTCCTTGTTCCTCCTAAACTCCTTGGTCTCCTTCTTTGACGCCCTCAATTCCAATGACAAAACGGGCTCGGCGCTCCAACTCCAAGTGCTCGCTATTGCCTCGCTCTTCTTGCTCTATTCCCTTACGGGTTTCGTGGTAAATTTCAAGAATTTCATTCCTATGCCTTGTTCTTTTCTTAGTTTGATTGGTCTTTTCGCTTTCGTGGAAGAGTTTTTGTTGTTTTACTTGCAGAGAAAAGACCCAAGTGGGATTGAAAATCAGTATTATGATTTGTTGCTTGTACCTATAGCTGTTTGTTTATTTGCCACAATGATGGAAGTGAAATCCCCAAAATCGAATTACCCAAAAATGGCTCGTGGGGTTGGGTTAATTCTACAGGGGACATGGTTTGTGCAAATGGGTATTTCTTTTTACACCAATTTGATTGCTCATGGATGTGCTTTGCATGAAAAGAGTAGAGGGAATTATACGATTAGGTGTAAGGGACACCCTGAGTATCACCGGGCAAGAGCGGTCGCCACGCTACAGTTTAATTGTCATCTCGCACTTATGGTGATTTTGGTCGTGGGGATTTACTCGGTTTTTGTCAGGAAGTATGGAGTTCCCGGTGATTTTATTCAGTATAGGCCGCTCAGCGCAGAAATGCAGCAAATTGAGAATGCACAATTCACTTTGGATTCTGATGATGATGTTGGTGAAGAGATTAAGGAAGTGGAGAATATGGGAAAGCAGAATGTGGGTATGTTGGAATTGGGTGTGAATGGTCATGGATCTCATTAGTGAGGTAAAAAATCTAGTCGAATTTTGAGCTGGTGAATGTAATGTTTCACTTTATTATTTTTATTTTTTGTGATTGTTGTGAAGAATGTGGTTCACTTCGTGTACATGAATTGAGATAGCGTTTTAACTGGATTTCAGTTTTGTAGATTTTGTTCTAGATTTCTAGTTATATGTTATACATCGTGTGCTTCAGTTTGATATTGTAATGAAACTCCAAACTTCATTCCTTTTCTCATTTTATGTGATTTTGATACTGATATTGAGTGGTCTGTTGTGATTCATTTGATTTAGTATTGTTTGAAGTTTTTTATTTTTTTATTTTTTTGAACAAGCTTATCAGTTCCATGGATTTTCAATTAATCTATTTTATATAGTGTTTCTCTGTACTTGGTATTATCAACCCAATATTTCTTAGATGAAATAGAATATGGATTTATGAATTGCCATCGGTTAAAGTAATCTTAAGAAACATAAATTTTTTCCAAAGACTAGTTCTTTATCCCAGTAAAGTATATCATCCTTATTCAATTCTATGCGACTTTCAAAAGCCTTACAAGTGTCTGAAGTAAAATTTCTCTAATTTTGTATATAACATCTGGTGTTGTTAGTCTTTATGTGGCCATTATCTATGACTACGTTGTTTGTTCGCATTGTTATTCATCATCTACAAACATGTTTTAGCATCAGAAAAGATGAAACTTAATCAGGTAAGAGCTGCCACTAAAACCCTATCTTAAAGACATTAACCAACCATGTTAATAACTCCAAAGCATAATGTATTTGGATCACAAAGCAAACTTTTTGTTAATATTATGGGCAGCAATTAGATTAGGAACCTAAGATAGCTGTATATATGGTTAAAAAAGGTTTGGCAGAATATTCCTGCAATGTGGCTTGCATTTTTATAAGAATGGAAAAAAGTGTTTGTATGGATTTTAAGTAAAGAAGAAAAGTGATGTTCTCTCTTATTTTCCATTTTCTTGAAGAGATCCCCCCCCCCCCGGGGGCGGGGGTGCCCGTGTGTGGTGGTGAAGCCTTTTATTGAAAAGTCAATAAATTTCTTTTTTTGTTTATTTATTCTATAAAAATCTTATTTCTCCAAGCTCTTCATTCACAAACTTGTGAGGCCAGTCGTTCTCCAAGTAAATTTTCCAGGAGCACTTGGATACTTAATGAGAACATCGATATTGGAAAGGAGTGCAATTTATGTTCTCAGTAGATTTCATTGTGTTTGAGTTTCACATATGGTTTTATTTATTAAAAAAAAGGTTTAACATATGGTTCCTTTGTTGTGCATTTTCTACATTTGGTATGTATTTAATTTTGGGTTGGAAGCCATTGTGCTTACTTTTTGTCAATTATTTAAATGTTTATATGTTTTTGTCAAATACACATGGTGTCTATTAGAATTTTTGGTCTGACATAACTGAATGGTGTGGATTTACTTCAAAAGTAGGTAGAGATGGATGCCAGATTTCAAAAGGATGGTTTGTTAGGTTGCTTACTTGTGTATGTATTGGTTATTTGTATAAAATTGAGGCTAAAGCAATCAAATATGCTCTAAGCTTTTCTTTTTTTTTTTTTTTTAATTTTTTTTTATTCTTGCCAAAAAAAAAAAACGTGGAATATTGTTGGATGCATTGTAATTTTTTTCCCCCTGTTTTTCAAGCTTTCCAATTTTAATGTAAGTTTGGAAATCTGGTAAACTTATATTTAGTGTTTATTATTGAAAGTGATTTTCAAGCATATTGTTTTAATGAAAAACATAATTAGAGAAGCCAGTCTTTTAGTATTTGTCTTTATTTTTTCTTTGCGCCTGCTCTAATAGGTATGGGTCACACACGCGCTCATGCATTTTTGAATCCCTTCCAATATTCTGTTCTCAACTTGTTTGTGATTGAGATGGCCTGGATCAAAATTAAGGGTCTATTTGGATTGAGGGCGGAAGGAGGGGAGTGGAGGGAAGCAAGGTAGAGTTAGCTGAAAATAGGCTAATTTTGGGTTAAATTTACTCTACTCTACTCTATACCTCTTCCTTTCCCCTCAATCCAAACGGACCATAAGATCTGTGATAGATGCTGTGAATAACCTTAGTGTGAGATGCCAATTCATATCTTAGATTTCAATGGAAATTGCAGGATGTGGAGCTCCTTATTCACATTGATTAATGCATGAAGAAATCAATTCTAACATTTTGGATGACTTATTTTACTTATATGATACTCCTATATGATTTGCACTTAGTTGAGCTCTACAATGATCCATAAAAGAATGCTTTATCGAGCACATGTGGACATGGATAAGCTTTTACTCAATTTTTTGTAAAAAGTCGTACCTGTTGACTGTGGTGTGCCACCAATATCTTAGAATCAAATTCTCGTCCCAATGCAGAGAATATGAATAAGCTCTGTACAGTTCAGCACACAGAACGAGATTTTTGTTCAACGGAAGAGAATATAATCCTTGTTGAATTGAAACTACTTGAGAGTCCACTCTCCAGGAGGATCTGCTTGGTTTTTCTTCTTTTTTTTTTTTTTTTTTTTTTTTTTTTTTCAAACTTGGATGGCTAGGATTTTGCAAATTAAGATTCTAGAAGATAAGTTCCCACTTTGCACTCAGGCTCAAAGAAAATAGGAAATGACCTAGAACCAGCAGCAACCTGACTGTGTCGAGGACACTTTTTGCACATCTTTGGAACAATGAAAATACTTATCTAAAAAAAATCTCCAAAATCCATTACTTTTAACCACAAAATTATGTACACCCAAGAGTTAGACACCTCAACTCTTGGATTTCTTTAGAAGGATTTCCATTTATAAAGCCAAGACTTTCATGCATAAAAGTGGTGGAAAACATTCCATAGAAGGGGGACAGTAAAAGAAGGAACTCATGTCCTTCACTTGTCTTGGAGGAAAACCCCATCCGCTTTTGTTTAGAAAATTCCAATACTCATACCCTCAAATTCAACAAGTCCCCTAAATTTACCCTATCTTATTTATTAGAACTAATTAGTAATTACTAAGTGCCATTCCTCTGTCTTCCTCATCAATCAAAACTAGAATACCATGCAAATCACTCAAGAAACAAAAATACTATCTTTGAGACTTGGCTTGTACCAACTCGAGTACATCTCCTCCCCTATCACTAACTCATATTCTTCTTTACTATTATGTTTTTGTATTGATTATCATATCCTTCTTGCTTTGCTTTGTGTTTATAAAGATGGTTGGTTTTATCTTGAAAATGCAAAAATTGATGAAGTTGCAAGTCTAGCCATAAAGGGGATATTAGATCTTGTCGGTACTCAACAAAGTGAAGCCCTAGATGTCCATTCAATCCAAGAACTCCATCATCACTTAACGGCAATGATCCAATGACTATTTTGACACACAATACCAAAAACTTAGGGATTAAACTAATTCATGACACATTGTATAGTATAAATGTGGGGACCAAAATAGTAATTTTTTAAGTATTTTAATTATGCAAAATATTATTTTTTTCATAAGTAAATCTACAAAATAATTCAATTAAATGTAAATATTTTATTTTATTTTATATTTCTTGAAATTTCTGTGATAGAATTTCTATAGAGTAGAATTTTAAATTTCTTAAAACTTTTTTTTGACTAAATTTCTTAAAACTTAGATATTAGAGTTTTACATAAATTAAATTAACCTAACAATAAGGAAAATAGGGAATGACCTTGAAGCTACAGCTTGACTGCCACTTCAAACAACATGGATTATAACTAGTTTCGTTTGATGAGTTTAACCAAAATCCTCCTTAAAAGATCTTGCAATTCTATATTTGTGAATTAAAACTAGTGACTTTTGTGGCTTGGATTTATGTGGTTAAAGATTCTTCCAAGACTTGTTCCACTACCACACACACACACACACACACACACACAAAAGGCCCTTCTAAGACCAATATACAAATTGATCAATATCATATATGAATTCAGTCTGAACTGAAGAGCAGTTTTACTTTGACAAATTGAAAGAAGTGGTTTTTTTTTTTTTTTTTTATTTTTTTATAAACATGAGAAATTCTAAAACAGGATCCCATTGCCTTTGACATAGTCAAAGAAGGCATGAGCAAGCCTCAACCATAAGAAAATCGACTAAAATTTACCAAGCGAATAATCTGACATATGACAATGTCACTAAACATACATATTTCATGATCTTGTTAAAAACGGAAATATTTTTCAGATTATCTTTCGTATACTAATTAGAGACTAGAGACATAGCTATTCAAATATATTGTTCAAACAAGAAATAAAACATTGAGACAATAACAGTTAACATTTCACAGTGCATATTGGCAAAGAAGACTTGAACTTGAAAAGAGGCTATTTGGGAATTGATTAATGCAAAAGAACACAATTTGATTCACACTAATTTTAATAACTTGCAGAAGTGTGGCAAGTTGAGATTGATACAAAATCACTTTTACATACCCTCCCTACTGCACAATTTTTATTATCACCAATCGCAACATATGTCAATTTGTTTTGAAAAATCAGATTGTGTGACTATACTTCTTGTTTGAGAACTGGGGTAAGCCTAGCAGGTAGCACGTAAGAGAGTGTCTCAGACCATCCAAGCATGGCATGAGAAGCTGGCTTCTCAACCTTCTAGTTCGAAGATTATATGGTACATCAGCTTCATCACAACTAATATATATGATATCCAAATCAAAAGGGTGGCAAGCAAATGGATACCCAGAACCTGAAATCGACTTCTTCAACAAACCATCATCGCATCCCATATCAATAACTCTAATACTATGCTCCAAACACCACTTCGCAGCATCACAATTCTTCATTCCCCACACGTTCAAAGTCCTAGCAAGCCTTTTCCCACTTATCTCTACATACCGTAGCTCTCCTTGACACAAATCACACATACTTGCTTTGTGATCAAGTCCTCCATTTACACTATCCAAGTCCCTATCACTCGGCGAATTGATCACATTACAATAATCTGTAGGACCATCATAGAGGTTATAGGCTTTAATGCCACCACCTCCAGGGCTAAGCCAATACACAATCCCATTGCAAGCAACAGCTTTAGCAGTGGAATGGTAACTGGGTCTATCCCAATTCACTTGAAACTCACTGCTCCATTCACCAGTCTCAGAAGAGTAAATCTCTGCAGTGATGACAAACTCATTTTCTCCCGGCTCTCCATCTATGAAAAGACTGATATCTTTAAGATGAAGATAAATTCAATACATTCTAAGTCAAAGCCGACTCAATGACTATTGAATCCTCCTAACCCAAGTTAAAAACTACTAATGCCTTTGGCATTTTGAGCTAAAATATCCACGGGTTTATTACTGCCACGCCTAACATGGGAAACAAGCATAGATCTAAAAACTTGCAGTCTATGACAAATCCTAGTGACATATTAGAGATGAGTGAGTCGCTCTCAAAGCGCGCATCTCAAATACCAATATCCCAGGCAAACTTCACGTACACCTTCCTCCATTACTTTCGCTTCAGTTTTTGAAGGCTCCATAGGGTAACGAAGCTTCTTCTTCTTCTCTCTTTTTTTTTTTTTTCTTTTTTTTTTTAATTTAATTTAACAACAACAAAAAAAAAATATATATATATATATATATATATATATATAATGTAATAAAAAGATTTAAATTACATAATTATAATATTGTGAAAAGATGTTATTAAAATGAATTCTTTTAAAAAAAATTACCATAATTGGTTGACTAATTTGAAAATATCCAAGAATATTAAAAAAAAAAAAAATGTACTCTCCCATTTTCTTGTAACATGTTTTATTAAGAGAGTGTGTTGTGTGTAATATAACTTGCCCCACTCTCCCTTAAAAGTTACCATGGTTTTTGAGTAGAGTTGTGGTGTACTTTGTGTTAGAACCCCTTTCTTTCTTCTTTATGTATGTATATTTGTTTCTCAAAAAAAAAAAAAAAATTATAAATTATTATAATGTTTCTAAAAAAAAGTTTAAATTATTATATAATTTTAGAATTGTAGCACTTTTTTTTTTTTTTTTTTTTTTTTTTTTTTTTCAAATATAAGTGTAGGGATATTGGGCCCGAAAGTTCATTATCTATGTATATATTGGGTCTAAGGCCCAAGCCGAGGACTAGAGGTCTTTCGAGGATGAATAAACATTGTCAAGTGAGTCCGTGTTAGTAGATGAAGAAGGTAGTTGTGATCATAATGGCCCTAGGGGGTAGTCTAAGGATGAATGCCTCCTTGGCTAACCCAAGCCGAGGTCTATGGAGGTGGTCTGCCATTCGGGGAGATGTTCCGTGAAATTCTACTAGCGCAGATAAGCATTGCAGAAACAAGGACAGAGGGGAGTCCTAAAATATCTAAGGAAAAAGATGTTACCAATGCATTAAATGTTCTGCAGCTAACTCTCCGGCCGCATTAATGTGGAGGTGATACCCGAACAAGAACCTTTAGCCTTATAGCTACTACCTAAAGACTTTGGGAAGGGGCTGATGGGACAAGTATCAAGATCAACTAGTCCGGCCCGCACGTGGAGGGTAGAGATGAAAAGGGAAAAAAGTTTAAAAGAAGGGAGAGCAATCAAAATGGGGGGATCGGAAAAATCAAGAGAAACACTGTAGCAATTAGGAACCAAATCTATAATCAAACTTGTGCGAAATATATAAAAACTAGTCTCCTCGAATTGTGCTGAGGATGATTTTCTCTAGAAAATTCAATTTATTTTCCTGTTCTTGTCATTTTATTTTACCATCCAACTCATTTTAGTCCAGTTTTCCAATCTACTCTCTACAAATTCATTGTTTTGGGTTTTTTAGGCCTAAATCCATCCATTTTGGGCCAAGGACTCCAATCTGGTCCTTACAATTGGCGCCATTTGTGGGAATTACTGGGGTGATAGTGAGTCTAACGTTCAACGATGCTAGGTTCAAGTTCAAATCAAACAGAATTCAAGGGGTCTCAATATCAAGATCACTTCCGTGATCTTGAGCAAAGGAGAGACCGGGAGGGGAGTGTGCACACTACCCATACGAGTAGGAGTCATTCTAGGGGTGGTAGCCACCTCTCTTATGAGAAAAATACTAAAACCATATAGTTGGAGATTGGTCACTTGAAAAGAAGTTTATGTCATGAGCGGCAAAAGAGAGCTCCATCCATTTCTAACTTCTCCTCCGATGGTGAAGAGGATGATAGTTGTAGGCGCAGATCAAGGACTCCTCCTAGTGAGTCTTTCTTGTATGATAAAGATTACCATCATAAGCGTAGAAACAAAAATTCATCCTCGAGAGGCCTAGGAAATGATGCTATGAGTAAGGCACTCAACCGAATTTCTAGATCACCTTTCACAGGCAAGATTGAGGGAGGAAGACTTCCTCGGTGATTCACCCAACCCATGTTCACCATGTATAATGGTCGAACAGACCCTGTAGAGCATGTTAGCCATTTCAACCTGAGAATGGCAGTGCACTCTAAGAGCGAGGCCTTGATGTGCAAGGTATTTCCATCTAACTTGGGACCTGTCGTGATGAGGTGGTTTGATGGTCTAGGTGTAGGTTCCATTGATTCCTTTAAAGAGTTCACTTAAGCATTTGGATCCTGCTTTATCACGTGCGGCAGGATTTCTCGGCTTTTAGATTCCTTGTTGTCCCTGTCCATGAGAGAAGGGGAGACCTTGAAAACATATTCGGATAGATATTGGGAGATGGTTAATGAGATAGATGGTAATTTTGACGACGTGGCCATCGGGACTTTCAAGGTCGGCTTACCTCTTGAACATGACTCCGAGGAAGTCTTTGATCGGGAAGCCTCATTACCAATGTACGCCACTTATGGATCAGATTGATAAGTATAAGAAGGTTGAGGAGGACCAACAGTAGGGCAAAGGAAAGGGTAAAGTTATCCCTCGGAAGAGGAGGGATTTCAAGTCGGATCGCTACAATAATAACAGACCTTAGAGGGATTTTTCTTTGGGCGCTTAGGGCCCACAGCTCCTTAGGGGTTAACACCATGTTCCGAGAACCAGTGTACCAAGTTTTAGAGAAAATCAAGAACGAGCCATACTTCAAATGGCTGAACAAGATGAGTGGGGACCCCTCGAGGAGTAATCAGAACCTTCATTGCTAATACCACCAGGAGCGAGGGCATACCACCGAGGATTACGTAACTCTATGGAATCATCCGGATCAGCTGGTCAGAGAGGGAAGACTACGGTAGTTTTTGTACCAACCCAAAGAGGAGGAGACCAGTCAAGGTCAAGGGCTCAAGGGAACGCTTCCTCAAGGCCCTCGTTAGGCACAATCAATGTCATTTTTGCTGCACCTGGGAGAACTGGTTCCCAACCGTCCAGGATAATGTTCATAGCTCGAATAGCGATTGATGACTCTAATTCGGAGCCAAAGAAGGCTAGAATGGAGATCCGATCGGCGTTGAGTTTTTCAGACGAGAATAAGGTGGGAACCATCCAACCACACGATGATGCTTTGGTGGTCACCCTCGAAATAGGGGGTATGATGTGAAGAAGGTGATGGTAGACCAGGGCGGTGGTGTAGAGATTATGTACCCTGACTTGTACAATGGGCTGAACTTAAAACCTGAAGATTTGACATCCTATGATTCACCTTTGGTGAGCTTTGATGGGAAGGTTGTAATCCCAAGGGGCCAAATTAGGTTGCCTGTGCGGGCGGGTTCAAAAGTGGTTGAAGTGGATTTCATTATAGTGGATGCATACTCTCCTTATACGGCCATTATGGCAAGGCCCTGGCTTTATGCCCTAGGGGCCGTTTCTTCAACTCTGCATTTGAAAGTAAAATATCCATTAGGGGATCGGGTTGAGAAGAGTCAGTCCATGGCTAGACAATTCCTTGTGGTTGCAATCATGCATCGGCCTGCGATTAAGTCCTCGGCCTTTGCTGAAAGGTGCTTATAACAGTCAAAGTCTCCGGTGTTACCTGTAGACAGGCAAGCCGATAAGGCGAAGTGTGAGGATTTAGAGAAATTTTCCATAGGTAATGACCCGTAGAAGTTTTTCCAAGTTGGGGTTCAGCTACCGCCTCAGGAGAAGGAAGAGCTGGTGGAATTTCTTAAGACAAACGTTGATGTGTTTGCTTGGAATGCCTACGAAGCTGTGGGGGTGGATCCGAGCTTCATCTGCCATCATTTAAATGTCAATCCATCTATCACCCCTAGGAAACAACCACCTCGGCGCTCATTTAAGGATCTAATGCTGTCGGGGACGAGGTGATAAAGTTTAAGCAGGCTAGGGCTATTAAAGAGGTGTTCTACCTTGGATAGTCAGCTAATACAGTGGTGGTAAAAAAGAAAACTGGGAAATGGTGTGTATGTGTAGATTTTACGGACTTGAATAAAGCTTGCCCAAAGGACCCCTTCCTTATGCCTCGGATTGATCAACTGGTGGGCGCAATAGTAGGCCATCATCGGATGAGCTTTTTGGACGCTTTTCAAGGCTACCATCAAATACCTTTGGCTCTAGATGATCAAGAGAGGATAACCATTGTTACTCCTATCGGGAATTGCCATTACAAGGTGATGCCCTTTGGTTTAAAAAATGCAGGGCTACCTACCGAGGGATGATGACCAGGATGTTTGAGTCACGATTAGGAAAAAACATTGAGATCTATATAGACGATATGGTGGTCAAGAGTAAGTTGGAGTCTGAGCACGTTAATGACCTCAGAAATATTTTTGAGATCTTGAGGAGACACAAGCTGCAACTTAATGCTTCCAAGTGTTCATTTGGTATCGGATTAGGGAAGTTCTTAGGCTACATGGTCATACATCGTGGAATTGAAGTCAACCCTGACCAGATTAAGGCAATCAACAACCTGCAACCACCTCAGAATCCCAAAGAGGTTTAGAAGTTAACAGGGATGATTGCTGCTCTGAACCGATTAATCTCTCGATCAGCAGATAGGTGTAGGCCTTTCTTTCAGTTGTTGAACAAGTGGAAGGGGTTTGAATGGACCGAGAAGTGTGTTTTGGCTTTCCAGTAGTTGAAAGAGTATCTTTCTCGACCACCAATTATGTCTAGGCCCGAGATAGATGAAGTTTTGTTTGCCTACATTGTAGTAGCCTCTCATGCAGTGAGTTTGGGGTTGATACGGGTTGATAGTGATGTGCAGAGGCGAGTTTATTATGTGAGCAAGTCACTACATGAGGCCGAGGTCCGTTACTTAACCGGAGAAGCCATTCTAGCAGTGGTTCATGCTACACGTAAGCTCCCCTATTATTTCCAATCACACATAGTTGTTGTCCTAACCTAGCTCCCACTTAGATCTCTACTTGGGCGCGTTGACTATACAAGGAGAAGTGCAAAATAGGGTACGATCCTAGGGGTTTTTGATATCAAATTCATGCCTTACACCTCTGTCAAGGGTCAAGTCCTTGTCAACTTGGTAGTCGAGTTTATCAAAACCCCATTAGAAGAAAAAATAGAGGAACAAAACATGGATGAAAAATTGGTTGGTGCAATCCCCCTACAAGAGCCTTTGTCTTGGAAGGTCTACGTTGATGGTGCAGCAAATCATAGAGGATCCGGAGTGGGGTTAGTGATGATATCCCCGGAGAGGATCACAATTGAGAAATCCTTAAGATTGGGCTTCTCAACTACAAACAACGAAGTTGAGTATGAAACTCTGCTAGTAGGGATGACCATGGTTCAGAAAATGGGTGGAAAAGCAATGGAGGTATTCTTTGATTCGAGATTGGTTGTTGGCCAAGTTCAAGGAGAGTTGGAAGCCAGAGATCCTAGAATGCAGGAATATTTGTACTAGGTTAGAAATTTACAGTCTAGATTTGAGTCTTTTAATTTATCACAAATCCCTAGAAATAGAAATGCACATGCAGATTCTCTTGCCACATTGGCAACCTTCTCGACACAAAGTTTACCTTAGATGATCCTTGTGGAGGACTTATGTAAACCTATTGAGGTAAGAGGAAAGGTGGTTCATGTTCATCAAATAAGGGTGAGTCCTAACTGGATGGATTCTATTGTATTATTCCTTAAAGAAGACGTCTTGCACGAGAATAAGTCCGAGGCTAGCAAAGTACGGAGGAAGGCTCCTCGGTTTTGGCTGTCCAAGGACCAAAAATTGTATAAGAGATCCTTTTCTAGCTCATATCTGCTATGCATACACCTTGAAGTGGTTGAACTACTCCTGGAAGAATTACATGAAGGAATTTGTGGAAGCTACACGGGGGGCAGATCTTTGTCTCACAGGGCCTTCACACAAGGCTATTGGTGGCCAAATATGCGAAAAAGAATGACAAGACTATGTGAAGAAGTGTGACCAATGCCAGAGATTCGCCCCAAACATTCATCAACCTAGAGGGGTCCTTAATCCTTTGTCCAGTCCTTGGCATTTCGCCTAATGGGGCTTGGATATTGTGGAGCCTTTCCCTAAGGCAGCAAGGAATAAGAGATATTTGTTGGTCGACACCGATTATTTCACCAAGTGGGTTGAAGTTGAACCACCGGCGAATATCGGGGACGTGGATGCCAAGAGATTTGTTTGGAAAAATATTGTAACACGATTTGGGATCCTTAATACACTCATCTCGAATAATGGACTTGATTTTGACAAGAAAGCCTTTAGGAGGTACTCTGCGACACAGGGAATAACAAATAGATATTCCACTCCAGCTTATCCACAAGAGAACAGATGTGTCGAGGTCATTAATATGGTCATAGTGAGTGGACTTAAAAAGAGATTGGATAACGCAAAGGGAAGATGGGTGGAAGAGCTACCACACGTCCTTTGGACATATTGGACTACACCTCATAGGTCCACTGGGGAGACCCCCTTTTCAATGACTTACGGGGCCGAGGCTGTCATTCCTCTAGAGACTAGGTTCCCCACACCGAGAATAAGTTCCTTCACTCCAAGCGGCAATGATGGACTATTAGAGAAGAGCTTAGACTTAATTGAAGAATGGAGAGAAAATGTCATGGTCCAATTGGCCTACTATTAACACAAGCTTAAACAAGGGTATGATGCCAACGTAAAGCTAAGGCCACTGGCACATGGAGACTTGGCCTTAAGAAAGGTTTTAGGAACTGCCAAGAACCCTGTGTGGGGAAAATTGGGACCTAACTGGGAAGGGTCATACCGTATAACATCGATAACTAGAATAGGTGCGTATTATCCGGAAGATCTTGAGGAAAGGGCTGTACCACGCCCTTGGAATGTAACTAACCTAAGAATGTATTATTATTAATGAAAGTTCTCTTCACCATATTTAGGTTTGTTATATTGCGTGTCATGCGATCTATCTAAGTATCAAACAGAATCTTGGTTGTGCCTAAATCCTTGGACCACATACCTTAGGAAAATTGATATCTTTTAGTCATTGTTCTAAGTATTAAATGAAATCTTAGCTATGCCTGACTCCTTGGACCACATGCTTTGGGTAAATTAATACTCCCTAACATCTATCTAAGTATCAAAATGAGAACCTTGGTTATGCCTGGATCCTTGGACCACTTACCTTGGGAAAATTGATATCTTTTAATCATTGTTCTAAGTATTAAACAGAATCTTAGGCGTGCCAGGCTCCTTAGACCATAGGCTTTGGGTAAATTAATACTCCCTGACATCTATCTAAGTATCAAACAGAACCTTGGTTATGTCCGGATCCTTGGACCACATACCTTGGGAAAATTGATATTTTTTAATCATTTTAATCATTGTTCTAAGTATTAAACAGAACCTTAGCTATGCCTAGCTCCTCGGATCACATGTTTTGGGTAAATTAATACTCCCCGACATCTATCTAAGCATCAAATAGAATCATGGTTATGCCTGGATCCTCGGACCACATACCTTGGGAAAATTGATATCTTTTAATCATTGTTCTAAGTATTAAAATGTAACCTTAGCTATGTTTGGTCCTCGGACCACATGCTTTGGGTAAATTAATACTCCCTGACATCTATCTAAGCATCAAACAGAATCTTGGTTATGCCTGGATCCTCGGACCACATACCTTGGGAAAATTGATATCTTTTAATCATTGTTCTAAGTATTAAAATGAACCTTAGCTATGCCTAGCTCCTCGGACCACATGCTTTGGGTAAATTAATACTCTCTGACATCTATCTAAGTATCAAACAGAACCTTGGTTTTTCCTGGATCCTTGGATCACATACCTTGGGTAAATTGATATCTTTTAATCATTGGTACTTCCTATCATTTTTTACAAGCGTCTGGGCAAAGCCTTGGTTTATCTCAGATTTTTTGGACTACATACTTGAGGTAAAATAAGTACTTCTTATTGATTAATTAAATGTCAAATATGATCAGTTACTCTAAACAACAAAAATCTTCATTGTGGTAACAAACTCAAGTGGATGTTCATGAGTGTCACTTAAAGCATTTATAGGCTTACCTGTATTTGTTTAAGAATTGATTATCCCTCTTCTCCTTTAAGCTTACTAATGAGTGAGAAGCAGAGTAAATTTAAACCTGTATGCAGGTTATATTATCATTTATGTTCTTAAAAGTTGAAATTATACCTTGTCGAGATGGTGGACTTAGTAGATTTCACCTATTTTGCTGCTGATTATATGAGATGGGATAAATTTTCTACTACTTGTGCAGTTTAACGAGAAGAGTTTTACTTCATTACTATTTTCATTAAGTGTGAGATAAGATAGAAATCATATCAACTCCAATATATGAATCACAGGAAGAAAGAAAATACTCGTAACTTTCATTAATAAAGGCCTTAAAGTAAGGTAGGTCAAATACAAAGGTGTAATCTGGTTACAAATTTCAAAAACCAAAACAAAAAAAAAAAAGGAAAGAGAGCTATGCTAAAATCTACTTCTTTTTTATTACGATTTTTCCTTAGGGAGGGGCCTTGGATTGTTGGGTTGCAGCCTCCAAGGATCCTTGGTCGATGCCTTTGGGGTCACCCTTGGTAGGAAGTGGAAGAGATGCAAGGACAATTTCCATCTTGGGTGCCTCCTTGTCTTTAGTAAGATCCTAGGGAACGGCCGGGGGCTTGGTGGCATCAGAGGCCACTCCTTTGGTCCCCTCGGCCTCTTTTTCATTTACCCCTGGCTGTTCAGCCACCTCCGGAGGGCTACTAGAAGAGGGAAGGACCTTCTCGGAGCTATTCTTTTCTGGATCTGCCACCTTGGCCGGAATGTCCACTTTGGAGCTGCTAGAGGAGGAGGCATGGTTAGAGGGTAGTAGACGTTCTCTACCTTCCTAAGTATGGAAGAATCCTCAACCCCAGCTTGGTTGAGGGCTTCATTCCATACTTGGAATCGATAAGTCCTACACACCTCGGGGACTTCGGCCCCGAGGGCATCCTTGGTCTCAGTCACACCGACGTCATACCTGTGCTATTTCTCCTCCTCCCTTGCCTTTTCAGCCTCCTCCTTGGCGTTCTCGGCTTGAGCCTTGGCCTTTTTGACCTCCTCTAGTTTTTTCTTTAGGCCAATGATTTGCTCCTTAGGGGCAGCCGATTGGTCCTCGGCGTTTTGGAGAAGTATCCTCTAGCCCTCGGCTTGCCTTTCCACGTTATCCAGAGCAGCGACGACACTTTTTCTTTCTTTCTCCTCCTCTAGCAGCTTGCTCTTGAGCTCCTCCCCTCTTCCTTCTTCATTTATCGATGGGAATAGTTTACCATCTCCTCGGCCCTAAAAGTAGCTTGGATGGCCTGGAAAGGAAGAGGAGTACGATTAAATAAAAAAATAAAAAAAATAAAAAAACTTAACTTAAAAACTTACTTACCATAGCCAAGTCCCTCTTCAATCCGAGGAAGACTTCATACTGCTTCATAGATCCGAGATCAGCCATATCCTTGGGCAATAGCAGGGATTGTTCCACCATGTTTGCCACGTACCCACCTGGAAATCTCGGATGAAGGCATCATTAAGAAGGGGAGCTCCATCTAGCTCCATGCGTGGGGCCCAAATAGGGGCTGCGGCTCGGTGGTTAACCCTTTTTTCTCTCTTAATGGCTGACCTCGTCTGCGTCACCCTTGGCTACTTAGCCCCCCTTTGAGGCTTGATCTCCTGGGGAGGTTGGCTCTTCCCAACCTCTACCACCTCTTTCCCTTTCTCCTCCCTTTTCCTTTTGTGGTCGGCTAGATCAGCTTGGAAGGGTTGAACGGGTGAAAGAGTGGGGAGCCTGGTCCGAGAAGCTTTCCTAGGAGCATCTCTCCTTGGCTGGGACTCCAATAACTCTTGGAGGGTTGACCTCTGCCTGCGCTAGATGCCCATATCAACGGATGTATTAGCGGGTTGTTGGAGAGGATTGGGTTGTGTTGGGGAAGGAGAGCCGAGATCACCAGGAAAGGTTTCTGGGGACAATTTTTCATTGAAGACGTCGAATTCGTCTTCAAAATCGAATACTTCCACTACTTTTTCCTCTTCTTCTTCTTCTTCTTCCTTTATGAAGGCTGGATGAGAAGAAGTTCCCTCCTCGGTTGTATGTTATGGTGGCCGGGTGACCTTAGGATGCCCTCTTGTATCGGACCAGTGGCAAGTGTGCCTTGTGGAACTAGACCGATAATGAGAAACCCTGGAGCGGCTACATTGATCCTTTGTAAACGCGGGTCCCTTGCCTTGATTCGCATTTCGAAAGCTTGGAAGGCGTTGGAAATTGGAATATAATCCAAGATCAGGTGAGCAACCCTTAGTTGTTTCAAGATCTTATCCAAGCTTGCCTAATTCACAAGGTTGAAGTTGGGAATGACAGTGTTTTTGTCTGTAAAACCATTGGTAAAGACAAAGGAAAGTTATCATCGATGAAAGAGCGGCACAAATTAAAGAAGATTTCAGGTACAAATACAACAAAAAAAGAGGAGCACAGAAGGTGTAACTTTAAAATAACCGTCCTAAAATCTAAGACCCCACCTGGCTACCCCTCTCTCGTCGGGCAGGTGAGGCCATCGTGCGCCTCTAGACACGATTAGGAAGTCTTTTTTTAGGCCTTGTTGGATACAAGCAGGCATTGAATGAGCCTAACTTCCTGGTACCTAGATTTCAAGTAATACCCCTGCCCCTTTAAGTGGTGGAGATTGTAGACCCAATTAATATCATGGTGGGTAATCCCTAACCTCATCCTATCATTAAGGGCATCTATAGAATCTAAGATCCTAAACATATTTGGGGCACACTGGGTAGGAGCTAACCTATGGGCCCTAAGATAATCCCCGGTTATGGTTCCCATGGGGATTCTCATTCCGCCTTCTATGAAGGCAATCATCGGGATTACTACCTCTCCCTCTTGCCTGTCTTCATGCCATTGTCCCTCTTTACGGTACCCGATGCCTACTTTTGGAGGGATCCTATATTGAACCCTAAAGTTCTCTATCCCCTCCTCAGAGTCTACCAAACTCTTAGATCTACCCATTTTTAGAAGGGTTTGGAGAGAACTAAAAAGATTAAGGGGAGAAAATAGAGCCAATGAGAGGAAATCTACGAAGAATAGAAAAATATATGGAAAAATAGAGTGTAAAGATTTGTGAAGACTTACGAAAATAAGGAGGGTGTCCTCGGACAGACTTTTGGTATTTGTAGAGGCACGAGTAAATTAAGAAAGTTGATGGTTCGGTGTATGTGTGCTAGAGCTAAGTGAATCTAAAGTGAGATAAGAAATTGATTTGAGTGGTATTTATATCAAAGAGAAAGCTACAGAGATGGAAAATTCCTGCCCAAGCCCCAGCAGAATCCTCAGCCGTTGGATATGCATCGTGCCGTAAAACGTGGGGGACAGGGAGCTGCAAAAATTTAATGAAGACGTATCTCGAATGCCAAAGCACCAGGAGCATGTCTTGGGTAGTTAAAAAGGCGTCTTCACAAGTAGAGGTGGGATGCGACGGGCTTAGGGAAACTACGGTGATATCGAAATCTTCCTTTCTTCCTAAGGAGTCAGAAAGAAGAATCTCGAGGGGCTATTGTAGGGATATTGGGCCCAGGAGTTCATTATCTATGTATATATTGGGCCTAAGGCCCAAGCTAAGAACGAGAGGTCTTCCGAGGATGAGTAAACATTGTCAAGGGAGTCCGTGTTTGCGCAGATAAGCATTGCAAAAACAAAGGACAAAGGGGAGTCCTAAAATATCTAAGGAGAAAGTTGTTACCACCGCATTAAATGCTTTGCAGCTAACTCTCTAGCCGCATTAATGTGGAGGTGATACCTGAACAATAGCCTTCAACCTTACAACTACTACCTAAAGATTTTGGAAGGGGTCAATGGGATAAGTATCAAGATCAACCAATCTGGCCTACACGTAGAGGGCGGAGATGAAAAGGGAAAAGAGTATAAAAGAAGGGAGAACAATTAGAATAGGGGGATCGGAAAAATTAAGAGAAACACTGTAGCAATCAAGAACCAAATCAGTAATCAAACTTGTGCAAAATATATAAGAACCGATCTACTCGGATTGTGTCGAGGACGATTTTCTCTAGAAAATTCAATCTATTTCCCTGTTCTTGTCATTTTATTTTACTTTCCAACTCATTTTAGTCCAATTTTCCAACCCACTCTCTACAAATTCATTATTTTGGGCTTTTTGGGCCTAAGTCCATCCATCTTGGGCCAATGATTCAAATCTAGTCCTTACAATAAGTATAATGCCTATATTATTGAAATATGAATTTTAAGGAAAGCTTTTAAATATTTATCATTTTTATAGTTTTTTTTAAGGCACATAACTGTAATTTCTAATTCCTATTTTACTTGTATTTTTTAGCCCAAGACTAAAGAGTTTGTTACACATAGAATTAAATTTTATGTTTTTCAACCAAAAAATTAAGGAAAAAAAAAAAGAAATTTTGAGCCCAAAACTAAAAAGACAACCTACCAAAAGAATCAAATTAAGACTTAATTAGTAAAAAATGGACTAAAGTGGACCGGATTAGACCAAAAGGACCAAAATAGAGATAATGCACCTAATTGGACAAAAGTGGACCGAATAGAACCAAAAAAAAAAAAAAAAGGATCAAAGGGACCGAGTGGGACCAAATGAACCGAAATAACACCTTTGATATGTCCCAACAGATGTGTAACGACAATAAATACGAAATTTTAACTTTTAAATAGTATATAAATGACTTGTTATTGGACAATTGCATGAAATTACATGTTAACAATTTTTAAAGGAGATATGAGGCTTTTATTCTCTCACATCCACTTTTTTACTTCCAATTTTACAAATCCATTTATATGTTTTTATTTTTAAAAGCAGACAATACCTTTTCCTATTTTAAAATATGTATATCAGCATCAATTGTGAATGTTGTGTAAAACAGCATATGTAAAATAAGTGTAGAAGTTTCTCTTCCATTTTTACAGCCGCCTTATGAATGACCAAATATTTTGAACATGAAATGAGTCTCAACTAGTAAAAAACTGAAAATTGGAAAATACTACAACAATGCACGAATATTCCATTTGCACAACCAGTGTGCATGGACATCTCATAGAAATGTGATAATAGGCTGGACTACCTAATATTTGTTGTTGGGGTCCATGTAACCGGTCATTCTTGTAGATTTTGTCATCAAATCTCCACTGTGTCTTGTAGCTCTGAATAGAGGGGAAAAGTGACAAATATTTGATATGTCAACAACACAATGGATGTGACCAAGATTACAAACTACATGACTTCAACTTTATTTTTCAAATCTGTTTTCTGTTTGGCTAACAAACAATAAAATTTTGTTGAATATCATCCAATGTCCACAATATCCCCAACAACTTCCTGAATTTGAAACCATTCTGTGGCCAAACATTTCTCAAGTATATACAAATGAACAGGAATTAAGACCGGTGAGTCTTTTGTTTCCACTCTTTAAGATTCTGCTGGCATAAAAAATTACTTGCTTACTTGTTTTCCTTTAGGTTTTTTAAAGAAAATTGTTGCCACATTGAGCCAAGTAATCGACAGGGTTTAAATCAAATTGCTGAAACTGTATAAAAGTCAAAACTAATTAAAAGGTCACTTACAGTTTTCATTCTCCAATTCAGCCCTACTTATGTAACACTTACACAAAATCATGTAAAATAGAAAGCTCAATGTACTTAACAAGGCTAGAAGCCAGTAGAATTTATCTAGGCAAGCTTCATTCATGTTGTCAGAGAACCAGCCATGCCCTCCTTTTGAGCTGGTAAAGATTTCAACAAGGGAAATTGATAAGGCACTCAAGTAGCTTCCCACACCAAAAACACTAGTGTATAGAGCAAATCCCATGGTTCTCATTCTAACTGGAACTTCATTGTAAAAGAACTCTTGCATCCCAACAACAGTGAAAATGTCTGAAATGCCCAAGAGAACGTATTGAGGCAGCAACCAGAAGATGCTTAGGGGTACCGTTTCTGATTGTGATTCAAGTTTTCCCATATTTCTGCTAATCTCCAGCCTCTTTGTTTCAACAATTGCTGCAATGATCATGGCTATGATAGAGAGAAACATTCCTATCCCCATTCTTTTCATAACACTAATACCTTTTTCATCACGAGTTATCAGTTGTGTAATCGGGATCAAAATCTTGTCATATAAAGGCATTAGAAGAATTATAGACAATGTAATAGCACTCTGTAGTGTAGCCGGTGGAATCTTCAAGCTTCCAATGTTCCTCTTCATTGTCATACCTTGTTTAGTAAAGAATGTCGCAGGTTGTTGAAAAATTACTGCAAACATTAGAAGCATTGTCCATATGGGCAAAAGCCGCAGCACTACTTTCACGTTGTCAAACATGTGTACACCATTTCTTGGGTTCGCTTCCAAGTCGTTTATGCTGTCAAACTCTTCGCGGCAAAGAGGTTTCTCTTGAAGCCTACAAACAAGCAAGATTTGTCATTGAAAAGTTCTGTCTTGAAGCACAAACAAGTAAGAATTGTCATTATAAAATGAAGATACCTTGAAATTGATACAAAAAAACTTACTCTAGCTCAACCTTATCAGCTTTGTAATTTGATAACTTGACTTCACGGTGCATAAATTTTGATTTGGCTGCTTTGAAAGCTTGAACTATGCTCTCAAAGGGGTTATTACAGATAGCATCATTTTGTTTATAAATAAACATCCGTCTTCCACAACAGAAAAATGCAACCGATGTTACCATTGCTGTCATGGGAATGGCAAATCCGAGTACCCAACCAAAGGTATCTTGGATGTAGGACATAACTGTGACACCCAACAGGCTTCCACTACAAACACCAAAATACCACCATTGGAAGAATGAACTCTTTTTATGAGACTTATTCTCGTTTTTGCTACAGGGAAATTCCTCATCATCATCGAGTTGATCTGCTCCAAAGGCTTGCAATGATGGGTTATATGCACCTTGGCCTATTGAAACCAAGTATAGTGACGAAAAAAGAAATGAAGAAGACATTGTTTTGTTTGTAGAAGAAGACCATGCCCATGCCAATGCTGTTGATGATGTCAATGCCACAAGCCCCTAAAAATGAAAAACATTGTAAGAACAAACTAAATAATATCATCTTGATTATATTGCAAAAGCATTCATAGACAGGCAATATATACATTATTTAATTGTAATATATATACAGAGAGAGAGAGAGAGAGACTATATTATCCACAATACCTAATGCTCTCTTTCTCTTGCCTGTGTACTGCCGCGGCGGCTTTTGCTGCTACTCCTTATTTTCAAAAATAAAAATAAAAATGTGACTTCTCTATTGCTAGTGACCTTAAGGCCTAGCAGCACCTGCTCCCTCGTGGGACTTAGTCCCAGGAATAAAATCATTTCACTTACAAATAGCAAAAAAGTGACTTTCCTATTCTTGGTAAATATTGTGTTGTTGATTTTTTTCAATTTATACAGAGGAAATTGATACCATTATTTCCTATTGAGTTTGTAAGTTATTATCAGTATTTGAGGCTGGCCTATCCTTAATGAACTCTTTTCTCTTGTTTTGAGAATCACAAGTGATTCTTCATTATTAAGTAACAAAAAAAGGTAATAAAAGTGGTGTAAGCTTTTTGTAAAGATTAGTCCTTTAATTGATTAATTTTCTGCTCACAGTACTGCAACCTTTTTATTCTGCTACCATTACCAATAAATCTCCTTGACAAAACTACAATCCATGGTATTCATTAGTGACAAAAACACAATGCTTGGTGGTGAAATTTCACTAAAGAGAAGACATCTTTTCCATAGGGCCCCAGTTAAATATAAGTTAATTTCCTACAAAAGTGGAAGTTTTGTGAGACATCTTTTCCATAGGGCCCCAGTTAAATATAAGTTAATTTCCTACAAAAGTGGAAGTTTTGTGCGCTAGGCCGAATGTCACCCACAATCGTAACAAATTTTCTTGATTCAAAATCCAAGCAATCCCGTACCACCAGTCATGAGGTCATAATTTCCTCATACTCAAAGGAAGCAAAGTAGCAAACTTTAAAGTTCCGGCTCTTTAGTTGTCTGGCCCTCATGACACACACACGCACACACAAGGTCATTGGGTAATGAACTCTTAAAGGAGTTAAAAGCAATTCTTGAAAAGCAGTAAAGACTTTTGACCATTAAAAATAAAAATAGCAATAAAATGGTCTAATCAAACCATTATCATGATAATTAGGAGTGTTCACGGTGCGATGCGGTTTTGAGTTATTTTTAGTATTGCACTTTGTGGTGCGGTTTAGCTAAAACTATAATTGTACCACACCTTATTTTTGCGGTCACATGTGCGGTGCAGTGCGGTATGGTGCGGTTTAGAGTTTAGCGAAAACTATAACCACACCGCACCTCATTTTTACGGTCACATATGTCGTGTTATGTATAAGACGCGGTTTGAACGGTATGAAATCAGTATATTTTTCAAATTTTGGGCTTTTCCTACCTAGCCTAAAACTATTTTTTTTTTTCCCTTTGTTTTTGGTAAAGTTTTAAATTATTGAGCTAGTTTTGCTTTATTTTGGGCTAACTTTCCTAGTCAACACTTGATAGGATTATCAATTTTTTTTTTTTTTTTGAAAACTAGGGTTATTAAACTATTAATAATATATTTAATATTAAAAATAAATAAATATATTAATATATAGAGAGGGTTGGGTGCGGTGTTGTGCGGTTTGTGTAGTTTTCTTATCCGCAAACCACACTATATCATGCAATGCGATGCGGTGCGATGTCTTTATTACTTGTGGTGCGGTGTGGTTATGCCATTTTGCGGGTGGTTTTGGTGCGGTTTATGCGGTTTGGTAAACAACCCTAATGGTAATCAGCAATCACTCAAGAGAACAAGAACTATTGAAGTTAACTTATTTAATCTTAGCAAGATTAAACATTCATTTCACTCAAGGGCTATCGGATAGCGGGCGCTAATCTAGGAAGTAGCTTGGCTTGTAGTTGTTGATATAGGGTTCGTTTGGATATAATTTATTTTGTTGAAAATTGAAAACACAGTAGCAAAATAATTTTTAAATGTGTGAAAAAGTACTGTTCACTATTTTTTTTATTGTTCATATGCCTTGGTGCACTAGTCTTAAAAAAAAAGGCAAAAGTGGGTTTGGAAACGCAGATCCAAACCCACACATAGTGATATTCAATTGGTGACAAAGTCTTAGGCAAATAAATGGCTCTTCTTATTCCTTAATCCTCACAAAAATTAATAAATTCTAATGGACCCCAAAAGTAGGGGTGTTCGCGGTGCGGTGTGGTTTTCGGTCATTTTTAGCACCGCACTTTGCGGTGCGGTTTAGCTAAAACCATAATTGCACCGCACTTTATTTTTGCGGTCACATGTGCGGTGCGGTGTGGTTTAAAGTTTAGTTAAAACTATAACCGCACCGCACCTCATTTTTGCCGTTACATATGCGGTGCAGTGTATAAGATACGATTTGAATAATTTGAAATTGGTATATATTTCAAATTTTGGGCTTTTTCTATCTAGCCTAAAACTAATTTTTCCCTTTATTTTGGTCCAAGTTTTAAACTATTGAGCTAGTTTTTCTTTATTTTGGGCTGGCTTCTTAATCAACACTTGTTATGGTTATCAAACTTTTTTTTTTGTTTTGAAAACTAGGGTTATTAAACTATTAATAATATATTTAATATTAAAAATAATTAAATATATTAATATATAAAGAGGGTGCGGTGCGGTGCGACATGTGCAGTTTTCTTATTATAAAACCGCAAACCACACTGCATCATGCGGTGTGGTGCGATGCGGTGCACTATTACTTGCAGTGCGGTGTTGTTATGCTATTTTACGGACGGTTTTGGTGCGGTGTTTGCGGTTTGTGCGGTTTATGCGATTTGGTGAACACCCCTACCCAAAAGTTTACCAGCTAGTCTTTTCTAAATTTTAAGGATATTAATTTTATAATTCAATTGGGTGGTGAATAGTGATGAATGATGACTAAGGCTCCATAATCACAATGGATTATCTAATCATCTTTTAAAGCCTTAAATAATTAGCCATCTTTTAAAGCCTTAAATAATTAGCCACACCTTGATAAGTAAACTTCTAGAAACAAGCTATGCAATATTAGTAAGTTGCAATCTCCATTTACTCGTGGGAATCACGGCCAAGTATTGTGATAATAACACTAACATTAATAACAATTAACAATAGCAACAAATCAAAGAACTGTACTATGCACTCAGAATCAAATTAAATAAATAAATAAAATAAGAGAGAACTAAGAAGAGAGGAATGACTCACAGCAGCATAGAGGAAAGAAGAGTTCAATATGGTGGAATATCTATCCCAATAAGAGTCAGCAAGAGGTGCCACTAGCAGTGGCAACATAGAAGTAAACCCACACCAACTGTTAACCGCTTTGGCTGCAGAAGAGTTGCTCATCTTCACAACATCTGTGAGATAAGTCACTAAATTTGATGCCACCCCTTTGAATGCAAACCTCTCCATACCAGCTAGCACTGTTAATTCAGCCATAAACAGATCAAATGAGAACTCTATTACACACATACACATTAACTAAGACATTATGAGGAAACAAATTAAGTTCATTACAAATGCTCATCCAAAGCTACAGCTATATATAGAATGGAGCACTAGTATATACCAAGGTGTAAAAATCCCCCATGGGGTTTTAGAGAACTTACTAGACCCAAATAAGGGTGTTCAAGGTTGAGAAAAATCATGTTTTATGGTTGAAAAAAAAGAGAGAGAAATTAAGATGATGGTATATATACTTAATTATTACCTATTAGAAGAATGCATGACTTGCTTAGTCCCTTTGTTCTCTGACCTCCAGCCATGAGTGAAGAGAAGGAATCAACTATCTGGAATCAAAGAGCCAATAAATAAGAGGGAGGTGAAAATTGAAGCAAGAATAAGTTGTAGCTATTTTGTCATTTTTATAATCAACGTAAGTAAGTTGCTTTCACCATCCAAAAACAGTTGCACCACTCATTATTGGCTCATATCTTGTTAATTACCCTTTATCTGTGTGTCCAAGGTCTTGTTTTCAAGCAATGGACACTAGACAATACACTAACGCTAAAGCTTTTCAAACATTGGTTGCATTTTTATATCAACAAAAGCTAATAGTAAGTTCCACTAAGATCAGCTTGGACATGTTGTCACGGCGACGTTATCGAGAAAGAAAAAAAATAAAAGAAAAAAGGTCGACATGCGATGCAAAACCAAATACACAGCCTCAAGTATGTGAGTTTGATTCATGGATAGCCACCTGGCATCAATGACACGTCAATGTGCACACCTGTACAAACATTTTGAACGAAGATTTTCGAAGTTACAAGTATAGGATTCGATATGATATTGTGAATGATGATATAAATTACACTTTTTGTCTAGATGAAGTCATGTAATTAATATCACATGAAAACGAATATAACATAAACAATCAAAAAGCTTTTACTAGGAAGATCTTGTATTAGAATATATTCGCGCGAGTCATTTTTCGTGACGATGAAGAAGTTCAGATTAATATTTTTTTTCATGTAATACCACATGAAAACGAGTATAGCATAAACAGTCAAAAAGCTTTTACTATATATATTGGAGGATCTTGTTGGAATGTTCGAGTTATTTTTAGTCGTGTGGTTGATGAAGTTGTTCAAATTAATATTTAGTAGTGATAAAAAAATGATTATAATATATTATATATTGTCATGCCTAAACTTTTTGTGTTAAGATAAGGTGGCAGCAATATAACATATAAAATCCTCACAAAGAAACTCCAAAAATTAAAGTATTAAAAGCCCAACATGTGCTTAAGCTGATAAATTCTATCTAAACCTTATTAATTTTTCTTTACACATAAGAATGATAGCAAGCAATTCATCAAATCAAGAACAAAAGGAAAAGAGAAAAAGAATGCAACCAAACATATAATATGACGTATACAATTGTAGATCATACACAAAATGCAGACTTGTTTGGGGAAAAAAATACTTATATATATGCAATCCAATCAAGATTCCTTTTTGACTGAGTTTATCTCCACCTAACTCGTACCCTATTCGATCACGCCATTTTTACTGGTATTGTTTGCGCTGTCATGAGTCATAATTTTAACTTTACTACCTTTTCTCTAATGCAATCCTACACCAGAAAAAGCTAACAAACACAAACTGAAACACAAAATTGAATCAGTTTTATACTCTATTTTTTGCGTTACGTTCAGATCACGAGTACTGCATGACTGACACATCAGTATGCGTTACACAAATGCATGGAAAGGAAATGTCTATGGCACACACGCACACACACACAGCAAACACATGCAAACACACAACAAAGACAAACTTCACAGTGACAAACGAAGAGACACACATATATGTAGCTCTGAACCAGTGCTAGCCAATGACAGAATTGGCCACCAATGTCAATTACAAAACTAGCCACAAAATAGACAGATGGCAGTCTCACACAATGGGTATCAACATTTTCCATTGTTTGGGGGATCCACTATAACTTCGCCTCATTTCCCTACCTTAATGGTTTAGTGAGAAGGATAACACTTCTGCTACCCAACACCTCCACTACAAAAAGAATGCTACAAGAAAAGATAGCCAGTGACCAAAACGTAACACAATGCCTAATGGGTCATCAACACGTATGCATTTCTCTATTTCTAGATTATATTGCTCTTCTTTGGAAAATTTTTTACACTTATCCCTATTGAGTTGTTATGAATCTCTTGTGATTAATTAGCAATTTCAACTTTGGTTAGCATTAATAGCTCAATGTTGAGTTGACACGTAAGGAAAGAACACCAACACAGAATTTAGTGCGTTTGCATGGCTTTTATACGTTGAATCCTTGTTTAATTCACTCACATGTCCTCGATCTACAATAATCTACGCAATTATTCTTATCCCAAACAAAAGATATAAAAAGCATACAATTATTGATTTTGATCTTACATGGCCCACTCTCAATTTCGGCATGCCTAGGTGGGAAGTTAATGGAATCGACATTTTAATGTGAAGCCACTGCATTATGTTGAGAAATTTTAAGCAGACACTAAATAATGATTGTTTTGTGGCCAGTGGCCACTATAAGTCGACAATATATTTGGTAGGCCAACTAGACTTATAGCAATGTTACGTCCAAAAATTGATTTACCCTCTGTGGTACACCAGTTTTCAGCATCTTATTATAAGTTTTTATCTTTCTGTTGGTCATAATTACGTTCGAGGATACAAGGTTGTTCAGTAAAATAGAGTTGGGAACCATCAAGTGCCGATGGTGATAGGGAAAACATAGGATTAAGACTGTTGACTTCTAATTTTAATATATATATATATATATATTTTTTTTAAATCAGATTGGGTCGAGTTTTTGTTTTCTATGTATATACGGCTATCATAAAAATATATATTTTTACACAATTTTGCATGATCTGATATATACACAATTATCATAAAAATTATATATTTATACACAACTTTGCATGACTTGATGTGTATAAATTTTGGAGTTAAATTGGCTAAAATGTGATCATTTTTTTCTATTAACAAGCACTAATTCAAGTGCTCTAACAGAGTAGGGGACCATCAAGTAATGATGGTGATAAGGAAAAGATGGAACTAAGACTATTAAGTTCTAATTTTAATTTTTTTTTTTAATTTAAAATTAGATTGGGTCGAGTTCCTCTGTGTGTATATATATATATATATTTGTTAATTTCATTTATTTTGAATTTGAGACTTATTTTAAATTTGCTATTTTAATTTAATTTAGGTATTTTGAGACATGAAGAAGTTGACATATTAGTTCCAAGGTAAATTGCAATCATTTATTAAATAATTAAATAAAAATCCATTTTTTCTACAATTAAGGCTGGACAAAATGGCCCAACTCGAATCTCTAGGGGGTCAAGCTTTTATCATTTGGGGAAAAATACCCCAAACCCAACTTGAAAAAAATAATAAATTGTACCTAACCAAATAACCAAAATAAAATCAGATAAACAAATTGAAGAATGTATTGGATTTCTAACAATTAGAAGAAATCAACAAAAAGTACAAACTTTTCATTTATATTATATAAATTGATTTTCTATATATAATAATATTATAGATAGAGATATGTATAAAGCATAAATGGAAATGTAATTGAGATTTTTTGGTAGGCGACTCCAAGTCTTTAAGATATTTAACTGAAACAATATTGACAAATTTGAAAGGTTATTTCAGACTATTTAAATTGGAATTTGGAAGAAGTTTTAAACTTGAAAGGTTGTTTCAGACTACTTAAATTGGTATTTGCTGGAAGTACTAGTATTCAAAAATTCGGAATCCTTTCTACGGACTTGATAGCTATAAGTTAATACTCCACAGACTTAAGGGGGAAAATTGAATATGATATCCATGTAGTTGACATAGTACAATCACATATAGTTTACTTAGATTCTCAAAAAAAAAAAAAAAAAAAAAAAAAAAAAAAAATTCAATTACTTTCAATAAGGTATTGGCGCGGCTCAATTTGATTTCACTCATATTACATTAGGTTTCTTGAGGTTTTGTTTTGTCTGTCACTAAATTTTCCATTAGTAAGAAGATTTATACAAAAATAGATGGGTGAATATATTGGGAAAGATTCTTTTCTCTTGGTTGGCAAAGTTAGTAATGCTAATTTTATCGAGAAATCAAATTGGCCGTCAACTACCACGAAAGCAAATATGGGAATGAAGCAAAACAAGGAATACAAAGAAAATATGGAACCAATTTGTGTAAATAGAAAACAAGAACACATAACATCAAGGAAGAAACTTCAATTTGAATTGATTCCATTCTATTATCTATTTACGCATATTTCTACCAGGTTCAATGAAGCCATGTTGAATTATCAAGGATTTTTTTTTTTTTTAATTATCAAGGATTTAGGTTCCAATAATAATTTTATATCTAAAAATTGATTAAAGTTGTATATCATTTTGAAGAATTAAAATTAAAGGATCGGAAGAATAATTTCTAGTATACATTGTTTTGCGTGAATTTTAACAAGAAGTCCTACCAAAACATATTTGTTATGAATTTGTAATAACACTTTACACCCTAATCAATTAAAATCCATATTTTAAAAAGATTTATGATTTAGATTAAAAAAATATTTATGATTTTTATAAATATATATATTTATTTACTTTAATACTTTATTCAACCCATTTAAACCAATTTAATGGCAAATCACAATCATCATGCATTGTAGGTTCAAATATTATTATATGGAAATGCTAATAATGCTAATAATGTTCATTAATACAGAACAGAAGAAATTTATTAAATACAATTTTTAGAGAGAGAGAGAGAGAGAGAGAGAGAGAATCTTGTTACCTCCTTTTTTTCATTGATCACGACAAATTTGGAACCCAGAAAGTTATCTTTGATAGTGGATTAGGATGACAAACTTTGTGTCTTTGTCTCTTTGATCCTCGACTTGCATTGTTCAATATGGTTGCAGGCTTCAATGGCAGTACTGACTTTGATAGTTGCAATTCTAATTGTTAATAGACCAAAAACCTGAGATTTGTTGTGGAAGAAACCAAAGACAAATGAGATAAGTGGAGACAAGCAATCTAGCAAAAGAGAGAGAGAGAGAGAGAGAATTGCTAATTAGAGAGCATATGAGTGTTTTTAGGGTGACCAATAACATGTTAAGAAATTTTCAAACTTCATTTTTGATGCACCAAAAGGTAGAACATGTGTACTTGGGAGTTCCTAGTTTTCTGTCAAATGGCAGGCATATCTTTTTAATTTGGTGTAATTGTATTACACTATTATGACAATATTTTGAAAGAAACAGAATCTCCCTTTTATATGCTTTCTTGTCTAACTGAACCCCGTTTTCAAAGCATATGTGAACTCTGTTGTTTTAGCACCACAGTTAGTGAAAATATATAGCATATTAATTATAACAAGATCTAATTGAGGATCAAATCGATGACATTATAATTATTTTAATTATTAAATAAATATATAATAACTCATCATACTTACTAAAAGAATTAGACAATATTAATAATATTAATAAGTAGAAAAAATATATATAAACAATAAAATTAGTATTAAATAATAATAATAATAATATATTTTTTCTATATAATTTTTTATGACATAGTTAATGTTGGAAAATATGAGAAGTTATACACAAAAATAGTACTATACAATAAGCTAGTGGGTGACAGATTGAGGGGCAATCTCTTGAGACGATTCACACTCTCTTAGTAGTATTACCGGTGCAAAGAGATTATTAGCTCGTTGTTCTTAGGATACAATAAACTTAGCCACCCACTGTACATTTTACAAATCTACAAAAATTTGTAAAGTAAAAGCCTCATCAATTTTAACTCCTCCCATACCCATAAATAAGAAGGATTTTATTTTTGTTGGTTTAATGAATGGAATGTTGCAGGAGAGTAGGTGGCTATGGAAAGAGTTTAGGAAGAAGCTTGCTTTTTGAGTGGAGAGAAGAGATGATATGAGTCTGCTATAGTTGTAATTCCATGTCGACATTGACCGGTTCATGTCGACATTTGTCACAAGCATTTCTGTTGCCGCTATAGTTGTAAATCAACGCTGTCTAGATGAAGACTTCGCTTTCTATGGTAACAGGAACCATTTTCACCGCTCATGTACTTCCTAGTTTTGCCGATTGAGAATAATTGTATTTAAAAATTAAAAAAAAAACAATTATTCTCAATTTTTTTTTTATGATTTTTCCTTTTTTTTTTTTACTTAGCTGGACCGGTTCATGATCAAACCAATTGTTACAAGTCATTAAAAGGAGTTAGAAAATTGTAAATCGTTAAGATTAACATGATTAAAATTTTGAATAAACTATTTTATTGAATTTATAAATATTTTATTATTTTGACTAATTTAAGCATAATAATTTTTTAGACTTTTTAGTGAATGTGTTTTTAAATTTTGCTTTTACCTTTTGATAGATTTCGTTTCAATTTTTAGAAATAATTTCATATTCCATTTTTTTTTAAATAATAAGTGTTCTAAATAGCCAACTTGACTTGTAATTCAACTAATACCTTTTAGTGTTTCTCATTTGAATGGCTAAGGTTCAAATTCTCCTACCTCCATTGTTGTGACTATCAAAATTTCAAAAAGAAAAAATAATGAGTAATGCTACAGTCATAAACTATTTTATACAACATGTTTACAAATTGTTGATATGACCAATTTTTCATTAGTTTTCATTTAGGCCCACCATTAACTTCACTTTTTTCATTTACCAATAATCACTTATCATGTCAGCAGTTTATAAAAAAATTTGTTGAAGTTTTTTTTTTTTTTTTGAGAGAGTTTTAACTTATGATGTCCACTCTGATTATAGTTTTTTATCATCAAATTAAGACACCAATCAATTTTTGGTATAGGTAAGGATTGAACCTCGGATCTCTTATATAACCATCAGAGATTTTACCAATTGAGTTAACTGAAATCCACAAATTTTTATTAAAATTTTGTATGTGCATTACTCAAAAATAAGTATACTAAATAATTTCTTTTATACAAATTCTATAAACATAACCATATCGATTTATTTTATATAAATACTAATTATTGCACCATTTATAGCTAATTAATACATTGAAATAAATGCATAAACCTCATTAATACATGGCAAGCAATTAATACATTGACATAAACAAAACAAAACAAAACAGAACAAAACAAAAAAAATGATGAGGTGGAAGGATAAATAAAGAAAATTCTTTTTTCTTTTCAAAAAGTGTTTCAATTTTTATTTTATTTTATTTTTTTTCAGAACAAAGAATGAAGATTGAGATTTGTGATTTTATGTAAACTAACCAATGTCCCATGCAATGAGCAATGAATTTAGAAACATTGTTTAGAGAAATTATCTCGTAGCCTATGTATAATATTTATTATGTGCTATAATATTTAGGGATCAACTTCAATTTTATTACATGTAATAGTTTGAAAGAAAGTGCAAAGTGTTAGAATTAATTAAGAATACGAACCTATTGTTTGAGTGAATTGACAAATATTTAGTTTTTTTCCACCGATTTAAGTATAAAATTATATTTTATATTCTTGATTGTGTGTAGATAAATTTGTTGTTATCTCTTGGTAGACCGTGCATGTTTCAATTTTTGTCAAAACAACTCAATTTGAGCATGAATTTCATATTTCATATTTCAAATCAATTGTATCTTATGTAAATTTTAGAAATAACAATAAATTTTGTACCTAATGTTCAAAGCTCTCTTATATAAATCTTAGAAAAATAATTGTAGGGACACGATTATTTAACGGCCCAAGAGTGACGTTGGGCTCGCACATGAAAGATCCCTCACAATATGATTTGTAGAGAGTGGGCTTAAAAGGCTGGCTTTTGATCACGGGCGATGATCCTGACCTGATTTTAGGGAACTCATGTAAAAAAGGGTTTCGGTCCTGGATATCCAAGCCCTACAGCTTCGTAGCTTGAGGGATTGGACTCCTCGGACTCGGTCCGAGGAGCATTAAGGTCTTCCCGGTTACCCGGCGGTGGGTTTTTTGTGGTGGTGTGCATACATCGTCAAGGTGTTCTCACCCCTAGGGTCTTTCTCCTGGAGGTGAGATGGGAAGCTCTACTTTTTGGCCATCCCCTCTCCTTCTGGCTTTCGTTTCCTTTTATACTCGTATTCCTCCCTCCCTTTAGGGTCCACGTGTGAGCTTTTTCTTGAGGCGAAAGACTTGTCCTATCCGCCCCTACCTCCGGTGGCTGGGAGTAGACGTAAAGGTTGAATAGCTTGGTCAAGAATAGGGGCTTGTCGGGCACAGAGTTCTTTCTTACAGTATGAGTAGTCTTTTCACTTATCCTATTCGTGCATTAAACTCTTTCTTGGCAATAGGTCTCCTCGGATCAGGCCTTGGGCCTTGATATAGGGCGGGCCTAGGCCATGAATTTTCTGGCCCACAATAATCATAAAATTTCATTTCACATAAATTATCAGTCTACCATCTATAAATAACTAATACATGAAAATAAATATATTTACTCAAATTTTTTTTTTTTTTGGAGAAAAAAAATATTTTTAATTGCATAGCACAAATTTAAATTACTATGTTATTGGTTACACAAACATATACACATATATTACATGTCCTTAGAAGAACTTAGGATATAAATTGTTAAGATTAATATAATTAAAAACAGAAACATATTTATTTATTGAATTCATAAATATTTATATATGGACTCTAGTTAGCTTAACTGGTAAATTCGTTTGTTGTTGAATAGAAATTTAGGTTTCAACTCTGCCTGTACCAAAACAATTTGGTCTATTAGCTTACTAATAAAAAACAATCATCATAGAGCAGAAACTATAGATTGATTCTATTATACTTATAAAAAAAAATTCATAAAAATTTTATTACTTCAACTAATTTAAGCAAAATTAATTTTTTTAAATTTTTATTGCATATGTTTTAAAATTTTCTTTTACGTTTTGATTTTTGTCAAACCAACTAAACATTAGGGAAAATGTCATATTTCAAACCCTCAATTAGTAAATATGTACATCTGTAATAATTAAAAATACTACTATCTCACATTTTCATTTCAATAATATAGTATATGAATTATTTTATTAATAAACGTACAATATATGCATTTATCACGAAAGATGTAAAAGTCTTGCCATGTTAAATAGGGTAATTCTTACATGCTCCGGAAGCAATGCTCCCTCCTCTCACACAAGGGGTGGGCCCCATGGTGGGACCTACATGTGGAGCCCACCTCTAATGTGAGAGGAGGGAGCATTGCTCCCGGAGCACCTAAGTATTTCCCTGTTAAATACGGCTTGTTAAATCGTACATGTGGTCCAAGTGGTACCTCCCTAGGTGCTGAAGGGAGGGAGGGGGTTGTAGTCGCAATAGCCGTAGGATCATTTCTAACCAATCAAATCAAATAAAAAAGAGGCTTGTTAAAAGATGTTAGGGTACATTTTTTTTACACCTAATTTTATATAAGTACCACATATTTATTTTCAAACATCACTAATAAGTTATTGGGTTTTCACAAATATTTTTTGCCCTATTATTATGTTAACCACAAATATTTAATATCTTATTATCTAAATTAGGTCATAATATAAACTATCACAAAAAACTCATATCTTATCAAATTTTATTAATATTATTTATTTAAGCCCAAAACAGGCCCTATGAGCCCAATACACACATCTCATTCTATTTAAAGCCTAAAAATACTTATGCTTGGCAATATTTGAAAAGCCCATGATTCAAGTTCAATGAAAAACAATTTTATCAATGGAATTCAAATCCATAATCAAAGCCCATGCTTTAAACCCATGGCAAAAACAATTTTTTCAATGGAATTCAAATCCATAATCAAAACCCATGCTTTAAACCCATGACAATTTATTTATTAAAAGTCCAATTTACATTGACAACATCAAAAGTCCAATTCTCATTAGCAATATTTAAAGCCCAGTTCTCATTGGCAATATTAAAGCCCAGATCTCATTGGCAATATCAAAAACCCAATTTATGTTGGCATTATTAAAAACTCAAGCTAACTACTTGGCACTATTTTATCAAAAGCTCAAGGTTATTAATACTTGGCAAAATACTATATCATATTATTTCACTTAAAAGTCCAATAATGAACAATACTTTAAGTTCTTAAACCTACTACTATAATATTACAAGCCCATGAAATCTATGGCAATTATCTATTTTCAAAACCCATGGAAATCATCCTATAAAAGCTCATGGAAAGTTATGATTATCTTAAACCCATGACATTTGTTTATTTATACCATATTATAAATTCGTGGAATTTATATAAGAACCCATGGTCATTATTTATCTTATACATTCTTAATATCTATTTCCAAAACTCATGAGAATTATTCACCTTATTATGATTATCTATAGAAAAACCCATGAGAATATCACATTATTCCACCATATTGGTTGTTACCATATTTTATTTGAAACTCATGGATATTATCTCTATTTAAAACCCATGGTAAATATTATTCTCAAGAAATATTGGAGGTCATTATTTAAAATCCCCAAAGAAAATATCATTTACAAAATAATCCATGACAAAAGTTATGAGAAACTATTCAAATTATTATTTAAAATCTATGGAAATTAATACTCAAAACCTATCATAAATATTTATTAAAATTCATGAATACATTTCATTTTTACTAACAACTAAAGCCCATGTGGAATAAAAATCGATGGCAATATATAGTAGTTTTGTCCATTTTGTAGAGCTCCCTCATGGCCAAACCCAACATAAAGTCTCAATCAAAACAACCTATTTGTGCAAACCGACCCAGCTGGAGAACTCCATTTAGTTTTGCCTTCTGCTGGAGGTCACCTCAAGAAGCAACTAAGCTCTCAAACCAAATTAGGAGCCAGTCACCTGTCCTAGTAGCCCCTCCGCCACCGCCAATCATGATCCGAACAAAGACTAGAGGCTGGGCTGACACCTAAAAGCTAATGGGCAATAAATATCCTTCTTCTCCAAGTTTTGACCAAGATCTCCAAGCTCATGAAATCCTCAACTAAATAGTTTATTTTATTACTAAAAATGTATGTAATTGATTTATAAACCAAGCCCATGAATCCTAAACGGGATATTTGGGAACATGTAATTTGGAGGGCATAAAGGGATCTCCAGCAAAACCTTCTAAAGTGAGATTAAACTTTGACACCTTTGCTTTGGGGTGTTGAATCCTACTTCCTAGGGTCCAAATCTCGGTTGCGGTATTAGGATTCCTCCTTAATACCTACCTTAATCTCATTGGCTGAACACAATCTCAGAAATCTTAGCATTTAATGCAAGATTACCCCAAATACTTACCATGTGTCATATTACCTAAAGTAGTAAAGCAGCCCCAAAAGCAAATCTCCTATTTATGGTCAAATCCTAGGATAATTAAGTTTGCTATTCTGCCTCCCGATCAGTCCTACGTTTTTGGACTTTTGCTAATTAAATACCTCCCTAAACTCCACTATAAAATGGTAAGCACATCAGCCCACAAAACACACACCAACCCCTCTAAAATTTCTAATTTTCTTGTCACTTTGCTTGTGGTTCAACTCTCTCCAAGCTCATAAATCATTCTCCTTAGCCCACACTCACTTAGCCTCGGACATTCCCTTTCCTTTTTTGCATATTCCAAGCCTATAAATGCTTCCTAATCAATCACAAACAACCCTTTACTCATTAAAGCTTTAGCTTCAGCATTAACTCCATCACACCACCACAAGCTTACATACCCAAACACTCAAAATAGCCTACACTACCCCACTCATGCCACATATATATATATATATATATATATTCCAAGAACATTTGCTGCACCGAGCTAGAATCTTTCTCTCCCTTCATTTCATCCTAATTTTTCCTCCTTTACTAGTAATTATAAGGCATTTAATCCTTGTTTATAGCTATTATAATGAAGGTCATTAAATCTTGGACATTATGGAAGTTTTCCCTTATGTTGTCTTAATAATAATGAGGAAAATATATAATTTTTATCATGTAAACACACTTATTAATCATCGGATGTCAAACTGAAAATGAGAAAAACAACGTATAGTTCCTAACTTTCAATGAAGGAAGGTTTCTCTGGCTGGCTAGGGTTTAGGGTTTTACCTTGAACACGCCGCTTGTAGAATATTATACCTAGCTTAGTCTAGGTTTCTTATACCCTTCACCCTCCGTGGAGACCGGTAGGACGGATCTGTCTTGTGAGTGGCGTCACGTAGCGAGGCGGTGGTCGGGATAAACGCATAACCATGGCTGGTTTGGATGAGATGTGGGCAAAATTTTCTCTCTCAGAGGAGGAAGAACGTGGTGCTGAAGTTGCACAAATGAGAAGGAGTTGCTTATTCATAGGCTGGCGGGTAAGTTTCTCACGAAACGTGTCTTTGAATGTGGAGGCAGTTGCTCGCACTTTTAAACCTCTTTGGAAACCTATTGGAGAATTGAAGATTCGTGACATTGGGGACAACATATTACTGTTCGAGTTTGATGATGCACTTGATCCGGAACGTGTCTTTGAGTAGTACGAACCTTGGTCTTTCGACAGGAACCTGGTAGTTTTTCAACGGACTGTTGATGCTGAACCGGCATTGACTCTTGACTATTCATCCGCCACTTTCTGGATGCAAATTCACAACATTCCACAGAACCTTGTCACCCAGGAGACGGGAGAATCAATTGGTAATAAGTTGGGCTCGGTGGTGCAGGTGGCCGACCCCGAAGACGACGGCACAGGGGGTGAGTTTTTAAGGGTGAGAATTAAAATCGACATCTCGCGGCCATTGCCAAGGTGCTGCAAGCTCTGGAATGATGGTAAACTCGTGGGTTGGGTGGGCTTGAGATTTGAGCGCCTCCCTAACTTTTGCTACTGGTGTGGGAGAGTTGGACATGGGGAGAGGGATTGTGAGGTTTGGCTGCGCAGTATGGGGCGTTTACGGGAGGAAGATCAACAAGACGGTGATTGGCTTAGGGCGGGGGCGTCGAGCACCAAGGAAGACGGTGGCGTGATTGCGGGAGCTGCTCGCAGCCAAGTTCCATGGGCAAAGCACAAGCAACGTCAATCTCAAGGACGAGGCGGCGGGGCGGAATAGCGGATCCAACAAGCTCTTATAGCGGAACGGATCCTAAGTCACAGGGGGAATGCGGAGGAGACAAAAATACTGCTGCATCCAAACCGGTGGCACCTATAATTGTGGAGGGTGGGTGTGGCAAAGACTTGATGCACAATGAGAGCATGGCGACTAGCAAAGGCAGAGTGCTGGAGGAAGACCAATACGTGAGACTAGATCAGAATATAGTGAACCTGTCCATTGGGGAAGAAACTAACCTCCAAGTTATTGGGAGAAAACTGTCGGGTAAGGACAAGCATGTGGGGTGTGGTGTGCAATCAAGTTCACTGGATGACAAATCTGCCACCTCAAAGCCAACACCACAATCTACAAGGGGTTGGAAAAGATTAGCACGTGAGGTGGGAAATTATGAGCATGGAGCAAAAGAGGTGTGTGGGACCGATGTGGAGAGTTTAAAAAATGTTTATGGGAAACGTGGTATGGACATGGAGATTGATGGAATATATGAGGGGAAGAAGCATTGCATGGAAGGTGCCGGTCAAATGGATGATCAAAATTCTAAGGTGGTTGCTGGATCCCAGCACCACCGAGCTCAATGAGTTGCCTTAGTTGAACCTGTCGTGGGCTTGGGAACCCACAGACAGAGGATGAAGTAGTTGCTCTTGTGACTACAAAAGATCCCAAGTTGGTTTTCTTAATGGAAACCAAAGTTATAAACCTATTTTGGAAAGGGTTGGTAGACGAATTCAATTTACTAATCTTTTCATTGTTCCTCGTATTAATTCAGGTGGTGGTCTTGCATTGTATTGGAAATCCGAGCTTGTTGTGGATGTTCAATCTTTTTCAAATCGCCACATAGATGCTTTTATCAACCATGGAGCGGATGACGCCCGGCGTTTCACAGGTTTCTATGGAGATCCCGAGACCGCCAAAGGAAAACTCCTGGTCTTTACTTCGAGAGTTGAGCCGCCGTTCAACTTTGCCTTGGGTTTGTATGGGGGATTTCAATGAGATTTTGTTTGCTTGATGAGAAATCGGGATGGTTGGATAGGCACGAGAGACAAATGCAGAGTTTTAGGGATGCCTTAGACTACTCTAGACTGAAAGATCTTGGCTTCAATGGATACCCTTTCACTTGGTGTAATTGTAGGCCAGGTGATCAAAATACCTGGATTCGGCCGGACAGAGGGGTTGCTACCATTGATTGGATTTTACGGTTCCCCACTACCTGTGTTCATCATCTAGATGCTTTCCATTCTGATCATAAGCCTTTGTTGCTTTGCCCAGATTCTGAGTATAAGAGATTTTATAGAAGGGGCAAACCGTTCCGTTTTGAAGCAATGTGGTTAAAAGACCTTTCATGTGAATCGGTGATTAAAGATGCTTGGGGTGAACATGCTTTGTCTCAATCGGTCCGGGGATTCCAAAAAAAGGTTGCAGCTTGCCAAAATAATTTGAAGGTGTGGAACAAAAATTGTTTTAGGCATGTCCGTAACTCTTTAAAAAAGAAACTTAAAGAATTGCAGGAGGCGGAAGAAGGTGGGAGTTATCGAACTAACCCAAGGAGAATCTACATGTTGAGGGAAGAAATACAAAGGCTGAAAAATAGGGAAGAATGCATGTGGAAGCAGCGGTCTCGGAATGCTTGGCTCAAGGAAGGTGATAGCAATTCTCGTTTTTTCCATTGTCGGGCTAATCGGAGGAATCGGAGAAATTTTATCACGGGTTTGGAGGATAATGATGGGGTGTGGAGAGAGGATGAGGGCTGAATGGGAGGCATCATTGAGGATTATTTCAGGGACATCTTTACTACATCTAATCCTTCAGGATTTGAGGAAATTTTGGGTGGTGTTCACTCGGCCATATCTAAGGAGGATGCGGGGTTGCTAGGCCGTGACTTCCAAGCTAGAGAGGTTAAGCTTGCTCTTGATCAAATGGCCCCTCTTACCGCCCCCGGTCCCGATGGTATGTCCCCTATCTTTTATAAATCTTTTTGGCATATTGTGGGTAGAGATGTTACTACTGTGGTGCTTAATGCTCTTAACTCTGGTGTAGTCCCCGAGTCGTTAAACTCCACTTTTATTGCTTTAATCCCAAAAGTAAAACACCCTAAGAAAGTGGCAGATTTTCGCCCTATCGTTTTGTGTAATGTGGTTTATAAACTGATTTCTAAGGTTTTGGTTAATCGTTTGAAAAAATTCCTTGCCTGTGCTATTCCGGAAACTCGAGTGCATTTTTATCGGGTAGACTTATTTCGGATAACGTTCTTGTGGCCTTTGAAACTCTTCACTATCTTAAAAGGAAAACCATTGGGAAGGTGGGTCAGATGGCTTTGAAACTTGATATGAGTAAGGCTTATGACAGGGTAGAATGGGAATTTTTGGAGCGGGCTATGCGGCATCTTGGGCTGGGGGAGAGGTTTGTGTCTCTCATTATGTCTTGCATTAGCACCGTGACCTATTCGGTTCTGGTGAATGGTCACTGTTGGTAATATCAAACCTAGTCGTGGTCTACGTCAAGGAGATCCTCTGTCCCCCTATCTTTTCCTGATGTGTGCCATGGGTTTACAAAGTCTGTTGCATAAAGCTGAAATGGAGGGGCATATTAGGGGTGTGGCCATCTGTAGGAATGGTCCAAAAATCTCTCATTTGTTCTTTGCGGATGATAGTGTGCTGTTTTGTAGTGCTAAAGAAGCCGAGTGCCAAAAGATTCTTGATATTCTGGCTGTTTATGAGAGAGGATCCGGCAGAAAAATTAACCGGGAGAAAACTAATTTATTTTTTAGTTCCAATACCCCTCATGAGGTCCAAGTCCGGATTCAACAGATTTTGGGTGTCCCTTCTATCCGTCAATTTGAGAAATATTTGGGTCTGCACGGCTTTGGTGGGTAGGGCAAAAAAACAAAGTTTCATCTACATCAAAGAAAGGGTATGGAAAAAGCTTCAAGGGTGGAAAGAAAAATTATTGTCTCAAAGCGGGTAGGGAAGTGTTGATTAAGTCGATGGTCCAAAGGCGATCCCGACTTACACCATGTGTTGCTTTAAACTTCCCAAGGGCCTTGTAAGGGACCCGGAAAGCATGATCCGCAAATTTTGGTGGGGATATAGTGCGAGCATCGGAAAACCCACTGGGTAAAATGGGAACGATTATGTGAAGCCAAAGAAGTAGGTGGGCTGGGTTTTAGAGAGATTGAAAAATTTAATGATGCCTTATTGGCTAAACAAGTCCGGAGAATGATCAATAATACTGATTCTCTTTGTCATCGTGTTTTTAAGGCACGGTTCTTCCCGGATTGCTCCATTTTAGATGCAAAAGAATCAAGTTCCGTTCCTATGCATGGAAAAGCATTATTGGTGCTAGAGATGTGATTCGAAAAGGTATGGTTTGGCGTATTGGGACAGGGGAGGCAGTGCGTATTAAGGAGGATAGGTGGTTGCCTGGACGTGTTAACGGTTCAGTCATCTCTCCCCTTCCTTCTATGGCCCCTGAAGTGAAAGTGAGTTCTTTGATTGATCCAGAAAGAGTAGCCTGGAGAACAAAGGTTGTGCAGCAACTATTTCTACCCCATGAAGCCGATATTATCTTGGGCATTCCATTGAGCTCTCGACGCCCGATGATCGCATTATTTGGGCACACACACCATCTGGTATGTTTACATCTTGTAGTGCTTATAAGCTACTGGTTTCTTGTGATATCTCTACTAGTGCAGGTGCATCTAATCCGGACAGCCAAAAAAAATTCTGGAAAGGTATCTCGGCAGCTTTTGGGTACCAAACAAAATAAGGCATTTTGCGTGGAGAATTTGCAACAACGCACCGCCTACTCTGGTCAATCTTCACCGACGCAGCATTGTGCCTAGTCCGATCTGTGCCCGATGCCAAAACTATCCTCAAGACGCTCTCCATGCAATATGGTGTTGCGAAACCATCAAAGGAGCTTGGTCGGCCTTGGAGTGGATCCGTCAAACCGCACCGCCACAGCCTGCATCCTTTAGCGAACTACTTGCTAGATTCTTGTCGTGTGGAGAAGAATTCGAGTCGAGATCTTCGTGACCAGTGCGTGGTTCCTCGGGAATAGAAGGAATGCTGTCCATTTTGGCCGGCCCTCATTGCCTGTGGATAGCATATGCAAACAGAGCAGAAACTACTTGCAGGAATTTTTGCAAGCCCGGATAGAAGAGCCAATTCCAATTCGTCTTCCTCCCGATCAGCGATGGCGTCCTCCGGATCATCATTGTTTAAAAATAAATTTCGATGCAGCGGTGTTTCATCAACCAAGTAAGGCGGGGATTGGCGTCGTTATCCGCAACAATTCAGGTGAAGTTGAAGGTGCTCTGTCCTCGTCCATTCCCATGGCCCATTCGGTGGGCGATCTTGAAGCCTTAGCATGTTTGAAGGTCATCCGGTTTGCATTGGAACCGGGTATTACCAGAGCGTGTTTGAAGGCGATTCAGCGGTTATCATTAACGCCCTCCTACACGGTGCGGGTGCATTTGCTTCTTTTGGCAATACTTTGGATGATATACGCATGCTTTCTTCCTTTTTTCAGTTTGTAGAATTTATTTTTGTTAATCGAGGTTGTAACTCGGTAGTCGATGCTTTGGCTAAAAAAGCTAAGATGTTAGTTGGGGATCGGGTTTGGCTTCATGATGTGCCAGCAGACATTGCCCCCTTAGTTAGTTTTGACGTTCATTGAATTTGTTAGTTTTCTTTCAATAAATTGTCCAGGTCCTTGATCCGGGTTCTCAAAAAAAAAAAAAAAAAAAAAAAAAATCATCGATGTCTACCACCGGAGGTCCGTCATATTCACTGCTGGACCATTTTTCCTCTTGTGTACTTGTTATAATGGGCCCACTTTTATATTAACCAACTATGGAAGAAATGCATAATTTTTACTATGCAAATACATCTATTGATTTTCCAAACATTTACTGTTAGATGTTTTTCTTATTTATCATTTGACTATTATTTAAACACTCATTATGGTAAGCCATCCTTTGTGCTAGCTTATCTTTGTAGGAGGTATTTTGGGGCCTTATTATAATATTTGTTGGATGCAACTCGGACTTTAAGCAAAATGGGCCTTTCACACTTCACCGATAGCCTTTGGGCCATATTCCAAGCCCAAAGTCGAGTCTCGGTCTTGACTTCCCAAACATCATGTGGGCAACAAAAAAATGCCCCCGACAAAAGATAAGATACCACTTTCTAATGAAATATTGGTTGTTAGTGTGAGACAAGGCATATAAAGGACAATGTTTGGTTATAGCCAACAATTAACAATAGGTAGGTGATATGTGTTATTGTTGTATGCAATGCACAAAATTTACTAAACTACTTAAGTGATTGAATAAAATAGTGATTGCACATGATAGAGATATATATCATGATAGAGACATATATCATTCTCCCCTTTTTTTTTTTTTGGGAATATCATTTTCCTATTGTTGGTTGTAGCCTAAGACTACAATCAAGTTTTAATGATATAATAAGATAATAACTATACAATAACTCATCATATTCACTAAAAAAATCCAAAATTTTTAACAAAATTAGTAAGTAAAAAAAAGTATAAAATAATCAAATTAATATTAAATAATAATACTAATAATTTTATAACAATTTTTATTAATTTTTATAACATAGTTAAATTAAAGTTGGAGAATAGGATAAGTTATACCACAAAAATGGTATAAAATAAGTTCCTAAGAGAGAGATTGAGATGCAGAATAAGTCGCTCTCTTGAAATGATTCACACTCTCCCCCAATAGTATATATTACTATTATAAAGAGGTTGTTGGCATGCCGTTCTCAAGATACAACAAACCTAGTCATCCATTGTACACCTTACAAACCTGCACAAATTTGTAACTTAGAAGTTCCATCAATACTAAAAAATAAGAAGGGTTTTATTTTTGTTGGTTTAATGAATGGAAGGATGTAGGAGAGCAGGTAGTTCTGTAGTTATGGAAAGAGTTTAAGAAATAGCTTTTTTTTAGTGCTTAAAAAAATGATGAGGAATGTTATGTCCTTAATATTTTTACAACATTTTCACAATAAATTCTAGATGATGGGTTATATTACTTATTATTAGTGGTGGGTAAGAAAATAAATTTGGTGTGGTTCAGATTAAAATCAATAACAAAATGTCATCTAGTTAGGATTTGTTATGAAAATGTTGTGGACATAACACTTCTAAAAAATTATATGGATTATTTATTTATAAACTTTGGAAGAGAAATAAACCTAAAGTTTTTTTTTTAGTGGAAAGAGAGGGTATTATTTAATAAACAAGAAGCTTAGTACAACGTTGTGTAGCTTGTATATGGTGTACCCCGCATATATGCCAAGTACAACGTATAATTTTCAGTCCAGAAGTCATCAAAGACCAATGGCTATTAACGAAAGGGCCAGATTGCACCCCCTAGGGGTATGTATTTGCAACATGTCCCATATATATTGGCATTTGACAAAATTAAATAAATGAAACATAAGTTTAAGTCATAAATCAATGCTTACTTAAATAACTTAAGTAATAACTTGGGAAGAAATTCTTAGAAGGGAGACCCAATATATACCTAGAGAAATTATATGGTTCTTATGATGGGCCACGTTACTTGTTCACTATTCCATTAAAAAACTCACACCTGTTTAAAATTATCAAGTCAATTTATAAAAATATATATATTTAAACATAAACTAATTTTCTTGTTATATTGATTCAGCAATTTTAAAATAGTGAGAGTCTTTTAGTGGAATGGTGGACAAGTGATGTTGTCCACTATGAAAAAAAAAAAAAAAAAAAAAAAAAAAACTCCCCCAACATATATATTGATTATAATAGAAGTGACTGCACTTATCTTGATTATACTTTTTTTTTCCATGTAAATCCCATATTTTACACAAAATAATAATAAAAAATAGAGAGAATTTTCTTTCATTCTCAAGGAATACCCACTTTTTCTTTCTTTTTTTCCCAAACAAAGAATGCATCTCTGGAAGAAACTTACAGCACTACAACTGAGGTTCATGATTTGATATTATTAACTGATGTCCCACCCAATGTGCAATATAATTTGAAATATTTTATAAGAAATTATCTTATAAGCTTATAGCTTATATATAATATTCAAGGATCAAATTCAATTATATTACATATGATAACGAGAGAGAAAGTGCAAATTGTTAGAAGTCTAAAATTGTAGAAAAAAATCTAAAAAAATACTTAGAAAAACTGAATGAGGTAAAGCATAAAAAGATGTATTAGTAGTAAAGTTAAATAAAGACCATAATAAGTTGGCTGAAAATTATACATGTTATAAGAATGATTCTCTTGTGGGCAAGATTAATGGCTCGAGAGTGGACTAAGCTAGCTTAGGTATTTGAGAGCATTTCCATTAGGTTAGTTAAATGTTAGTTTAGCTAGGAAATATAACTAAATTCCAGAAAAGGACCATACATCAGCCTCCATAAACTAGCTTTGAGAAATGACATATTTACAATACATCAATTGAGGTTACTATTCATCAACAATTGATTTTTATATTAATTTCTATCCCTCTTTGACATTAACGATTTTTATATTGATTTATACCTCTCTCTCTCTCTCTCTCTGCCTAGGATAGGTTTGACGAGTTTGATGTTTTGGAAAAAGAAAGACACAACTGATTTTTTTGACAAATTTTTATATTTTTCATGAAACGGGTATTAAAACTTGTCTAAAATAGTCTATTAATAAATACTATAAAAGTACCCATTAAATGGTCATTAATATATATATATATATATATATATATAAAGTTCAAGTTACACTTGGTGTAACTCTAAATAATGTTACACTAATCAATATTTTTTAATTGTATGTAAATTTTGATAAATCGACCGTTGAATTACATTATCTTTATATATTCTTTATACTTGTGAAATTTCAAAGTAATGAAAGATCAATAATGATGTCATCTATCAACTATATAAATTCAAGTTCTTTTCGTTTAAAATAATGCATGAAAGATGAGTTTATGGATCGAATGGTAAATAACATCCGATTGGTATGAAAATTGGCATGCATATTTAGAATATATAGAACATATAATTCAGCGATGGAATTGAATTTTCAAAATATAAATTTATTAACTAGTTATTGGGTAGTGTAATATCGTTTAGAGTTACACCAGGTGTAATTTAAACTCATCCCTATATGTGTGTGTGTGTGTGTGTGTGTGTGGGGGGGGGGGGGTTTAATAGTATTTTGTAAGACTACATCTTTTTACCCAAATAAGCCATGGTCTAGATATGGGGGGAAATTGAGTTTTAACCACGGAAATCTATTAGAAGGGTGCTTAAAATATGATGATAAATGCAGTGGGGCCGTGACTAGCTAAGGATTGGTGTTGATCAATGAGATACCAATCGAAATTGTGGGTTGACCTAGGAAATAGTAATGTTATTTTTAGCTTCATCATATTCTTCAGTTTTATTCTAAGCATTCCATTTAAATTGAGGTAGAGTAGAGTAAAACTGCCATAAAATTAGTTAATTTTCAACCAACTCTACTCTACTCTCCTCCACTCCTCCTCTTCCCCCTCAATCCAAATAGGCAATGAAGATAGATGATTTTGCTATCTACTATCTAGGTAGATAATGATCTGTTGGTAGACTTCTGATTAGCTACCTTAGGATTTGATGCAAAACCTTGATGAGCCTCCAACAAATATATATACTTGATTTTTTTTTTTTAATACCAGTTACGGCTTGCATGTGCTTGCCGTGCAATAAGAGTAATGATTAAGGTCAATTCTAAATTTTATTTATATCACAAAATGAAGATATAAATCATTTGATTTTTAAAGTACATAGAGATTTACACTAATCAATAGAGACATTAATTTTAAGAATTTTGATAATTATGTTATAAAAAGTTAATCTCATTTGTACAAGAAATTTGATCACGCACAAAGTTAGGGAAGCTATTTAACATATAAATATCTATTTTACTATAATAGTTTTTTAGTATTTATTTGCTAAAGGCAATATATCCACTCAATAAAGACTTCTAAGAATAATAATGAATATCATCATCTTCTAACAAAAAGCAACTGAGTTTTACTAAGAAAAAAAAAGGATAATAAAAGGCATGTGTCATCAAATTTTCCATTAGATAATATATAAGTCTCAAAAATTTAAACCTAGAAAATCAACATTCTTTAGATAACAAATAAAACACCTTATATTATCATTCCAACTTTACAAGCATTATTGCCATATCTAAAACTCAAAATACATGAAGAAATTTTTTGGGATATTAAAATTTAGTGGGAGTATTTTAGACATTATACAATAAAATATTTTAAGAATCATAAACTTTCATTAGGGTTTAACTAAGAGAATCACAATATAATATATTTGCTCTTTTTCAAAATATTAAGGGAAAATTTGCTTGATCTTAAAGTTAAAGGGAGGATTGTAAACTACCCCAAACATAAAGGATGAAAAGTTTTTTTATCATAAGTTTTATTTATTTATTTTTGTGTAAAACTATGTATTTTTTACTTAAAATGGTGCATAAAGGAAAAAAATACAAAAAGTCAACCCAAAAAAATTGTACGTGAAATAATGAATTTTGGCTTAACAACGTTAACTAAACCAATAAAAAATTTCTAGAAACACAACCAAATGGCACAATATTTTCATAATATCTTTATAATTTTGTAATATTTTGTTTTGACTTATAAAGAATTGATAACTCAGCAATTTTGAAAATATTTTGACAAAAACAAGATGTCTTAAGATTTTCACAAAAGAAATGTTATGTTCACGACATTTTCATAACAAATTATAAGTAGTAAGTTGTTATTGGTGAACAAAACAGTACTTTCATTAGCAAGTTTAAATTAAAATCAATAACAATTTACCACTTATGGTTTGTTATGAAAGTGTTGTGAAAAATGTTGTGAATATAGTACTTTTTTTCCACAATAACTTTACTTTTAGTAATGGTTGGTTCCAATATGATATTTTATTATTTTATTTTGACCTATAAGAAATTAACACTTTTTTCTCAAAAAAAAAAAAAAGAAAAAAAAATTAACACCTCAACAATTGTGAAAATATTGTGCCAATTTGTTGTGTTAATATTTTATTATTTTGTGAAACATTGCGAATTGAACAAACCAAAGATAATGTAGCAAAACTATTGTAAAATTAAAAAAAAAAAAAAAAAAAAAAAAAAAAGTTGCCAATGAAACAAAGCAAGTTGAACAAACCAAAAATACTGTAGGTTCAAGCCATTCACTCTTTTTATATATAGAAAATATAATAAAATAAAATAAAAAACCAATTGGTGTACTTGAGAAGAAAAAAAATTCATCTCACCAGATTGACCAAATGCCTTGAATAAGTATAAAAGGTTTTTTAATAGCATTAGAATGAGTTCAAGAACTTGACTAAACCAAAACACATAAGGAGCTACTGTCTCTTTTTATATAGTTAATAGAAATTTTTGGAGAATCCATCCAAAGGAGTTCTATTGAATATAAATATAAAAACTAGCAAAGGAAACATCACGAAATACATATAAGGAGCTACATTGTCTGTAATTTCTTTCAGTCACACCTGCACCTGCAGTAGTTCATCCAAAATTTTTGCTTTTTTGGCTAAAGCACGGCGTTGCTATTGCCTTTCACATAAGGAGCTAACTCTTTTTTTCTTTTTCTTTTCGAGGGCATAAGGAGCTACTTGATGATATTGTTTTGGGGGAATATCTATAGCAGTTTGACTTTGAAGCATATTAATTACATTTAGGAGAAAGAATAGTTTGACTTTGGGACATTCTCATTACATTAAGGGAAAATAATAGTTTATGGAGGATTATAGTGTTATTTAAAGATGGAAAGTTACTAGATAATAAATCTTACTATTGGTGCAAACACAATATCTGAGACAATTCATGTTAGCCCATTAATCATCACAATTAAAAAGAATAAAATAGTCTCTCTCATTTTCAATGTAGGATTAAACATTTTCACAATTTCTTATCTTTCATATTCACTCCCACATCTTTACCTTTATATTGTAACATTTATTCATTTTAATTATTTAATATTAAAATGCCCCGACACTTACATCTCACTCAAAAAAAAAAAAAAAAAAAAAAACTCTTACTTTTATTACTATTAATTAAGAGTAATGTTACAGATGCAAACTATTTTACGACATTTTTACAAACTGCTGATGTGGTTTTAGTATTTTCCAAATAGTTATTGTAAGTAAAATGTGATGTTAGTAATGGGTCCATATTAAAACTAGTAAAAATTTGCAACATCGGCAGTTTGTAAAAATATTATAAAATAGTTTGTGTCTGTAATATTGCTCTTTAATTAATATTCGACTAAGGTATTTGATGTAAGTTACTATTTGTGAAGTACCTGTTTTGACATGATATATGTCAACGCCTTTTGGGCCAAGCATGCAACTTTTGTCAATGTTTCATTTACTCAGCAGTTTTCGCCCTCATATAAGTTGTATGATATGATATAACATATACGTTTTATGATTTTAGCAATACTCACATACTAAACTGTTTTTCATTTTGGAGTCCTACCTGGGTTATTCTGATTTTTGACTTGAATCATGACATTTTTCGAATTAGTTTGGTAACCTAGACTTGTTTTAAACACATGTGCTAGCAACACAATATATGTTTTGTTTTAGTTCAGAAATATTCATTTGTAGTTTAAACTTGGTTAGCTGTGGAGATTGATGCTATTTGTGGCTATTCATGGGGTAATAATATATGATCACCTATTAGTCACCAGTGTAATTAGACCGTGCCAACAGGGGTTTAAATAAGTTGGCAATATCTGCTCATGGAGAAAGCATCTTATACATCAGATGTATATAAGAATTTTGCTCACTCACGGGATTGTACATTCAATCCACCGGCCACATGGCCACATGTTAACCATGTTCCATTTGATTTTATGCATACATATGTATATTTATAATTTACTCTATTTGTTATCTGTAGAATATTTTGTTAGACTATATTTCTAACTAGTCTTTTTTTTTTTTTTTTTTTTTTTGGAGAAAGTTCTAACTAGTCATTTGAGAGAAATAAATTTGTTTGTTATTACCTTATATGATTTACCTTATTGGTATGGTATCTATCCACATTTTCTTTGATGGAATATACATAGCTTGGGCCTTTCCTATTTGACACTATGCATTGTTACTAATTCGGCTTTTGAGCTCAACCTTAAGGGTCCGTTTGGTTGAAAAAGTGAAAAAGTGAGAGGATGAAATATTAGTGGGAGGATAGAAAAGTGAGATGATAGAAAATATTTAGTTTTCTCTTGTATGTGTTTGGTTGGAGGGATGAAAAAGTGGGAGAGTAAAAAACTCTTTTGTTTGGTTGAAAAGAAAAATGAGAGGATAGAAAATGTAATTTATATAAATTGACTATTATACCCTTATTACATAATAAGTAAGAAATAGATTTATTTGTACTTATTAAATAATATAAAATTTAATAATAATTATATTTTTCAATGAGAAGTATTACGTCTATAACATTTTTCGCAATACTTTCACAATAAATTATATGTGATAAGTTATTTCTGATTTTAATTTGAACACATCACTTAAATATTTTTTTCATCCATATTAGTTAGTAACAACCCACCACTTAAAAATTATTGTAAAAATATTGTAGTAGCATTTCTCAAATTCTTATCCTTTATTTTATTTTTTCCTTATCCTTTTTCACGTTCCTTTTCTTTTCTTTTTTCTTTTTCCTTTTTTTTTCTCCTCCACACCTTTCCCTTGTCTCTATCTTCACTTTTCTTTTTTTCTTTTTATCTTCACTTGTTTGGAGCTTTATCCTCTTATCTTCACTTTTCTTTTTTCTTTTCTTCTCCTTTTCTTCTCTAGCACTTCGTCTGGAGCTCTATCTTCAATCTTCACTTTTCTTTTTTCTTTTCTTCTCTAGCACTACGTCTACTCCAGAGCATTCAAGAAGCACCACTGCATGTCCTCTTCCTATTGAGGCTCGGATGGGTCGGTTTTGCTCTTTTCTTTTTCTTTTTTTTTTTTTTGATTAGTTCTAAAATTTTGATTTGAGTTTGTATTTTGATTGAGAGCTCCATCAATTTTGTGCTTCACCATCGTGCTCTCTGTTTTTTTTTTTTTTTTTTTTTTTTTACTTGATTCTAGAGGGCATTATGGTAAAAATGCCGGGAGAGCATTTTCTCTTTAGGCTTTTCCTCCCGATTTAGGAGGAAAAAATTTGTGGGCACGAGAGAGAAAATTCTCCTGGATTTTCCTTCCTCTCTATTTTCTCACATTTGCCAAATAGTGGAAAACACTGTTTTCCACTCTATTTTCCTCCCTATGTTTTCCATCCTTCCTAAATTCACCCCCATCAAACACAAAGTAAGTTTAAGCGTTTGTTTGAGATCAGCTTATTTTGCTGAAATTGAAAACTTTTTATTAAAAATACTATAAATAAAGGTAAAAATTAACTGAAATAGTATAGTGGAACCCATGAATAGTACCTATAAGGACACGATTAGTAACGAGCCGTAAACGTGTTGGGTTCGCATGTAAAAAGGCCCAAACAATATCATTTGTAGAGCATGGGTTTGAAAGGCTAGGCCTTGGTCACCCGCAAAGGGGTTTTTTGTGATATCCATACATGGTTAAGTCGTCTTTGCCTTAGGAGTCTTTCTCCTGGAGGCGGGGAGAGAGGCTCGGTTTTTGGCCATTTTTCCCAGCCCCCTTCTTGGCGCACTAACTTTTACATTATATAGTCCTTCTTGGTTGATCCTAGCCCTCCACTTGTTGGTCAGGCAAGTGCTTACTTCAGTACTTGTCCCATCGTGTCTCTCCTCTTACTTTTCTGTTTAGTCGCGAGGATCGAAGTTACACCGTCCAAGCGTCTTTTCTCATTAACATGATCGGGGCATTGGCCGGTGCATTTAATGCGGAGGGGACGTATTTTCCTTGAACCTATTTTGCACCGTACCTCCATGTAGGCCCCATTCCACTCACATCCCCTTCAGGGGACTATTTGGGGATGACCTTCACTAAGACGTTGCTCTTCTCATCAAAGCCTTGGAGCGTCGAGGATAGGGTCGTCCTCAGCTGTTCCCCTTAACCCCTCGGCCTTTGATCACTCGTTCTCGGCACACTACCTCCTCGACACGGGCCCTGAGCCCGGATAAAGCGTAGGCCGGATCATAAGCTTCCCGGCCTTACAATAGCCCCTCAAAATCCTGCTATCCTACTCCTCGGATGGATAGGAGGGTTTTGATGACATCACATATCTGCCAATGCCTATCCATCCTTGTCACCTATCGGTTCCCGAGACTTTTTATCTACCCTAGACACGTTCCTAGAGCCCTTAGAAGGCGAAACGTGGCCTCATTAAATACGGGCGACTTTGTGTTTCCCACGTTCTACGGTATGATGAAGATCGAACGGTTGTGATCCCTTGGTCTTTATGGGCGGGAAAATTTGTGCGATTATCCTAGAAAGTATAAGAGATTTTTTGGAACGGATCTGTCTCTTCAGTTTTGCACTTAAGAGTTCTAGCGCGTATATTCTGGGTTTATCTGAATTTTCATCCAAATTCAAGTCTATCTCCAGCACAAAAAGTCTATCCGAAGCGCCTTTCCTCTTTTATGTAAGTTCCCTACCTCCATTAACTCGTGCTTTTTTTTTTTTGGGTTTGTTTTTCGTTGATTCCCTTTCTTCTCCCATCACGGGTTGGTTTTGTTTAGTAAATCATAGAGATGACTAAATTGAGACTGAGGAAATTAGTAGATATCAAGAAGGCGATGAATAAGTTCATCGTCGATTATAGGATTCCTCCCAACGTAAGTCCGAGGCATTGTAAGATGGGGGAGTGGCATTATAAGAGGGAAACGGGCGCGGTGGTAATTCCCGTCCTCGCCTTTGTAGAGAGGGGTATGAGAATCCCTATAGGGCCGGTAACGAGAGGTTACCTCGGGCACTTCCGATTAGCCCCACCCGGTCGTCGGCAACGTTTTTAGGATTCTGGGTTGCGTGGACGTTTTAAACAAGAAGATGGGGTTAAGACTAACCCACCATGATGTGAACTGGTGCTATAATCTCCAAAAGTTGAAGGGGAAAATCTTTTACATGAAGTCGAGGGATGAAAGGGTTCGATTAATCCAATGCCTCCCCGACTCCAACAAGGGATTAAACAAGGATTTTCTTATCGTCTCTGGTGAATGGCACGATGGCAATCCGTGCCCCATAGTAGAAGGAGAACCAGGTAGGGTATTGGGAATGGAAGGGCGATGAGCCTTAACGCCATTCTAATCTAATGTTGTTTGGTAACTAACCATGCATGCGTGCTTTCCTTTTTGTAGAACAACACGCTTACCAACGGCATTTTCACTTAGTCAACCAGGCGGACTTGGAGACTGTTTTACAAGCGGCAGCTTTTGTAAATGACGGAGATGGTCAAGTCCGAGCAGCTCACAAAATACTAGGGTAACCTCTTGTCCGTAAGTCATTTACAAACGCACGCAGGCACGTGATCGGCGCCAGCCGCCCTTGGCTTCTAAAAATTACCGTAGTCGAGACAGGATTTTTTATCTCCCAAGAACCATCTGCCCCTGAGAACATCCCACTGGTGGGCCCCTTCTCATCTCATCAAGTAGCAGAGGACGAAGGCGAGCTAGATCGGCCCGAGGAAGGTTTTGGGGTATTTGACCTAGCCCTCCAATCCGAGGATCCTTTTGGTGACATAGGTGACCCGACCTTGTCCGAGGCGGAATTGTCGTCGTAGGCACCTCTTCTCAAGCCGAGATGGGACTCAAGAGAAAGCCCCTAACCCCCTTCTCGAACTCCTCGAGGCCAACCTGGAAAGGATACGCAGGAACGCCACAACCCAATGCTCCTTCCCCACCACCTCGGCCTCGGATTATCCGGACCAGGTCATCTTCCACCAAGTCACAGCCACAATCCCCCCGCCCCGAACTTCCTGCTTCCTCCCAACCAGCTCGGCCTCCTTGACCTGAAGGCACTAATTCAAAGAGAAAGAGGAGCCCCAAGGGCAAGGAAGTCATGGACGGGGGAAAATCCCAACCTTCTAAGGAGAAGGAAGAGGATCGGCGCACTAAACAATTGAAGATTGGACACTAGAGCAAAGGTAAAGAAATCAAGTCCAATCCTCTCAAGGCAAGGGAAAGGGGATTGAGGCCTAGTCCTCGCCGAGTGCCTGGCTTCCTGCCCCAATGCTTCACGGGGGTCCGCTATTGGAAACTGCATCCATGAGGGACCACTGGAGACGGCGAGGGTGCCTACGTGGCGGATGCACTAGGGAGAACCATGCTACTCCCTACTGACATGGATGGTCCGAGAAAAATAAGGATGCGGGAGGTCTTCCTCGGTACTAAGAGGTACTTGGGCATGGTAAGGTTTCTTGAAACCTAAAACTTTATTAATTCTCGCTCCTGGTTCGTTATTAACTATGCGTTTACTTCCCTTGCCAGCTCTCCAAGCCACCTATAGGATGGAGGAAGAGGTGAACAATAAGAGTAAGGCGGTCGAAAATGAACGCACCAAGCGCATAACGACCTCAAAGACTCTCCAAGCCTCTAAGGATGAACTCACAAAGGCCAAGGCTGACCTAATAACGCTATTCGTGAAAGGGATAGCGCCTCGACAAAGCTTAGCTAGCGCTCAAAAACAGTGAGGACCAAACAAAGCGTCTACTTGAAGCCGAGGATCGGTTGCAAATAGCCAAAGATCTGATCGAGGGTTTAAATAAGAAGCTGGCCGCGGCCGAGCATGACAAAGGGGTGGTGGAATATGCCCGTGATAAAGCCCTAAGGGCCAAGCGGAGGCCGAGTTTGCCGAAAATGAGGCGAGGTTGCCAAGGAAACGGCCGAGGACGATGGTTATAATGCGGGGTGGTCAAACCCAAGCCATCCTTAAAGCCCGATTCTTGGAGTATGCGGGTTTTATTGCTCCCGTGGTTTGGGAAGAGGCATTGAAGAGAGCTGGGGTGGACGCTTCATCTAATTTGTGGAAGACGGAGAACATATTCTACCCTATAGCCATCCGCGAGGCCACTTCCTCTAGCTCCGTGGCTATGGGTGACCAACCCGAGGAAGGGGTCACTCGGTCGGAAGACTTACAGGTCAGCGGCTTTCCTGGCAAGATGCTCAAAGAGGGAGAATTTCGGGATGTGATAGAAATATCTTAAAGCATACGGATCCCGAGGCACCTAAAGAGGTTACTGAGCCCGTGGTTGGCACTCAGGTGTCTAGTCTTTGAGGAGCCAACCACACTTGCCCTGCTCCCACAGGCAATTCCCCTTGCTGTGGTCCCCAAGAGTACCGATATTGACCTGTTCGGACTTCCCTAGAAGGGGCTATCCCCTAGGGCACCAAAGTCGATTCCATCCCGCCTTCCCGGGACGTGGCCGACGCAAAACTAAAGAAATAGAAACCCTGGCTAGGTTCCGTATTTGTTTTTCGTTTAACAATTAATTTGTTTCTTTTTATTTTGAAAACTTTGTAATCTATTGGTGGTTTGAACCTGTTGAATATGTATATAAGAAATCTTTTTCTTCCTTTTTCCCTTTAGTTACTTGTTAATTGCCCTTGTCGATACTTACTATTGTTTATGAATTCTAAACTAATTTATCTTAACATGTTTGGATATTTGTGCATGCGATACATTTTAACATCATGTTTCAAAACCCTAGCTTACCCGCACCCACAGAGCCTCGGATTCATTTCTAACCCTTATTCAACGAAAATATAGGCACCATTTTAGATGTCATGTGCGGTTGATTTTGAGCTAAGTCCCCATAGGCTTGAGAGCCATGCAATGCCTTGGTTCTGTTTCTTTAAAGTAATTGGTTTCCCCATAGGTTTGAGTCCGAGGACCATACAATACCTTTTTCTCATCTAAGTAGTTGGTTTCCCCATAGGTTTGAGTCCAAAAATACTTGATTTTGATATTGATAAGTAGTTGGTTTCCCCATACAATACCTTGGCTTGAGTCCGAGGACCATGCAATGCCTTGGTTACATCCAAAACTCGGTTTTCTCATCTAAGTAGTTGGTTTCCCCATAGGTTTGAGTCCGAGGACCATACAATATCTTGGTTCTGTCCAAAACTCGTTTTTCTCATCTAAGTAGTTGGTTTCCCCATAGGTTTGAGTCCGAGGACCATACAAAACCTTGGTTCATCCAAGTAGTTGGTTTCCCCATAGGTTTGAGTCCAAAACTCAAAACTCAATTTTCTCATCCAAGTAGTTGGTTTCCCCATAGGTTTGAGTCCGAGGACCATACAATACCTTGGTTGGTTTCCAAAACTCCATACAATACCTTGTTTTCTCATCTAAGCGAGTTGGTTTCCCCATAGGTTTGAATCCGAGGACCATACAATACCAAGTTTGGTTTCCCCATAGGTTTGAGTCCGAACCATGCAATACCTTTTCTCATCTAAGTAGTTGGTTTCCCCATAGGTTTGAGTCCGAGGACCATGCAATACCTTGGTTCTGTCCAAAACTCGCTTTTCTCATCCAAAGTAGTTGGTTTCCCCATAGGTTTGAGTCGGAGGACCATGCAATACCTTGGTTCTGTCCAAAACTCAGTTTTCTCATCTTAAGTAGTTGGTTTCCCCATAGGTTTGAGTCCGAGGACCATACAATACCTTGGTTCTATCCAAAACTCAATACCTTGGTTTTCTCATCCAAGTAGTTGGTTTCCCCATAGGTTTGAGTCCAAGGACCATACAATATCTTGGTTTTGTCCAAAACTCGTTTTCTCATCAAGTAGTTGGTTTCCCCATAGGTTTGAGTCCGAGGACCATACAATACCTTGGTTCTCCGTCCAAAACTCTCATCCAAGTAGTTGGTTTTCCCATAGGTTTGAGTCCAAAACTCAGGTTTTCTCATCCAAGTAGTTGGTTTCCCCATAGGTTTGAGTCCGAGGACCATACAATACCTTGGTTCCAAAACTGTTTTCTCAAAAGTAGTTGGTTTCCCCATAGGTTTGAGTCCAAGGACTATACAATACCTTGGTTTCTCATCTCATCCAAGTAGTTAGTTTCCCCATAGGTTTGAGTCCGAGGACCATGCAATACCTTGGTTCTGTCTAAAACTCAGTTTTCTCATCCAAGTAGTTGGTTTCCCCATAGGTTTGGTCCGGGACCTTGGCTTTAGGGGAATTTTCGCCATTGGACCTTGGCCAAGGCCCTAGAACCATCCATGCGATTAACGCTACTAAGCGTAGCCCCTAGTCAAGAATCATAGCCCCTAGCGGAACTTTACACTAGAACTCTATAACTAGTCGTTAGAAATGACAAGGGAACTCTCTCGACCTACCGCCTATGCCAACACACAAACCTTCCCCACAAACGGCGCCAATTGTAAGGACACGATTTGTAACGAACCGTAATCGTTTTGGGTTCGCACGTAAAAAGGCTCAAACAATATCATTTGTAGAGCATGGGTTTGAAAGGCTAGGCCTTGGTCACTAGGCAGTGGGTTTTTCGTGATATCCATACATGGTTAAGTCGTCTTCGCCTTAGTAGTCTTTCTCCTAAAGGCGGGCCGGGAGGCTTTGGTTTTTGGCCATTTTTCCCACCCCCCTTCTTGGCGCACTAACTTTTACGTTATATAGTCCTTCTTGGTTGATCCTAGCCCTCCACTTGTTGGTCAGGCAAGTGCTTACTACACTGCCCCATCACCTATCCCCTCTTACTTTTCTCGTTTAGTCACGAGGATCGAAGTTACACCGTCCAAGCGTCTTTTCTCATTAACATGATCAAGGCGTTGGCCGGTGCATTTAATGCGGAGGGGACGTATTTTCCTTGAACCTATTTTGCACCGTACCTCCATGTGGGCCCCATTCCACTCACATCCCCTTCAGGGGACTATTTGGGGATGACCTTCACTAAGACGTTGCTCTTCTCATCAAAGCCTTGGAGCGCCGAGGACAAGGTCGTCCTCAGTGTTCCCCTTAACCCCTCGGCCTTTGATCATTTGTCCTCGGCACACTACCTCCTCGGCACGGGCCCCGAGCCCGGATAGAGCGTGGACCGGATCATAAGCTTCCCCCCCTACGATGCCAAAAAGTGCAATGGGATCCATGAATAGTAATAAAATTAAGTCAATAGTAAAATAAGTTGACAAAATTAATCATGCCAAATGGACACTAAGTGAGTGTTTGAATCGGCGTTTGTGGATCCACATTCACTTTTTCTTTTCTTTTTTAGCACATGAACAAGAAAAATCACATGAATTTACTTGTGCGGGAGACAAAATGTGGTTCACGACTGCTTCATGCATTGTTTATACACCGTTCACTCACGTTCGTTCACGGATCTCACAACACTATTCACACATTTAAAAATTATTTTATTATATTGTTTTCAGTTTTTTAGTTTTTAGTTTCAGCAAAAATAAGTTGTATCCAAACGGACCTTAAGTCCAAATAACGGGCTCTATCAAAATTCCAAAGTCTTCCCCTATCCTTCTAGTGAATGATGGCTTTACCTATGTCCCATTTTTCATCTTATACCCTGACCCATTTAATATTTGAAGTTATTTCTTTTTAATTATTAAATATAATTAAAAATAATTATATTTAGTGTATAAAATTCCTATTTTTAGGATGTCTACCATCTTTTATTTTGTTTTTAAAATGATTTGTTTATTACTTTCTTGACTAATCTCACTTATTTTTTGGAAAAAGAAGTTGTTTCATTTTGTTTTACGGTAGATTCCCGAAATTCTACTTGTAAATTCATGGAATTCCTTGTAGATTCAAGGGTTTTTTTTTTTTTTTTTTCCTTGAAACAAACATATTTTGTTTTTGTGACTTTAAACCTATGTTAGTTGGTATCATAACCTTGTTCTTACCTTGGTTTGGTGGCTAATGAACATTCTAGTAGTTGTTCCGTGATTGATAGGTTGAAGTACAAGTTATTATAGGGGAAAACATTTCTTCAACTTCAACAGTAGCAAGTATTATGTGAACTATAGCAAGCAATCACTACGATTCTTACTAGAAAACCCTCCCATGGCAACACCAGTTAGCCTATTTAAGGGCGCATTGTTAAGTTTAATAAAATTTCATTTTTTTTAATGGAATAATGTGTAAGTTGGATTTCATTGATTGAATATTTGATTTGGAGGAATATTTCATTAAGAGATATATGTCTAATGAGTTGGACATTAATGTATCCAAATATGAGATAGTAGAGTGTGTCAAGGTAAGCATCAAATTCGTTCTTGACAAAGAATGAAAAAAAAATTGTTGGTTGATTTTTTTCACAATTATTATGACATAATACATTATACAATGGTTGATTATAGATTATATAAATTCAGATGAAAGAGGATTTTGTCAAAAAATCATGACCCATCGACATAATCAAGATTATTATCCGATGAATTATTATAATCAGTATCAAGTTCAAGCTTCATCTATCTTTCCTTAAATCCTCCACAATGAAAAAGATGAATGGGATAGGCCTATGGGCATTACAAATCTAAGCCCATGATTCACCTTTGGGCCTGTAATTTAGACTACAACATGACCCATTGAACAAGTCCAGAAACCTCACCCAAAAAAAAAAAAAAAAAAAAAGGGTTACAGAAGCCTGTTTCTCCAAAGAAATGGGAAGTCTAGGCTAATGAAGCAAAGACTAGTCAGAGCTGTCTCCCATAATCAACGCCCAAATAATAAGGCAAAGTCTCAGTCCAGATTCCAGAAAACATTGACTATGAAGCTTCTTCATAGGACTCAAAAAAATTAAAAAAAAAAAAAAAATCAAGAGCTCATTCATTTTTAATAAATTTCAGTCGTTAATACCACCAATTAAGTCTAAGACTTTTTAAAACTGACAAATTTAGTTGTTAAAAATTAAAACTAGCTTAGTCAATCTCTAAATAGTTAGTTATTTTTTCTTAATTATTTTAGGAACCAAATTAATTAATTTAAAAAGTCTTAATCTATTGGTATTTGTCCTTCGAAGATGTAAATGGAATTTACCTTTTTTTTTTTTTTTTTTCACTCATCCAACGGCCAAGATCACCCCATTAGTCACCTGGTCGTTGGTCCGACCCTTTGACTAACTCAACTGCTCCTCTTGCTCTTAAAGCTCCAGAGACCCGGCTCTATCAAAAATTCCAGTCTTCCCTGTCCCTCTAGAGAGTGACGGCTATACCTATGCTCTCTATGCTGTATATCTTTTCTTTTTCTTTTTCTTTTTTTTTTCTTTTTCTTTTTCTGTTCCATACTTCATCTTTTTTTTTTTTTTTTTTTTTTTTTAAATTTAATATAGGGGTTTTTTTTTTTAATTTGAAAATTTTCATTTTGATCCATTAAATTTAATTAAAGGTAATATTTAGTGTACAATATTCCTATTTTTGCAATGTCTATCAACTGATTTAAAAAAAAAAAAAATTATGTTTTATAACTTTCTTGACTAATTTTGCCTTTCTTTTTTCTAAGCAAAAGACTAATTTCAATTTGTTTTAATTAAAAGATAGAAAGACCAATCTCAATGTTAAGTGCCAACAAAACATCATCAATTCTTTCTTAGTCTCTTCAATCATTTGTTAACAAACCATGTTTAAAAATTAATAACATATATTAATATATATATAAAATATATAATTTTAAAAAAAAAAATCAATTATTTTTTCCTTTTCTATAAAAAATTTCTAAAATTACTTTCTAAGAAATACCTTGAAATTATCAGTTAAAAAAATCTTCTTCTTTTTTTTTTCATTTTCTCCTGTGTCTTAATTGCTAAAATATAAAAGTGCTAACGCCTAAACGGTATGAAAAACAGAATGAGATTAAAAAAAAAAAAAAAATGAAGATTTTCAAACTTGACCAAAATAAAAACAAAAAATGTACATATTTTTTAACTCAGCACCTTAATTCAGATCTCTCTCTTGAGTCTTATTAACACCCGATGACCCAAACTTCATAGATCCAAAGCAAAACACAACACAACACAACTCCAAACTCCACCATGGCCGATCACCAACACCATCTCATCCAAAATCACCACCACCACCACCGTCCTAACCGTATCTCCCTCCCCCAACGCACCACCACCACCGCCGCCGCCGGCGGCAATCCCAACACACCCACCACTTCAAGACTCTACCCTGTCTACCCATTCACTCCATCATCTTCATCTTCAACCCCATCAAAACACCGCCTCTCCTCTCTCCCTTCCTTCACCTCCAATTCCAAACCCACCACAAAATCTTCCCTTTCCTTTCTCTTCCTCCTCCTCCTTTTCTCCCTCCGCTCCCTCTATTCCCTCCTCCCTTTCCTCCGCTCCTCCCCTCCTTCTTTCTCTCTCTTCCCTTTCTCTTTCCTCGTCTCCCTCCTCTCTTTCCTCCTCACCCTCGCTTTCTCTCTCCTCCCATCCACTCCTTCCTCTCTCAAAAACCCATTTCACGCAAAATCCCAAAACCAAATCTTTCTCTCTCTTTCCTCCATTTCCCAATCTCAGCTCAGAGCTTTGTTCTTCAAGTCCATTCTTTTGGCCGTGGTTTTTCTTCTCCGATTCCAAGCGCTTCGATATTGCGGCACTGCCGCATTGATTCTAGCTGAATTGTCTGGCAATGTGACTGCCCGTTTCGCTTTCGAATCGAGGGATCAGAATTTCGGTGGTGGGTTTGGTCAGAATCGGATTTCTAAGGTTCGTGGATTCTTGGCTTTGTTTTTCGGGTTGTTTTTGTTGGCTGTGAGTTGGGATCGGATTGAATGTTTTCCATTGTCTGCTTATTCTGTTGAAAAATTTGGTGTTTCGGTGTTTCCTAGAGACAATTGTGTGAGGTTTTGGCCTATGTTGTTACCGTTTGTTTCTGGGTTTTTGGGTTGCTATGATCGTGTTTCGATGAATTCCGGGACAATTAGGCAACTGGGTCAGAAAAGGGTTAGGCTGATTTCATTGTTTTTCACTACAATTGTGCTTTTTGTGCCTGCTGTTATTAGCGTAGTTGTGTTCGAAGCTGAGGGAGATAGTGTTTCCTTTGGGAATTTGATTTGGCCTTTGGCAAACACTGTAGTTTTTGGTGTGCTTTTGAGTGAGAATTATAGTGATGAGAAGTTGGCGAGTTCTAAGGATTTTCGGAGAGAGTTTTTGGTTACATTTCTGTGTACTCTTGTTTTAGAGCTGTTTTATTTTGCTGAGCTTTCGCTTTGGGGATTGTTGCTTTGTGGTTTGTTGCTCTATGTATCTGTTAGGGAGTTGGATCCTGTTTATTTGAATTATCTTGAATTGGGGATGGAGTCGCCGGAGTCCTTTTCTACCTCGATTATGAAGCCTATACGGCATATTTTGAGTGAGAGGAAGTCACGGAAGATTGCACTTTTCCTTTTGATCAACACAGGGTACATGGTTGTGGAATTCGTTGCGGGTTCATGAGCAATAGTCTTGGGTTGATATCTGATGCATGTCACATGTTGTTTGATTGTGCTGCTCTGGCAATTGGGCTATATGCTTCATATATTTCACGTTTGCCTGCAAACAATCAGTATAACTATGGACGTGGGAGATTTGAGGTTCTTTCAGGATATGTTAATGCTGTTTTCCTGGTTCTGGTTGGAGCACTAATAGTTCTAGAGTCGTTTGAGAGGATTTTGGATCCTCAGGAGATATCAACTAATAGTCTGTTAACTGTATCAATTGGAGGGCTTGTGGTAAATGTGGTTGGTTTGATTTTCTTTCATGAGGAGCACCATCATGCCCATGGTGGATGCTCACAATCTCATCCTCACTCCCATTCCCACTCCCACACCTACCATCATGATCAACATTCTCATGACCATACTGGACATCATCATGAAGATCATGGAAGTCATCATGAATGTATCACTGTTTCCCATGAATGCCATGAAAAATCATGCTCTGACCAGGGTGACCATCATGAACACCACAGCTGTAATACTCATGGCGGTGCTGACAGTTGTAAAGACCACATTAATGGGGGACACGATCACCACCATGACCATGCTCACCAGCATGATCAACATGACCATGCTCACCATCATGACCACCATCACCATGATCACCAACATCATCACCATCAAGCTGATGATGACCATGTCCCTGATGTCCACCACCGTCATCATCACTCTGATGGCCATAATGTGGCAGACTCTCATGGTCAAGGAGCAGGTTCCCAAGCTCATGCCAACTCAACAAAACTTTCATCTGGTAGAGATCAACCACAAAAACACCACCATCATCATATTGACCACAACATGGAAGGAATATTCCTGCATGTTCTAGCAGACACCATGGGAAGTGTTGGAGTTGTTATATCAACCCTTTTAATTAAGTACAAGGGATGGCTCGTTGCTGATCCTGCATGCTCAATATTTATTTCAGTCTTGATTGTAGCTTCAGTTATCCCATTACTCAGAAACTCTGCAGAAGTTTTGCTCCAAAGAGTTCCTAGAATGCATGAGCAGGAGCTGAAAGAAGCTCTAAATGATGTTATGAAGATAAGGGGAATATGTGGTATACAGAATTTTCATGTGTGGAGCTTTACAAACACAGATGTTGTGGGTACACTAAATCTTCACATCTCAGCAGAAACTGACAAGGCTTCTACAAAGGCACATGTTTCTCGGATATTAAATGATGCGGGAATCAAGGATTTGACGTTGCAGGTGGAATGTGTTGGATAATCAGTGTGGTAACTTTTGACCTAGTTTTTGTCATTTGTCGAGAGCATTATACAAGTAGCCCATTTCTTGAGAAGTGAATGTGATCAACATCCTACAAAGATGCTGTTGGCTTGTAGAGAAGTGTGGATCCTCAGTGATGCCCTTAATCTTGGTTCTTGGAAAATAATATATATATTCCAAGGAGTTGAGACAAAATGGCCTGGGTTTTGTAAGCATTATCAACAGCTTCTTTCCAACAACTCATTAAGGATGATGGATTTTGTATTTTATCAGTTGGTGACATTCTAACAGTCTACAAGTTTTGCTTATATGATAATGCGGTCGTGAAATTCTGCACACATGTAAAGAAATAAGCAAAGGCTGCTGGATTACTTGGTTATTCAACTTTTTTGCTAGAATAGGTATACTTATCTGGTTCATGTCCATGGGCCATTGGATCTTACTGTTCTCCTGATGTTGTAATTGTGACACGCCTGTTTTCTTGCATTACTTGTTCTTGAAACACAGTGAGGTGGAATATATCATTGAACAATTTTGATTATACATGGTGGATAATTATTCTATATCAGTTGTATAACATTTATCTTGATAGTACTCACTACATTTTTTGACATTTCTTCTTTCTCCATCCATATCAAAATTAGGCATTGAGGAGAAAAATTTTGTCCTGACAAGATATTCTGAATAAATTAAAACAAATACATATAGCATACTTGAGATCCGAAATGAAGGCTATGATTGTGAACACCTGAGTAAGACTAATTTAGAATGAATTATAACTTGTAATATTATATAGCTGCCTTGCAATTTTGCAGCCCTTGCTTCAGGTTTTGCAGAGAATGTATGAGACTGAAATTTTATGGCAAGTGAGGCCTATCAACTCTTTTTTTTTATGATTTGTATTTTCCGCACCCATGACATAGTTTTATATTTTGCTTAGTCTGGGTTCCACCAGGTCGCACCCCATTAAGCAGTTTGGTTAGATCAAACATGTTCTCATATGTTGTACTTTTGATTTTCCAATTGAAATCAATCATATCGTTAATACAATGTGAATTTTTTCAACGGAAATTAAATTTTATTGGTCCATACAATCAATAGTTGAAATCAATTAGGACGGTTACCACTTTTAAGAAATTGTACTTAAATTTTATCTTCTTGAGAAATAAGAATCCTTTTATTGGGCTTACTTGGAAGTTGGGTCTGAATTTGGGCAGTACGTGGTTTGGCTGGGCTGGGCTTCATATCTACATCTAATTGCCTAACTTTTTAGTTTTTAGTTTTTACCGCCATAACCAAAAGCATGTAAGGCGTGAACATATCTTAACATTATTACAAAAAAGTATCAACATTTCATACAGTGGCATTTGGAGTTTCCTTTGATGAAATAAAGTAAGTTATGGTCCCCTCGTTTTAACTTTTAAGAACTCAAAATATGACAACGACCCACAATAATAATGAACTCTCGTTGCTTATTAGACTATTAGTTAGACAAACCTAGTCATCCATTGTACACCTTACAAACCTGCACAAATTTGTAACTTAGAAGTTCCATCAATACTAAAAAAATAAGAAGGGTTTTATTTTTGTTGGTTTAATGAATGGAAGGATGTAGGAGAGTAGGTAGTTCTGTAGTTATGGAAAGAGTTTAAGAAATAGCTTTTTTTTTAGTGCTTAAAAAAAATGATGAGGAATGTTATGTCCTTAATATTTTTACAACATTTTCACAATAAATTCTAGATGATGGGTTATATTACTTATTATTAGTGGTGGGTAAGAAAATAAATTTGGTGTGGTTCAGATTAAAATCAATAACAAAATGTCATCTAGTTAGGATTTGTTATGAAAATGTTGTGGACATAACACTTCTAAACAATTATATGGATTATTTATTTATAAACTTTGGAAGAGAAATAAACCTAAAGTTTTTTTTTAGTGGAAAGAGAGGGTATTATTTAATAAACAAGAAGCTTAGTACAACGTTGTGTAGCATGTATATGGTGTACCCCGCATATATGCCAAGTACAACGTATAATTTTCAGTACAGAAGTCATCAAAGACCAATGGCTATTAACGAAAGGGCCAGATTGCACCCCCTAGGGGTACGTATTTGCAACATGTCCCATATATATTGGCATTTGACAAAATTAAATAAATGAAACATAAGTTTAAGTCATAAATCAATGCTTACTTAAATAACTTAAGTAATAATTGGGAAGAAATTCTTAGAAGGAGACCCAATATATACCTAGAGAAATTATATGGTTCTTATGATGGGCCACGTTACTTGTTCACTATTCCATTAAAAAACTCACACCTGTTTAAAATTCTCAAGTCAATTTATAAAAATATATATATTTAAACATAAACTAATTTTCTTGTTATATTGATTCAGAAATTTTTAAAAAGTGAGAGTCTTTTAGTGGAATGATGGACAAGTGATGTTGTCCACTATGAAAAAAAAAAAAAAAAAAAAAAAAAACTCCCCCAACATATATATTGATTATAATAGAAGTGACTGCACTTATCTTGATTATACTTTTTTTTTTTCCATGTAAATCCCATATTTTACACAAAATAATAATAAAAAATAGAGAGAATTTTCTTTCATTCTCAAGGAATACCCACTTTTTCTTTCTTTTTTTCCCAAACAAAGAATGCATCTCTGGAAGAAACTTACAGCACTATAACTGAGGTTCATGATTTGATATTATTAACTGATGTCCCACCCAATGTGCAATATAATTTGAAATATTTTATAAGAAATTATCTTATAAGCTTATAGCTTATATATAATATTCAAGGATCAAATTCAATTATATTACATATGATAACGAGAGAGAAAGTGCAAATTGTTAGAAGTCTAAAATTGTAGAAAAAAATCTAAAAAAATACTTAGAAAAACTGAATGAGGTAAAGCATAAAAAAGATGTATTAGTAGTAAAGTTAAATAAAGACCATAATAAGTTGGCTGAAAATTATACATGTTATAAGAATGATTCTCTTGTGGGCAAGATTAATGGCTCGAGAGTGGACTAAGCTAGCTTAGGTATTTGAGAGCATTTCCATTAGGTTAGTTAAATGTTAGTTTAGCTAGGAAATATAACTAAATTCCAGAAAAGGACCATACATCAGCCTCCATAAACTAGCTTTGAGAAATGACATATTTACAATACATCAATTGAGGTTACTATTCATCAACAATTGATTTTTATATTAATTTCTATCCCTCTTTGACATTAACGATTTTTATATATATTGATTTATACCTCTCTCTCTCTCTCTCTCTCTCTCTCTCTCTCTCCTAGGATAGGTTTGACGAGTTTGATGTTTTGGAAAAAGAAAGACACAACTGATTTTTTTGACAAATTTTTATATTTTTCATGAAAAGGGTATTAAAACTTGTCTAAAATAGTCTATTAATAAATACTATAAAAGTACCCATTAAATGGTCATTAATATATATATATATATATATATATATATATATATATATATATAAAGTTCAAGTTACACTTGGTATAACTCTAAATAATGTTACACTAATCAATATTTTTTAATTGTATGTAAATTTTGATAAATCGACCGTTGAATTACATTATCTTTATATATTCTTTATGCTTGTGAAATTTCAAAGTAATGAAAGATCAATAATGATGTCATCTATCAACTATATAAATTCAAGTTCTTTTCGTTTAAAATAATGCATGAAAGATGAGTTTATGGATCGAATGGTAAATAACATCCGATTGGTATGAAAATTGGCATGCATATTTAGAATATATAGAACATATAATTCAGCGATGGAATTGAATTTTCAAAATATAAATTTATTAACTAGTTATTGGGTAGTGTAATATCGTTTAGAGTTACACCAGGTGTAATTTAAACTCATCCCTATATGTGTGTGTGTGGGGAGGGAGGGGGGGGGGATTTTTTAATAGTATTTTGTAAGACTACATCTTTTTACCCAAATAAGCCATGGTCTAGATATGGGGGGAAATTGAGTTTTAACCACGGAAATCTATTAGAAGGGTGCTTAAAATATGATGATAAATGCAGTGGGGCCGTGACTAGCTAAGGATTGGTGTTGATCAATGAGATACCAATCGAAATTGTGGGTTGACCTAGGGAAATAGTAATGTTATTTTTAGCTTCATCATATTCTTCAGTTTTATTCTAAGCATTCCATTTAAATTGAGGTAGAGTAGAGTAAAACTGCCATAAAATTAGTTAATTTTCAACCAACTCTACTCTACTCTCCTCCACTCCTCCTCTTCCCCCTCAATCCAAATAGGCAATGAAGATAGATGATTTTGCTATCTACTATCTAGGTAGATAATGATCTGTTGGTAGACTTCGATTAGCTACCTTAGGATTTGATACAAAACCTTGATGAGCCTCCAACAAATATATATACTTGATTTTTTTTTTTAATACCGATTCTGGCTTGCATGTGCTTGCCGTGCAATAAGAGTAAATGATTAAGGTCAATTCTAAATTTTATTTATATCACAAAATAAAGATATAAATCATTTGATTTTTAAAGTACATAGAGATTTACACTAATCAATAGAGACATTAATTGTAAGAATTTTGATAATTATGTTATAAAAAGTTAATCTCATTTGTTCAAGAAATTTGATCACGCACAAAGTTAGGGAAGCTATTTAACATATAAATATCTATTTTACTATAATAGTTTTTTAGTATTTATTTGCTAAAGGCAATATATCCACTCAATAAAGACTTCTAAGAATAATAATGAATATCATCATCTTCTAACAAAAAGCAACTGAGTTTTACTAAGAAAAAAAAAGGATAATAAAAGGCATGTGTCATCAAATTTTCCATTAGATAATATATAAGTCTCAAAAATTTAAACCTAGAAAATCAATGTTCTTTAGATAACAAATAAAACACCTTATATTATCATTCCAACTTTACAATCATTATTGCCATATCTAAAACTCAAAATACATGAAGAAATTTTTTGGGATATTAAAATTTAGTGGGAGTATTTTAGACATTATACAATAAAATATTTTAAGAATCATAAACTTTCATTAGGGTTTAACTAAGAGAATCACAATATAATATATTTGCTCTTTTTCAAAATATTAAGAGAAAATTTGCTTGATCTTAAAGTTAAAGGGAGAATTGTAAACTACCCCAAACATAAAGGATGAAAAGTTTTTTTATCATAAGTTTTATTTATTTATTTTTGTGTAAAACTATGTGTTTTTACTTAAAATGGTGCATAAAGGAAAAAAATACAAAAAGTCAACCCAAAAAAATTGTACGTGAAATAATGAATTTTGGCTTAACAACGTTAACTAAACCAATAAAAAATTTCTAGAAACACAACCAAATGGCACAATATTTTCATAATATCTTTATAATTTTGTAATATTTTGTTTTGACTTATAAAGAATTGATAGCTCAGCAATTTTGAAAATATTTTGACAAAAACAAGATGTCTTAAGATTTTCACAAAAGAAATGTTATGTTCACGACATTTTCATAACAAATTATAAGTAGTAAGTTGTTATTGGTGAACAAAACAGTACTTTCATTAGCAAGTTTAAATTAAAACCAATAACAATTTACCACTTATGGTTTGTTATGAAAGTGTTGTGAAAAATGTTGTGAATATAGTACTTTTTTTCCACAATAACTTTACTTTTAGTAATAGTTGGTTCCAATATGATATTTTATTATTTTATTTTGACCTATAAGAAATTAACACTTTTTTCTCAAAAAAAAAAAAACAAAAGAAAATTAACAAACAATTGTGAAAATATTGTGCCAATTTGTTGTGTTAATATTTTATTATTTTGTGAAACATTGCGAATTGAACAAACCAAAGATAATGTAGCAAAACTATTGTAAAAAAAAAAAAAAAAAAAAAAAAAAAAAAAAAATGAAACAAAGCAAGTTGAACAAACCAAAAATATTGTAGGTTCAAGCCATTCACTCTTTTTATATATAGAAAATATAATAAAATAAAATAAAAAACCAATTGGTGTACTTGAGAAGAAAAAAATTCATCTCACCAGATTGACCAAATGCCTTGAATAAGTATAAAAGGTTTTTAATAGCATTAGAATGAGTTCAAGAACTTGACTAAACCAAAACACATAAGGAGCTACTGTCTCTTTTTATATAGTTAATAGAAATTTTTGGAGAATCCATCCAAAGGAGTTCTATTGAATATAAATATAAAAACTAGCAAAGGAAACATCACGAAATACATATAAGGAGCTACATTGTCTGTAATTTCTTTCAGTCACACCTGCACCTGCAGTAGTTCATCCAAAATTTTTGCTTTTTTGGCTAAAGCACGGCGTTGCTATTGCCTTTCACATAAGGAGCTAACTCTTTTTTCCTTTTTCTTTTCGAGGGCATAAGGAGCTACTTGATGATATTGTTTTGGGGGAATATCTATAGCAGTTTGACTTTGAAGCATTTTAATTACATTTAGGAGAAAGAATAGTTTGACTTTGGGACATTCTCATTACATTAAGGGAAAATAATAGTTTATGGAGGATTATAGTGTTATTTAAAGATGGAAAGTTACTAGATAATAAATCTTACTATTGGTGCAAACACAATATCCGAGACAATTCATGTTAGCCCATTAATCATCACAATTAAAAAAAATAAAATAGTCTCTCTCCTTTTCAATGTAGGATTAAACATTTTCACAATTTCTCATCTTCCATATTCACTCCCACATCTTTACATTTATATTGTAACATTTATTCATTTTAATTATTTAATATTAAAATGCCCCGACACTTACATCTCACTCAAAAAAAAAAAAAAAAAAAAAAACTCTTACTTTTATTACTATTAATTAAGAGTAATGTTACAGATGCAAATTATTTTACGACATTTTTACAAACTGCTGATGTGGTTTTAATATTTTCCAAATAGTTATTATAAGTAAAATGTGATGTTAGTAATGGGTCCATATTAAAACTAGTAAAAATTTGCAACATCGGCAGTTTGTAAAAATATTATAAAATAGTTTGTGTCTGTAATATTACTCTTTAATTAATATTCGACTAAGGTATTTGATGTAAGTTACTATTTGTGAAGTACCTGTTTTGACATGATATATGTCAACGTCTTTTGGGCCAAGCATGCAACTTTTGTCAATGTTTCATTTACTCAGCAGTTTTCGCCCTCATATAAGTTGTATGATATGATATAACATATACGTTTTATGATTTTAGCAATACTCACATACTAAACTGTTTTTCATTTTGGAGTCCTACCTGGGTTATTCTGATTTTTGACTTGAATCATGACATTTTTTCGAATTAGTTTGGTAACCTAGACTTGTTTTAAACACATGTGCTAGCAACACAATATATGTTTTGTTTTAGTTCAGAAATATTCATTTGTAGTTTAAACTTGGTTAGCTGTGGAGATTGATGCTATCTGTGGCTATTCATGGGGTAATAATATATGATCACCTATTAGTCACCAGTGTAATTAGACCGTGCCAACAGGGGTTTAAATAAGTTGGCAATATCTGCTCATGGAGAAAGCATCTTATACATCAGATGTATATAAGAATTTTGCTCACTCACGGGATTGTACATTCAATCCACCGGCCACATGGCCACATGTTAACCATGTTCCATTTGATTTTATGCATACATATGTATATTTATAATTTACTCTATTTGTTATCTGTAGAATATTTTGTTAGACTATATTTCTAACTAGTCTTTTTTTTTTTTTTTTTTTTTGGAGAAAGTTCTAACTAGTCATTTGAGAGAAATAAATTTGTTTGTTATTACCTTATATGATTTACCTTATTGGTATGGTATCTATCCACATTTTCTTTGATGGAATATACATAGCTTGGGCCTTTCCTATTTGACACTATGCATTGTTACTAATTCGGCTTTTGAGCTCAACCTTAAGGGTCCGTTTGGTTGAAAAAGTGAAAAAGTGAGAGGATGAAATATTAGTGGGAGGATAGAAAAGTGGGAGGATAGAAAATATTTAGTTTTCTTTCGTATGTGTTTGGTTGGAGGGATGAAAAAGTGGGAGAGTAAAAAACTCTTTTGTTTGGTTGAAAAGAAAAATGAGAGGATAGAAAATGTAATTTATATAAATTGACTATTATACCCTTATTACATAATAAGTAAGAAATAGATTTATTTGTACTTATTAAATAATATAAAATTTACTAATAATTATATTTTTCAATGAGAAGTATTACGTCTATAACATTTTTCGCAATACTTTCACAATAAATTATATGTGATAAGTTATTTCTGATTTTAATTTGAACACATCACTTAAATATTTTTTTCATCCATATTAGTTAGTAACAACCCACGACTAAAAATTATTATTGTAGTTTAGTAACAACCCACCACTTAAAAATTATTGTAAAAATATTGTAGTAGCATTTCTCAATTTCTTATCCTTTATTTTATTTTTTCCTTATCTTTTTTTTCTTTTTCATCCGCACGTTCCTTTTCTTTTCTTTTTTCTTTTTCCTTTTTTTTTTTCCTCCACACCTTTCCCTTGTCTCTATCTTCACTTTTCTTTTTTTCTTTTTATCTTCACTTGTTTGGAGCTTTATCCTCTTATCTTCACTTTTCTTTTTCTTTTCTTCTCCTTTTCTTCTCTAGCACTTCGTCTAGAGCTCTATCTTCAATCTTCACTTTTCTTTTTCTTTTCTTCTTCTAGCACTACGTCTACTCCAGAGCATTCAAGAAGCACCACCGCATGTCCTCTTCCTATTGAGGCTCGGATGGGTCAGTTTTGCTCTTTTCTTTTTCTTTTTTTCTTTTTTGATTAGTTCTAAAATTTTGATTTGAGTTTGTATTTTGATTGAGAGCTCCATCAATTTTGTGCTTCACCATCGTGCTCTCTGTTTTTTTTTTTTTTTTTTTTTTTACTTGATTCTAGAGGGCATTATGGTAAAAATGCCGGGAGAGCATTTTCTCTTTAGGCTTTTCCTCCCGATTTGGGAGGAAAAAATTTGTGGGCTCGAGAGAGAAAATTTTCTCCTGGATTTTCCTTCCTCTCTATTTTCTCACATTTGCCAAATAGTGGAAAACACTGTTTTCCACTCTATTTTCCTCCCTATGTTTTCCATCCTTCCTAAATTCACCCCCATCAAACACAGTGTAAGTTTAAGCGTTTGTTTGAGATCAGCTTATTTTGCTGAAATTGAAAACTTTTTGTTAAAAATATTATAAATAAAGGTAAAAATTAACTGAAATAGTATAGTGGAACCCATGAATAGTACCTATAAGGACACGATTAGTAACGAACCGTAATCGTGTTGGGTTCGCATGTAAAAAGGCCCAAACAATATCATTTGTAGAGCATGGGTTTGAAAGGCTAGGCCTTGGTCACCGAGCAAATGGGTTTTTGTGATATCCATACATGGTTAAGTCGTCTTTGCCTTAGGAGTCTTTCTCTCTGGAGGCGGGCCGAGAGGCTCGGTTTTTTGGCCATTTTTCCCAGCCCCCTTCTTGGCGCACTAACTTTTACATTATATAGTCCTTCTTGGTTGATCCTAACCCTCTACTTGTTGGTCGGGCAAGTGCTTACTTCTGTACTTGTCCCATCGTTTGTCTCCTCTTACTTTTCTGTTTAGTCGCGAGGATCGAAGTTACACCGTCCAAGCGTCTTTTCTCATTAACATGATCAGGGCATTGGCCGGTGCATTTAATGCGGAGGGGACGTATTTTCCTTGAACCTATTTTGCACCGTACCTCCATGTGGGCCCCATTCCACTCACATCCCCTTCAGGGGACTATTTGGGGATAACCTTCACTAAGACGTTGCTCTTCTCATCAAAGCCTTGGAGCGTCGAGGATAGGGTCGTCCTCAGCTGTTCCCCTTAACCCCTCGGCCTTTGATCACTCGTTCTCGGCACACTACCTCCTCGACACGGGCCCCGAGCCCGGATAGAGCATAGGCCGGATCATAAGCTTCCCGGCCCTACAATAGCCCCTCAAAATCCTGCTATCCTACTCCTCGGATGGATAGGAGGGTTTTGATGACATCACATATCTGCCAATGCCTATCCATCCTTGTCACCTATCGGTTCCCGAGACTTTTTATCTACCCTAGACACGTTCCTAGAGCCCTTGGAAGGCGAAACGTGGCCTCATTAAATACGGGCGACTTTGTGTTTCCCACGTTCTACGGTATGATGAAGATCGAACGGTCATGATCCCTTGGTCTTTATGGGCGGGAAAATTTGTGCGATTATCCTAGAAAGTATAAGAGATTTTTTGAACGGATCTGTCTCTTCATTTTGCACTTAAGAGTTCTAGCGCGTATATTCTGGGTTTATCTGAATTTTCATCCAAATTCAAGTCTATCTCCAAAGCACAAAAAGTCTATCCGAAGCGCCTTTCCTCTTTTATGTAAGTTCCCTACCTCCATTAACTCGTGCTTTTTTTTTTTTTTTTTAAGGTTTGTTTTTCGTTGATTCCCTTTCTTCTCCCATCACGGGTTGGTTTTGTTTAGTAAATCATAGAGATGACTAAATTGAGACTGAGGAAATTAGTAGATACTCAAGAGGCGATGAATAAGTTCATCGTCGATTATAGGATTCCTCCCAACGTAAGTCCGAGGCATTGTAAGATGGGGGAGTGGCATTATAAGAGGGAAACGGGCGCGGTGGTAATTCCCGTCCTCGCCTTTGTAGAGAGGGGTATGAGAATCCCTATGGGGCCGGTAACGAGGGGTTACCTCGGGCACTTCCGATTAGCCCCCACCCAAAGGCGCCAAACAACGTTTTTAGGATTCTCGGGTTGCGTGGACGTTTTAAACAAGAAGATGGGGTTAAGACTAACCCACCATGATGTGAATCGGTGCTATAATCTCCAAAAGTTGAAGGGGAAAATCTTTTACATGAAGTCGAGGGATGAAAGGGTTCGATTAATCCAATGCCTCCCGACTCCAACAAGGGATTAAACAAGGATTTTCTTATCGTCTCGGTGAATGGCACGATGGCAATCCGTGCCCCATAGTAGAAGGAGAACCAGTAGGGTATTGGGAATGGAAGGGCGATGAGCCTTAACGCCATTCTAATCTAATGTTGTTTGGTAACTAACCATGCATGCGTGTTTTCCTTTTTGTAGAACAACACGCTTACCAACGGCATTTTCACTTAGTCAACCAGGCGGACTTGGAGACTGTTTTACAAGCGGCAGTTTTTGTAAATGACGGAGATGGTCAAGTCCGAGCAGCTCACAAAATACTAGGGTAACCTCTTGTCCGTAAGTCATTTACAAACGCAAGGCACGTGATCGCCGCCCAGCCGCCCTTGGCTTCCAAAAATTACCGTAGTCGAGACAGGATTTTTATCTCCCAAGAACCATCTCGCCCCGAGAACATCCCACTCGGTGGGCCCCTCTCATCTCATCAAGTAGCAGAGGACGAAGGCGAGCTAGATCGGCCCGAGGAAGGTTTTGGGGTATTTGACCTAGCCCTCCAATCCGAGGATCCTTTTGGTGACATAGGTGACCCAGCCTTGTCCGAGGCGGAATTGTCGTCAGTAGGCACCTCTTCTCAAGCCGAGATGGGACTCAAGAGAAAGCCCCTAACCCCCCTTCTCGAACTCCTTGAGGGGCCAACCTGGGAAAGGATACGCAGGAACGCCACAACCCAATGCTCCTTCCCCACCACCTCGGCCTCGGATTATCCGGACCAGGTCATCTTCCACCAAGTCACAGCCCACAATCCCCCGCCCGAACTTCCCCGCTTCCTCCCAACCAGCTCGGCCTCCTTGACCTGAAGGCACTAATTCAAAGAGAAAGAGGAGCCCCAAGGGCAAGGAAGTCATGGACGGGGGAAAATCCCAACCTTCTTAGGAGAAGGAAGAGGATCGGCGCACTAAACAATTGAAGATTGGACACTAGAGCAAAGGTAAAGAAACTCAAGTCCAATCCTCTCAAGGCAAGGGAAAGGGGATTGAGGCCTAGTCCTCACCGAGTGCCTGGCTTCCTGCCCCAATGCTTCACGGGGGTCCGCTATTGGAAACTGCATCCATGAGGGACCCCGGAGACGGCGAGGGTGCCTCGTGGCGGATGCACTAGGGAGAACCATGCTACTCCCTCCGACATGGATGGTCCGAGAAAAATGAGGATGCAGGAGGTCTTCCTCGGTACTAAGAGGTACTTGGGCATGGTAAGGTTTCTTGAAACCTAAAACTTTATTAATTCTCGCTCCTGGTTCGTTATTAACTATGCGTTTACTTCCCTTGCCAGGCTCTCCAAGCCACCTATAGGATGGAGGAAGAGGTGAACAATAAGAGTAAGGCGGTCGAAAATGAACGCACCAAGCGCATAACGACCTCAAAGACTCTCCAAGCCTCTAAGGATGAACTCACCAAGGCCAAGGCTGACCTAACAGCTGCTATTCGTGAAAGAGATAGCGCCTCGACGGAGCCTAGCTAGTGCTCAAAAACAGGCCGAGGACCAAACAAAGCGTCTACTTGAAGCCGAGGATCAGTTGCAAATAGCCAAAGATCTGATCGAGGGTTTAAATAAGAAGCTGACCGCGGCCGAGCATGACAAAGGGGTGGTGGAATATGCCCGTGATAAAGCCCTAAGGGCCAAGCAGGAGGCCGAGTTTGCCGAAAATGAGGCGGAGGTTGCCAAGGAAACGGCCGAGGACGATGGTTATAATGCGGGGGTGGCTGAAACCCAAGCCATCCTTAAAGCCCAGATTCTTGGAGTATGCGGGTTTTATTGCTCCCAGGTTTGGGAAGAGGCATTGAAGAGAGCTGGGGTGGACGCTTCATCTAATTTGTGGAAGACGGAGAACATATTCTACCCTATAGCCATCCGCGAGGCCACTTCCTCTAGCTCCGTGGCTATGGGTGACCAACCCGAGGAAGGGGTCACTCGGTCGGAAGACTTACAGGTCAGCGGCTTTCTCCGGCAAGATGCTCAAAGAGGGAGAATTTCAGGATGTGATAGAAATATCTTAAAGATACGGATCCCGAGGCACCTAAAGAGGTTACTGAGCCCGTGGTTGGCACTCGGTGTCTAGTCTTTGAGGAGCCAACCACACTTGCCCCGCCCCCACAGGCAATTCCCCTTGCTGTGGTCCCCAAGAGTACCGATATTGACCTGTTCGGACTTCCCTAGAAGGGGCTATCCCCTAGGGCACCAAAGCTGATTCCATCCCGCCTTCCCGGGACGTGGCCGACGCAAAACTAAAGAAATAGAAACCCTGGCTAGGTTCCGTATTTGTTTTCGCTTTAACAATTAATTTGTTTCTTTTTTATTTTGAAAACTTTGTAATCTATTGGTGGTTTGAACCTGTTGAATATGTATATAAGAAATCTTTTTCTTCCTTTTTCCCTTTAGTTACTTGTTAGTTGCCCTTGTCGATACTTACTATTGTTTATGAATTCTAAACTAATTTATCTTAACATGTTTGGATATTTGTGCATGCGATACATTTTCACATCATGTTTCAAAACCCTAGCTTACCCGCACCCACAGAGCCTCGAATTCATTTCTAACCCTTATTCAACGAAAATATAGGCACCATTTTAGATGTCATGTGCAGTAGCTAAGTCCAGCTTAGAGCCCAGGTTTCTTTAAAGTAATTGGTTTCCCCATAGGTTTGAGTCCGAGGACCATACAATACATTGGTTCTGTTCAAAACTTGATTTTGATATTGATAAGTAGTTGGTTTCCCCATAGGCTTGAGTCCGAGGACCATGCAATGCCTTGGTTCTTGAGTCAAGGACCATGCAATGCCTTGGTTTCCCCATAGGTTTGAGTCCAAAACAATACCTTGGTTCTGTCAAAAACTTTTAGTTGGTTTCCTCATCTAAGTAGTTGGTTTCCCCATAGGTTTGAGTCCGAGGACCATACAATATCTTGGTTCTGTCTCATCTAAGTAGTTGGTTTCCCCAAAGGTTTGACTCCATACAATACCTTGGTTTTCTCTCATCTAAGTAGTTGGTTTCCCCATAGGTTTGAGTCCGAGGACCATACAATACCTTGGTTCTGTCCAAAACTCAATTTTCTCATCCAAGTTTGTTGGTTTCCCCATTTTCTCATCCAAGGGTTTGAGTTTGAGGACCACCATACAATACCTTGGTTCTGTCCAAAACTCAGTTTTCTCATCCAAGTAGTTGGTTTCCCCATAGGTTTGAGTCCGAGGACCATTGGTTTCCCCATCCAAGGTTTGAATAGGTTTGAGTCCATACAATACCTTGGTTCTGTCCAAAACTCGCTTTTCTCATCCAAGTAGTTGGTTTCCCCAGGTTTGGTTTCCCCAAAACTAGGTTTGGTTTGAGTCCGAGGACCATGCAATACCTTGGTTCTGTCCAAAACTTGGTTTTTTGAGTCTCATCCAAAGTAGTTGGTTTCCCCATAGGTTTGAGTCGGAGGACCATGCAATACCTTGGTTCTGTCCAAAACTTAGTTTTCTCATCTTTGGTTTCCCCATAGGTTTGAGTTGGTTTCCTCTCATCCAAGGTTTTTCCCCATAGGTTTGAGTCCGAGGACCATACAATACCTTGGTTTTGTTCTATCCAAAACTTTCCCCAGGGTTTGAGTCTCATCCAAAACTCGTAGTTGGTTTCCCCATAGGTTTGAGTCCAAGGACCATACAATATCTTGGTTTTGTCCAAAACTCGTTTTTCTCATCCAAGTAGTTGGTTTTCCCATAGGTTTGAGTCCGAGGACCATACAATACCTTGGTTCTGTCCAAAACTCGCCTCAAAAGTTGGTTTCCCCATAGGTTTGAGTCCGAGGACCATCTCAAAACTCCAAAGTAGTTGGTTTCCCCATAGGTTTGAGTCCGAGGACCATACAATACCTTGGTTCTGTCCAAAACTCGCCTTTCTCATCCAAGTAGTTGGTTTCCCCATAGGTTTGAGTCCGAGGACCATGCAATACCTTGGTTCTGTCTAAAAGTTGGTTTCCCCATAGGTTTGAGTCCGAGGACCATGCAATACCTTGGTTAAAATGTTTTCTCAAAGTAGTTGGTTTCCCCAGGTTTGAGTCTTGGACCTTGGCTTTAAAACTTAGGGGAACCTTTTAGCCCCTCGGCCAAGGCCCTAGAACCATCCATGCGATTAACGCTACTAAGCGTAGCCCCTAGTCAAGAATCATAGCCCCTAGCGGAACTTTACACTAGAACTCTATAACTAGTGTTAGAAATGACAAGGGAACTCTCTCGACCTACCGCCTATGCCAACACACAAACCTTCCCCACAAACGGCGCCAATTGTAAGGACATTCGATTTGTAACGAACCGTAATCGTTTTGGGTTCGCACGTAAAAAGGCTCAAACAATATCATTTGTAGAGCATGAGTTTGAAAGGCTAGGCCTTGGTCACTAGGTAGTGGGTTTTTCGTGATATCCATACATGGTTAAGTCGTCTTCGCCTTAGTAGTCTTTCTCCTAGAGGCGGGCCGGGAGGCTTTGGTTTTTGGCCATTTTTCCCAGCCCCTTCTTGGCGCACTAACTTTTACATTATATAGTCCTTCTTGGTTGATCCTAGCCCTCCACTTGTTGGTCGTGCAAGTGCTTACTTCATACTGTCCCATCACCTATCCCCTCTTACTTTTCTGTTTAGTCACGAGGATCGAAGTTACACCGTCCAAGCGTCTTTTCTCATTAACATGATCAAGGCGTTGGCGGTGCATTTAATGCGGAGGGGACGTATTTTCCTTGAACCTATTTTGCACCGTACCTCCATGTGGGCCCCATTCCACTCACATCCCCTTCGGGGGGACTATTTGGGGATGACCTTCACTAAGACGTTGCTCTTCTCATCAAAGCCTTGGAGCGCCGAGGACAAGGTCGCCCTTAGCTGTTCCCTTTAACCCCTCGGCCTTTGATCATTTGTCCTCGGCACACTACCTCCTCGGCACGGGCCCCGAGCCCGGATAGAGCGTGGGCCGGATCATAAGCTTCCCGACCCTACAATACCAAAAAGTGCAATGGGATCCATGAATAGTAATAAAAATTAAGTGAATAGTAAAATAAGTTGACAAAATTAATCATGCCAAATGGACACTAAGTGAGTGTTTGAATCAGCGTTTGTGGATCCACATTCACTTTTTCTTTTCTTTTTTTAGCACATGAACAGTAAAATCACATGAATTTACTTGTGCGGGGAGACAAAATGTGGTTCACGCACTGTTCATGCATTGTTTATACACTTTGTTCACGTCTTCACACGGATCCCACAACACTATTCACACATTTAAAAATTATTTTATTATATTGTTTTCAGTTTTTAGTTTTTAGTTTCAGCAAAAATAAGTTGTATCCAAACGGACCTTAAGTCCAAATAACGGGCTCTATCAAAATTCCAAAGTCTTCCCCTATCCTTCTAGTGAATGATGGCTTTACCTATGTCCCATTTTTCATCTTATACCCTGACCCATTTAATATTTGAAGTTATTTCTTTTTTAATTATTAAATATAATTAAAAATAATTATATTTAGTGTATAAAATTCCTATTTTTAGGATGTCTACCATCTTTTATTTTGTTTTTAAAATGATTTGTTTATTACTTTCTTGACTAATCTCACTTATTTTTGGAAAAAGAAGTTGTTTCATTTTGTTTTACGGTAGATTCCCGAAATTCTACTTGTAAATTCATGGAATTCCTTGTAGATTCAAGGGTTTTTTTTTTTTTTTTTTTCCTTGAAACAAACATATTTTGTTTTTGTGACTTTAAACCTATATTAGTTGGTATCATAACCTTGTTCTTACCTTGGTTTGGTGGCTAATGAACATTCTAGTAGTTGTTCCGTGATTGATAGGTTGAAGTACAAGTTATTATAGGGGAAAACATTTCTTCAACTTCAACAGTAGCAAGTATTATGTGAACTATAGCAAGCAATCACTACGATTCTTACTAGAAAACCCTCCCATGGCAACACCAGTTAGCCTATTTAAGGGCGCATTGTTAAGTTTAATAAAATTTCATTTTTTTAATGGAATAATGTGTAAGTTGGATTTCATTGATTGAATATTTGATTTGGAGGAATATTTCATTAAGAGATATATGTCTAATGAGTTGGACATTAATGTATCCAAATATGAGATAGTAGAGTGTGTCAAGGTAAGCATCAAATTCGTTCTTGACAAAGAATGAAAAAAAAATTGTTGGTTGATTTTTTTTCACAATTATTATGACATAATACATTATACAATGGTTGATTATAGATTATATAAATTCAGATGAAAGAGGATTTTGTCAAAAAAATCATGACCCATCGACATAATCAAGATTTTTATCCGATGAATTATTATAATCAGTATCAAGTTCAAGCTTCATCTATCTTTCCTTAAATCCTCCACAATGAAAAAAGATGAATGGGATAGGCCTATGGGCATTACAAATCTAAGCCCATGATTCACCTTTGGGCCTGTAATTTAGACTACAACATGACCCATTGAACAAGTCCAGAAACCTCACCCAAAAAAAAAAAAAAAAGGGTTACAGAAGCCTGTTTCTCCAAAGAAATGGGAAGTCTAGGCTAATGAAGCAAAGACTAGTCAGAGCTGTCTCCCATAATCAACGCCCAAATAATAAGGCAAAGTCTCAGTCCAGATTCCAGAAAACATTGACTATGAAGCTTCTTCATAGGACTCAAAAAATTTAAAAAAAAAAAAAAAAAAAAAGAGCTCATTCATTTTTAATAAATTTCAGTCGTTAATACCACCAATTAAGTCTAAGACTTTTTAAAACTGACAAATTTAGTTGTTAAAAATTAAAACTAGCTTAGTCAATCTCTAAATAGTTAGTTATTTTTTCTTAATTATTTTAGGAACCAAATTAATTAATTTAAAAAAGTCTTAATCTATTGGTATTTGTCCTTCGAAGATGTAAATGGAATTTACCTTTTTTTTTTTTTTTTTTTTTTCACTCATCCAACGGCCAAGATCACCCCATTAGTCACCTGGTCGTTGGTCCGACCCCTTTGACTAACTCAACTGCTCCTCTTGCTCTTAAAGCTCCAGAGACCCGGCTCTATCAAAAATTCCAGTCTTCCCCTGTCCCTCTAGAGAGTGACGGCTATACCTATGCTCTCTATGCTGTATATCTTTTCTTTTTCTTTTTCTTTTTTTTTTTTTTTTTCTTTTTCTGTTCCATACTTCATCTTATGTTTTTTTTTTTTTTTTTTTTTTTTTTTAAATTTAATATAGGGTTTTTTTTTTTAATTTGAAAATTTTCATTTTGATCCATTAAATTTAATTAAAGGTAATATTTAGTGTACAATATTCCTATTTTTGCAATGTCTATCAACTGATTTAAAAAAAAAAAAAAAAATGTTTTATAACTTTCTTGACTAATTTTGCCTTTCTTTTTTCTAAGCAAAAGACTAATTTCAATTTGTTTTAATTAAAAGATAGAAAGACCAATCTCAATGTTAAGTGGCAACAAAACATCATCAATTCTTTCTTAGTCTCTTCAATCATTTGTTAAAAAACCATGTTTAAAAATTAATAACATATATTAATATATATAAAAAATATATAATTTTTTTATAAAAAAAATCAATTATTTTTTCCTTTTCTATAAAAAATTTCTAAAATTACTTTCTAAGAAATACCTTGAAATTATCAGTTAAAAAAATCTTTTTTTTTTTTTTCATTTTCTCCTGTGTCTTAATTGCTAAAATATAAAAGTGCTAACGCCTAAACGGTATGAAAAACAGAATGAGATTAAAAAAAAAAAAATGAAGATTTTCAAACTTGACCAAAATAAAAACAAAAAATGTACATATTTTTTAACTCAGCACCTTAATTCAGATCTCTCTCTTGAGTCTTATTAACACCCGATGACCCAAACTTCATAGATCCAAAGCAAAACACAACACAACACAACTCAACTCCAAACTCCACCATGGCCGATCACCAACACCATCTCATCCAAAATCACCACCACCACCACCACCGTCCTAACCGTATCTCCCTCCCCCAACGCACCACCACCACCGCCGCCGCCGGCAATCCCAACACACCCACCACTTCAAGACTCTACCCTGTCTACCCATTCACTCCATCATCTTCATCTTCAACCCCATCAAAACACCGCCTCTCCTCTCTCCCTTTCCTTCACCTCCAATTCCAAACCCACCACAAAATCTTCCCTTTCCTTTCTCTTCCTCCTCCTCCTTTTCTCCCTCCGCTCCCTCTATTCCCTCCTCCCTTTCCTCCGCTCCTCCCCTCCTTCTTTCTCTCTCTTCCCTTTCTCTTTCCTCGTCTCCCTCCTCTCTTTCCTCCTCACCCTCGCTTTCTCTCTCCTCCCATCCACTCCTTCCTCTCTCAAAAACCCATTTCACGCAAAACCCCAAAACCAAATCTTTCTCTCTCTTTCCTCCATTTCCCAATCTCAGCTCAGAGCTTTGTTCTTCAAGTCCATTCTTTTGGCCGTGGTTTTTCTTCTCCGATTCCAAGCGCTTCGATATTGCGGCACTGCCGCATTGATTCTAGCTGAATTGTCTGGCAATGTGACTGCCCGTTTCGCTTTCGAATCGAGGGATCAGAATTTCGGTGGTGGGTTTGGTCAGAATCGGATTTCTAAGGTTCGTGGATTCTTGGCTTTGTTTTTCGGGTTGTTTTTGTTGGCTGTGAGTTGGGATCGGATTGAATGTTTTCCATTGTCTGCTTATTCTGTTGAAAAATTTGGTGTTTCGGTGTTTCCTAGAGACAATTGTGTGAGGTTTTGGCCTATGTTGTTACCGTTTGTTTCTGGGTTTTTGGGTTGCTATGATCGTGTTTCGATGAATTCCGGGACAATTAGGCAACTGGGTCAGAAAAGGGTTAGGCTGATTTCATTGTTTTTCACTACAATTGTGCTTTTTGTGCCTGCTGTTATTAGCGTAGTTGTGTTCGAAGCTGAGGGAGATAGTGTTTCCTTTGGGAATTTGATTTGGCCTTTGGCAAACACTGTAGTTTTTGGTGTGCTTTTGAGTGAGAATTATAGTGATGAGAAGTTGGCGAGTTCTAAGGATTTTCGGAGAGAGTTTTTGGTTACATTTCTGTGTACTCTTGTTTTAGAGCTGTTTTATTTTGCTGAGCTTTCGCTTTGGGGATTGTTGCTTTGTGGTTTGTTGCTCTATGTATCTGTTAGGGAGTTGGATCCTGTTTATTTGAATTATCTTGAATTGGGGATGGAGTCGCCAGAGTCCTTTTCTACCTCGATTATGAAGCCTATACGGCATATTTTGAGTGAGAGGAAGTCACGGAAGATTGCACTTTTCCTTTTGATCAACACAGGGTACATGGTTGTGGAATTCGTTGCGGGTTCATGAGCAATAGTCTTGGGTTGATATCTGATGCATGTCACATGTTGTTTGATTGTGCTGCTCTGGCAATTGGGCTATATGCTTCATATATTTCACGTTTGCCTGCAAACAATCAGTATAACTATGGACGTGGGAGATTTGAGGTTCTTTCAGGATATGTTAATGCTGTTTTCCTGGTTCTGGTTGGAGCACTAATAGTTCTAGAGTCGTTTGAGAGGATTTTGGATCCTCAGGAGATATCAACTAATAGTCTGTTAACTGTATCAATTGGAGGGCTTGTGGTAAATGTGGTTGGTTTGATTTTCTTTCATGAGGAGCACCATCATGCCCATGGTGGATGCTCACAATCTCATCCTCACTCCCATTCCCACTCCCACACCCACCATCATGATCAACATTCTCATGACCATACTGGACATCATCATGAAGATCATGGAAATCATCATGAATGTATCACTGTTTCCCATGAATGCCATGAAAAATCATGCTCTGACCAGGGTGACCATCATGAACACCACAGCTGTAATACTCATGGCGGTGCTGACAGTTGTAAAGACCACATTAATGGGGGACACGATCACCACCATGACCATGCTCACCAGCATGATCAACATGACCATGCTCACCATCATGACCACCATCACCATGATCACCAACATCATCACCATCAAGCTGATGATGACCATGTCCCTGATGTCCACCACCGTCATCATCACTCTGATGGCCATAATGTGGCAGACTCTCATGGTCAAGGAGCAGGTTCCCAAGCTCATGCCAACTCAACAAAACTTTCATCTGGTAGAGATCAACCACAAAAACACCACCATCATCATATTGACCACAACATGGAAGGAATATTCCTGCATGTTCTAGCAGACACCATGGGAAGTGTTGGAGTTGTTATATCAACCCTTTTAATTAAGTACAAGGGATGGCTCGTTGCTGATCCTGCATGCTCAATATTTATTTCAGTCTTGATTGTAGCTTCAGTTATCCCATTACTCAGAAACTCTGCAGAAGTTTTGCTCCAAAGAGTTCCTAGAATGCATGAGCAGGAGCTGAAAGAAGCTCTAAATGATGTTATGAAGATAAGGGGAATATGTGGTATACAGAATTTTCATGTGTGGAGCTTTACAAACACAGATGTTGTGGGGACACTAAATCTTCACATCTCAGCAGAAACTGACAAGGCTTCTACAAAGGCACATGTTTCTCGGATATTAAATGATGCGGGAATCAAGGATTTGACGTTGCAGGTGGAATGTGTTGGATAATCAGTGTGGTAACTTTTGACCTAGTTTTTGTCATTTGTCGAGAGCATTATACAAGTAGCCCATTTCTTGAGAAGTGAATGTGATCAACATCCTACAAAGATGCTGTTGGCTTGTAGAGAAGTGTGGATCCTCAGTGATGCCCTTAATCTTGGTTCTTGGAAAATAATATATATATTCCAAGGAGTTGAGACAAAATGGCCTGGGTTTTGTAAGCATTATCAACAGATTCATGATGGCTGCTTATAAGATCAGCATGCTTCTTTCCAACAACTCATTAAGGATGATGGATTTTGTATTTTATCAGTTGGTGACATTCTAACAGTCTACAAGTTTTGCTTATATGATAATGCGGTCGTGAAATTCTGCACACATGTAAAGAAATAAGCAAAGGCTGCTGGATTACTTGGTTATTCAACTTTTTTGCTAGAATAGGTATACTTATCTGGTTCATGTCCATGGGCCATTGGATCTTACTGTTCTCCTGATGTTGTAATTGTGACACACCTGTTTTCTTGCATTACTTGTTCTTGAAACACAGTGAGGTGGAATATATCATTGAACAATTTTGATTATACATGGTGGATAATTATTCTATATCAGTTGTATAACATTTATCTTGATAGTACTCACTACATTTTTTGACATTTCTTCTTCTTTCTCCATCCATATCAAAATTAGGCATTGAGGAGAAAAATTTTGTCCTGACAAGATATTCTGAATAAATTAAAACAAATACATATAGCATACTTGAGATCCGAAATGAAGGCTATGATTGTGAACATCTGAGTAAGACTAATTTAGAATGAATTATAACTTGTAATATTATATTGCTGCCTTGCAATTTTGCAGCCCTTGCTTCAGGTTTTGCAGAGAATGTATGAGACTGAAATTTTATGGCAAGTGAGGCCCATCAACTCTTTTTTTTTTTATGATTTGTATTTTCCGCACCCATGACATAGTTTTATATTTTGCTTAGTCTGGGTTCCACTAGCTCGCATCCCATTAAGCAGTTTGGTTAGATCAAACATGTTCTCATATGTTGTACTTTTGATTTTCCAATTGAAATCAATCATATCGTTTAATCATTAATACAATGTGATTTTTTTCAACGGAAATTAAATTTTATTGGTCCATACAATCAATAGTTGATATCAATTGGGACGGTTACCACTTTTAAGAAATTGTACTTAAATTTTATCTTCTTGAGAAATAAGAATCCTTTTCTTGGGCTTACTTGGAAGTTGGGTCTGAATTTGGGCAGTACGTGGTTTGGCTGGGCTGGGCTTCATATCTACATCTAATTGCCTAACTTTTTAGTTTTTAGTTTTTACCGCCATAACCAAAAGCATGTAAGACGTGAACATATCTTAACATTATTACAAAAAAGTATCAACATTTCATACAGTGGCATTTGGAGTTTCCTTTGATGAAATAAAGTAAGTTATGGTCCCCTCGTTTTAACTTTTAAGAACTCAAAATATGACAACGACCCACAATAATAATGAACTCTCGTTGCTTATTAGACTATTAGTTAGTCCCTGTGACACCAACAAAAAAAAAAAAATGCATAGTAAGTCCACTTGCTGAGTTCTTGTGTAGCTTGCCATCATGGCCATCCAAATCCCTTCACGCCAGCTCTTCATCGATGGTGAATGGAGAGAAACTGTTCTCAAAAAACGGATTCCGATCATTAACCCTGCCACAGAAGAGATTGTTGGTTTGTGCTAATTCTTTTCTTAGTTTTCTCTTTTGTAATTTATTCATTCATTTTTTTTTTTTTTTTTTTTTTGAACAGATTTTTCCACTGATCTTTTTTCTTCTTACTGTTAAGTCTGTAAGGCATGTTAATGTTCTGTTGCCTCATTACTTTGCAAATGAGATTGAGTCTTTATTGTGAAAGATGTAAATGATCACATGTACCATGGATAAACTTCTAGTAAACTTTTACTTGAAACAGAAAAGTGTGTACTTGAGCTGATTGTGTGTTTCTTCAAACCACATGAATATTTTTGCTAGAAGATCTTTCTTAATGCATGACCATGAATAGTGAAATCAGATTAATTTCTTAGTTCTTTTTTTATTTCAATCATCTAATATTGTGTTTTCATTAGGGGATATACCGGCAGCCACTGCTGAAGATGTGGAGATTGCAGTGGATGCCGCCCGCAGGGCTTTCTCTAGGAATGGAGGGAAAGATTGGGCTTCTACTTCTGGGGCTTTTCGTGCCAAGTTTCTTCGTGCTATTGCTTCCACGGTATTTGATAGCTATTGTTTTCCATATGGAAAAACATGGCCTTTCTTCTGGAAATTCCTTTTACCATTATAGTTGCACAATCATCTTTGTCAGATGAAATTGGACAGGATTGAAGCCAACTTGTGTTGTTCAAGAGTCTCATGTTTTGCATAAATTGTGACAACTGACATTGTTACATAAGTCCTCCACTTTACCACTTAAATTATTCCTTTGATTACTGTCTAATTAGTTATAATCTGGGAATTTTCTATATGTCAAAGGTTTTGCAAACCTCTCTGTTGAGTCCCTATATTATATGCTGCAATGAATATGAAAATTGAATTCAAATTTCTCTTCAACATGTCATGTACATGTACATATACTTATAATCCTAACTTTGGTAAACAGGGTTGGTGTGTATGATTGTATGTTGTTGGCAAACCTCTTAGAAGTCACACAGGTTCATATTTTCCACATGATCATTTACAAATCTGGTTTGCATGGGAAGTGTAGGGATCAACCCATTGCCACAAACAAGGCAAAAGTTAGGAGCTTGAGAAATCTCCTTTTCCTTTCAAGTTTGAAAAGTTATGGATAGATTCAGGCCAAAAGAAACTACAAATATATATGCTGTTTCCGACTTCTGTATGGTTGCAGTGCTATTGATACTTCAGTCCCATTAGAGAAGTTCAGAAAGATGTTTGAGTTTTGAAATTCCTTTTCTCTTTCTTATAGATTTCATGACTTCCTCTCTCCTTTGGATACAGGTATTGGAGAGGAAGTCTGAACTTGCACTACTAGAACTTGTTGATACTGGGAAGCCCTTAGTTGAAACAGCATCTGATATGGTATATCAATAAGAATGATCTTGGGCCAAGCTTTATGTGCCTTTTTTCTTTCTCCCTTTAATTGGCTACTTCATGTCATTCAGGATGGTGTTGCTTCGTGTTTCAATTACTATGCAGAACTGGCAGAAGCTTTAGATGCGAAGCAGAAAGCTCCTATCTCCATACCAGTGCAATCGTTCAAAAGTTATGTCCTTAAGGAGCCCATTGGTGTCATTGCACTAATTACTCCTTGGTATATGTTATTATGTTATCCTTGTTCCTCTATATAGGTTCCTTTTTGATACCTTCTTATGCTACAATTGAACTTAAATATATTAATTAAGAAACGAGGGGGAAAAAAGAAGGAAAAACAAGAAAAGAAAAGAAAAACTGGTATTAATATTCAATTGCATTCCATTATTGTTTCATATAAAATTTTGGACCAAGACTAATTACTAAAGCTATTATGATTTGTTTCTCCTTTACATACAATGAATTGGGTTGAACTGTTACTGTTGTGTCCTCATTATGGTTCACTTATCTGCCAAGTTTTTGTAGTGTTAATTAGAGAATAAATTTTCAATGGTGAAAATTACATATGCAGCCATTTACCTTTGTGGATTTGTCATTTTGCATCCTCTCAAATTATGTAGTGATATTAAGTAACTAATAATATAATATAAAATCAGTTAGTGATCTTCTATGCATGTGTGTTTAGGTGGGTGGGTGTGCTAACAGAGGATTTTTGCCCACAAGTAATTATTATCCAATCCTTCCTATATTATGTAAAAATAATTTGGCAAGTAAGGTTTATGTGTATATTGTGAGCTTTCTTGTTTGTATGATAATAGGTGCATGAACACTTTTAATATTTTTACACAAGAAGCATTTAGTTCCAGTACTCCACTAATATGACTATCAATAGGCAATAGTATTTTAAAGAGGAAATTACGATTTACATCCCCTGGTTTGACTTTATCAAAATTTAGCACACAAAATTTCATTGACCCCCCTAAGATTTGAATAGAATTGAAATAAATAGTGCTCCATCCAAGAACCCCTTAAAGATTTCATTTTAATCCAAACTTTAAGTAGTCAAAATATAACAAGAAGGTTTCGTGGAACTAAATTTTTATAGGGCCAAACCATAAGGGGGTAAGTTGTAATTGAAAGTTTATTAACAAAATTCAAAATCTGTTAATTGGACAAACGCTAACTATTTCATTTTAATCCAAAGTTTAGGGGGTCAAATGTAGCAATGAAAAGTTTGAGAACTAAATTGTGATAGAACCAAACTACAGGGGAGGTAAATTGTATTTTTTTCCCCCATTTTAAAAGTAATAATATCTCTGATACTTCTTACGCTAGTCATTAACCATCCAGCTCAACACTTTTTATCTATTCACTGGTAATTTTAACCCTAAATGAACTCTGACATGGCATATGCCTTTCCAGTCCAAGTACTTCATAATTTCTGTATAATGATGAATTTTTGTGATGATTTTTATTTTGATAACCTTCATGGATCCCCATGAAAAGATATTGACTTTTATGAACTATGGCTGATTTTTATTTTTTGTGTTGAAGGAACTACCCCCTTTTGATGGCTGCTTGGAAGATTGCTCCTGCACTGGCTGCTGGCTGTACTGCTATACTGAAGCCATCTGAATTGGCATCTGTGTGAGAAAATTATCTTGTGTTTTCATAAATCTTGCTTCTGTGACCTCTTTTTGTCTACTGACCCAAAAACCAAAAAATACTTTTTTCTTGTTCCTCCTAATTTTATTTGCAGGACTTGTTTGGAGTTGGCTGAAATTTGCAGACAAGTAGATATTCCTCCCGGTGTCCTTAACATAGTGACTGGGTTAGGATCAGAAGCTGGTGCCCCTCTGGCATCTCATCCTCATGTAGACAAGGTCCTGCTGTCACACAGTCATTTCATCTATTCCAAACTTAATGAAATCTTACCATTGCACACCCCACATCATTGATCATATTTGTAGCACCTTTTATTTTGTATTTCTACCAAAATTGTGATATTAAGTTACATTAATTCTTAAACAGATAGCATTCACAGGAAGTACAGCAACAGGTATCAAGGTCATGACTGCTGCAGCTCAAACGGTTAAGGTATTTTTTTATAAATTTTGTTAAAAAGTTATGTTCATTCTCTTGCAGTTTTGCTTATGTTATTTTATGTTGGTTGAGTGGCAGCCTATTTCATTAGAGCTCGGTGGAAAGAGTCCAATTATTGTGTTTGAGGATGGAGACCTTAACAATGGTTAGCGAGCTAATAAAAATTCTGACCATTTATACTTATTTATAAGATTTGGGAAAGTTCTTAGCATATAGCAACGCATTTGATATTTTGAGCTCTAAAGTGTTGTTGCCCAAGCATACTGCCATCATGAAATTGCAGCATTTTCTGATGTTGATATTTGCATATATATATATATATACCCTTTCTGTCACTTGAACAGCTGCAGAGTGGACTATTTACGGCTGCTTTAAGACAAATGGTCAAATCTGCAGTGCGACATCACGTCTCATTGTTCATGTGAGTATGAGAAGCTGACTCTATAATTTTATATATATATATATATATATATATATATATATATATATACTTCCCTTCTATCAAAGACCATTTACCAATTTTTTAAAATTTGAAGCACAAGATAAGATTCACTGACAAAGGTCATGCTTACCTAACTTGGAAGTTTTGAGTTACTTGGAGTGTGGAATTCGAGACTAGGCATAAAAAATTGAAAAGTCTCAAAAGTAGAACATATGCTGATTTTTCCAATCTTTCATGTCTGTCAAATGTCGTATTTTTAAAATTAATGAATGAAATCCATTTAATAAATTATAGGAATGGTAATTTAACTAATTTTGAGAGGAGCACCACAAACATGTACCTATCCGAGTCTTCAAGAACCCTTTTTTTCTTTTGCTGAATTAGTCTTCAAGTACTTTGGTACTCGAAAATGTAAAATAGAATTACTTCTCATAGAGTTTAAGTGGGCCTATATTGCATATATAAGTTTTAGATGATTATATTGCCTTATGTTCTCTGGCTTAAGGTCTTTGGATGCTATTGACTAATCAGATTGACATGTGCCTGTGCTGTGGCCTGGGATGGTATGTGGATTATGGAACTGGTTTCCGAGAGATAAAATTCTATATATACTTTTAGTGTTCAAGGGATAGTAACTCATATCACAGGAGGAAACTTTGTGCAGACACAACTTATTAGGAGTATGGGCTTACAGTCTACACCTTAAAGTACTTATTTTGGTCTGAAAAGGCACCTGTTTTGACACCAAACCATGAACAAATTTGCCTATGGCCTCTGGGCACATCAGAACTGCATGAGTTCACCAGGGTAGAGCACGGTCCAAAGTTGGAAGAGATTATGGTCGTGGATTTATAAAAATAATAAGAATAATAATAATAATAATTATTATTATTATTTGGCATATCCAAGAATGTATATGTATTGCTCATGGTGGTCTAGAAGAATCTTTCCTGGAAGAATCATGGTTATGGTGTATAACTGTAAAAAGTATGGACAATCACATAGTGTTTTGAATCTCTTTTAGGTGGTAAGTTGTCTAGGATTTAGCTATACTTCAAGGGAGCTAGGCCTCCAAGAAAGAGGGGGAAACTAGAGAATTTGATGGTAGAAGCATAGAATCAACTAACTGATTTCAACAACCTAACCAACTAATGACAGCTCACTAATTAACTGCCAACTAATCTAACTAATCACTGAGTTATACACCACATGCTTAAATACAGTAGGTCACATGCCTATTTACAATCAGCACATGCCAGATCAATAAGGCTGATTCTCCCAGCTTGGCAACTACTGCACTCACTTCACTGATGCACACTACTTCACTGATGTACCTAGGCTAGGCTGTTGCATAACTGACTTGTTGGCAACACTGCTCTGCTGCAATCAGCAATACTCCTGCTATATTAACTTGGCTACTGCAGTATATATTAGCATACAACACAGCATCAACACACTTTCTAAAGCAACACATAGCCAAGGCAGATATGGTTTTAACTTATTGGATTATGTTGCATTAGTTTACATCCTCTAGGGTGGACTCATGCATGTGGCTATTCTCTTGTAAAGAATTCCTGTTATTTATTTACTGATTATCTAACAGGATTTATGCCTGGCACATGCTTGCGCATTTTTCAAATCTAGCCACTGGAAAACGGCTGGCTATATTCATAAGTCAGGTCTAAGTATTTTCTGATATGTTTGCAAAGATATTAATCTGGGTTGATATTCGTCTTTCTTGCCCCTTTCCAGGAGTAAAATTGCCTCTCCTCATCATGGTTTTTGCATATTAGTGTTGAGTAAAAAAGGAAAAAATGGATATTTTCTTTTAGTTGCCTTTCTCAAGTTCTTCCTTGGTAAGTATCAATAATTTAAATAACCTTCCAACATGTCAGGAAAGCATTGCAGCAGATTTCCTAGTAAAACTTATTGATTGGAGTAAGAACATCAAAATTTCTGATCCCCTGGAAGATGGTTGCAGGCTTGGTGCTATTATCAGTAAAGGGCAGGTATGAGTGCCTTTTTTTTTTGGGGGGTGGGGGAGTTTAGTCACTCTTTGACATTTAAAACATATTAGGTGAAAAGAACATTAAACCAAATTCTGCAATTTGGCTTCATGTCTATGCCCCAACCTGACCCTGTGGCACCAGGCAGATAGGTGGCACCCTTGTACTCCTGTACAACATCAATCTGCATTTGTATTCAAATTGATAGCTCATGGGTTTTTCATTTGAAGCACTGGTCATAATTCTTGTTTAACTCATGTAAGGATTCTTGTCACTTGAACAAACTTAACTAACTATTGAAAGTAATAGACTGTGGAGCCTCACATTCACAGCTCGTCTTTGCCTACAAAGACACCACATCACTTCATAAACACTCCAAAAAGGTCATATCTAAATTAGCACAGTTACTAAGAAATGAACTCTCTCATCTCTCTTTCTCAAACATTCTCGAAAATGAAATTTGTTCTCCATTTTTCTTTAGTACGAGAAGGTAATGAATTTCATTTCAACTGCTAAAAACGAAGGTGCAACCATTCTCTATGGAGGTGGCCACCCTCAGGTAAGAACATTTTCTTTTGTCAATTGTCAATATATGGACTATGCTGTCATCTCATTTGTGTTTTTAATTGAATTTTGTGGGGGAAAATGACAGCATTTGAGGAAAGGATTTTTCATTGAACCAACCATCATAACAGATGTTAGCACCTCCATGCAAATTTGGAGGGAGGAGGTGTTTGGTCCTGTTTTATGTGTTAAAACATTTTCTACTGAACATGAAGCCATTGCACTAGCAAATGACACTGAGTGAGTCACTAGTTACCTTCACAGATTTGTCCCAATATTTTGAATTTTGCTTCACAGCCAACAGTTTGGTAATGTCAAAAAAAAAAACAGTTTGGTAATGTCTCTGCTCTTGATCTTTCACAGTTATGGTTTAGGTGCTGCTGTAATTTCAAAAGATCTGGAAAGGTGTGAGCGCTTGACCAAGGTAAGAACATTGGAGTTTCTTAATGCTGCTTGTCCATATATAGATGGAGCATAGATTCTGTTAACTAACCAGGAAAGCAAAAGTACTTTGATTATTTTCTACTGATTTTAATTTTCTTTCTCAAGCTTTGAATGGAGTGGTGCATTTTTTTCCCTCCATAATAAGAATAACAAACTCACGAGAAGGTGAAAGTAGAGTTTGCTGCTGTAACCCTTGTATACATATGACACTGAGAAAGCTTTCTTCATATAGCATCTCAAGATGAAGCAAATCTACGTCATGTGATTATCAAAAAAAAAAAAAAAAAAAAAAATCTGCATCGTGTGTCTCATAAATAACTATGTTTCATTCTATGTCCTACAGGCTCTTCAGGCAGGGACTGTGTGGATTAACTGCTCACAGCCCTGCTTTGATCAAACCGCATGGGGAGGCAACAAGCGTAGTGGTATTGGGCGTGAATTAGGAAAATGGTATGACAAGGATTATCATTTTTAATTTTTTATTAGTAATCTAGATGATACTAATTAAAATTATTCTTCTATCACCTTTACTGCATTTACAGGGGTCTGGACAGCTACTTGAGTATAAAGCAAGTTACACATTACATTTCTAATGAGCCATGGGGGTGGTATTCTCCTCCTCAAAGTAGTGAAGAACTTGAAAGAAGCCAAAAGCAAAACTAGTGTAAGGAAAAAAAAAGGATGTGCTCTACAAATGAAGCGCATTTTATAACTTGTTAGGAAAAAGTTATGAGTTTTGTCTACATTGTTAATGTATATTATGTTATGGGCTTTAGGCCCAGCTAGGTTACTTGTATATACACCTGTACTTATACTACACTTTACTTGTACCGCACACATATACTCCTATATAAAGGCACTGATGTATATTATTTGATTTGTGAAATACAATATAATGATTCAGTATTTCTAACATGGTATTAGAGCCACTTTGCTTCGACCTTTTTCTTAGTAGTCTTGTCTTTATTAGTGTGACTTCCTTTTCAACAACGCTTCCGCCATCACAACAGCCACCGTAGCCTCTCGCCGTTGAACCTCCGACGTCATCCAGCCATCGTCCTTGGGTTCTAGACCTGCAGCCGTCGTCGTTAAGGAGTTTCACACTACACAAACCACTACCCTTTGCATTACTGCTACAAATATTGCTCCGATTATGTTTGTGAAGGTACCACCGAGATCGTCTTGCGCCGATCTACACACACGTGAAAGCCTCGACACCATCGGAGACTGCACAAGCCTCCACGCGCCTCCACGTGCCATTCAAAGTTTCTGTTCCGCTAATCACACGCCCACACGCTCCCACGCGCCGCAACTTCAGTCACGCGCCCCACGTGCCCTCACGCGCCTCCACGTGCTCTCACGTGCCTCCACGCGCCTCAACCACTCTCGTTGACGTTAGCCCTCGTTGTGCCATTGCTGACGCCACTTGCTTGCATCAGCCGCCGACGTCATCTTTTGACTCTGGGGGTTTGACCATTGACTTTTCAAGTTTGATCGTTGACTTTGACCGGGCCGTTGACCGTTGACTTTTCTCTAGGGTTGACTTTTGCAATCCAGGTTCTCCTTACCTAGTTTTTCGTGTAGATTTCATTTTTGCAGTCTGTTTTTGCATATTATCTCTAAATGGATAAAAAGACATTTATCTTCCTCGCCCCATCAATACTATATTGGAGAGGAATAAGAATTACTTATGTTGGTCTCAAGTAATGCGCAGTTTTCTTAAAGTTCGCATGCTTTGGCATTATTGTACTGGTGCAATCACTATTCCTATCAAGGGAGCAAGTGAAGAAGATGCTGCCTTTCTTGGTCGCATGATTGAATGGGATAGTCACAACCACATGATCCTCACATGGATTCGAAACACTTCCATTCCCTCCATTTCCAATTTGTTGGGCAACTTTGATGATGCAAAATCTGCATGAGATATGTTGGCCAAAAGGTACTCCACTACTCACGGATCCATGAAATATCGCTTAATGGTTGAATTGCATCAACTCGGGCAAGAACCAGGGTAATCCATCAATGACTATTATGATCGCCTTCGCTTCATTTGGGACCAAATTAACCTTTCTGATCCAACTTGGGCATGCTCAAAGGATGCTTAGCAATATGCTTCCATTAGAGATGAATTTCACCTCTATGAATTCCCGATGTCACTTCACAAGGACTTTGAGCCCATTCGAGGTCAGCTTCTGAATCGCAGTCCTGCTCCCTCTCTTGATACTTTTGTGAACGAGTTGGTTAGAGAAAAAGCTCGTCTTGCAACCCTTCAAACCTAGAATAAGCTCAATGTTTTGGCTATTACTCTTTTTACTCCACTCATAGAGCAACATCGGCAATCGTGTGATTCCTCTAGCTCTAGCAATCGTCGCAAGTAGACCAACAAAAAGTTCTGCAACTATTGCAAGCGTCCTGGCCACATCATTGAGACTTATTACCATCGCAACAAATCTACTACTCTGTTGCTAATCATCGAGCCTACTCCGCCAATGGCTTCCATTTCAGCTAAGTCCCGGTCTTCTGGATTCACTATCAACCTCTCCTCCACTGAACTACAGGAGATCATAGCTCAGGCTGTTCATATGGTCGGTAATGCATCTCTTTCCACTACCCTATCGCTTCTACCCGGTAAGTCTCAAACTTGGCTTTTTGATTCTCGCTCTTTGCAATCACATGACACCTTACTCGTCCTTATTCTCCAAACTTAACCCCGCACCACATCCTCTAAGTATTCATATAGTTGATGGTTCCACCATGCATGAGAATAGTCTAGGTTTTGTTTCAACCTCCAACCTCTCTGTTCCTAGAGTCTTCCATGTACCTAACCTATCCTATAATTTGTGCTCTGTGGTACAATTAGCTGAACTAGGTTATCGCCTTATTTTTAACTATTCTGGGTGTATTGTGCAAAATCCGAGGACGGGGCAGGAGCTTGGGACCGGTCCTAGAGTTGAGCGTATGTTTCCCGTGGACAATCTTCATCTTCCACCTGTTGCTCCTGTTTCTGTTGTTGCTACAGCTGCTGCGCTTTCTTCCTTACCTTCTCTCGCACTTTGGCGTTCTCGTCTTGGTCATGCACCATCTTCTCGGGTACAACAGTTAGCGTCTAAGGGTCTGTTGGGTTACGTGTCCAAAGACAATTTTGATTGTACTTCACGTCGATTAGGAAAACAGCCAGTTTTGCCTTTTAATAACAGTGAATCCATTTCTAATAGTATTTTTGAGTTAATTCATTTTGATGTTTGGGGACCTTCTCCTGTTGCTAGTATTGTCAGATCTCGATATTTTGTTGTTTTTATTGATGATTATTCTCGTTATAGTTGGATCTTTCCTATGAAATCTTGTTCTGAAATTTTACCAATATATAGCAACTTTGCAAAAATGGTTGAAACACAATTCTCCAAACGTAACAAAACTTTTCGATCCGATAATGTTGTTGAATATACTCAATATGCATTTCAAGTTCTATTACATTCCTATGGCATTCCATCATCTAACTTGCCCGCCTTTCAAAAATGGTTGAGCATCATCTAATTCTTGACACTATTTTTGGTTCTTGCCCCATTTTTGGGTGAAGTTGCTGTTCATGCAATTAATCGCATTCCAAGCGCTGTCATCCATAATTAGACTCCGTGAGAGCGTCTCTTTGGGTCACCCCCTAACTATCATCACCTTTACTCCTTTGGATATGCTTGTTTCGTTCTTCTTCAGCCTCATGAGCACATCAAACTTGAGCCTCGATCTAGACTTTGTTGTTTCCTTGGTTATGGCGAAACTCAAAAAGGGTATAGGTGTTATGATCCTGTCTCTCATCGTCTTCGTGTTTCTCGTAATGTTGTCTTTTGGGAACACCGATTATTTGTTGAACTCTCTCACTTTCGTTCTTCCCTGACTAACTACTCTGTTTTAGAAATCTTTCCGGATGAATATCTTGTTCCTTCTACAAATACTTTTGATCCTCCTTTGGACTTCTCTCTAGATATTTTTATGCTTCTCCTATACAGGTTGAAGATGAACAGGTTGATGACGAGCTACCTCACCTTGAGCCTGGGTCCCCTATTCCCGCTCCGCCTGAAAATCCTCTACAAGACATTCCATCTCATCACTCAACCCGGGTAAGATCCATTCCTACACATTTACTTAACTATCATTGTTACATTGCCTTTGCTACACTTCATGAGCCTCAAACCTATCGTGAGGCCTTCACCGACCCTTTATGGTAGATTGCAATGAAAGAGGAACTTGATGCATTATAACCAAAAACCATACTTGGGATCTGGTTACTCTCCTTCCTAGATAGTCTGTGGTTGGTTGTAAGTGGATCTATAAGATCAAGACTTGCTCTGATGGGTCCATTGAGCGCTACAAGGCTCGTCTTGTTGCAAAAGGTTTCACATAGGAGTATGGGATTGATTATGAAGAGACCTTTACTTTAGTTGCTCGTATCTCATCTGTTTGTGCCCTCTTAACTGTTCTTCTGTTGGTAGTAAATGGGATCTTTTTCGGATGGATGAAAAAAATGCTTTCCTTAATGGGGATCTGAGTGAAGAAATTTATATTTAACATCCTCCCGATCTCTCTATTGAATCAAACAAGGTTTGTCATCTTTGACGTGCACTTTATGGTCTTAAACAAACTCCACGAGTTTGGTTTGCCAAGTTCAGCTCCACTATCTTTCGCTTGGGTTACACTTTGCCAAATCGTATGACTCTGCCTTATTTCTTCGTCGTACTAATAAGGGCACCATTTTGCTTCTTCTATATGTGGATGATATGATCATAATCGGTGATGACCTCGGTGGCATTCAAGAACTCAAGGATTTTCTCGGTCGAGAGTTTTGAGATGAAAGATCTTGGGCATCTCGGCTATTTCTTGGGTCTTGAAATTACTCATTCCACAGATGGTCTTTATATTACTTAAGCCAAGTATGCTTCTGACCTTTTGTCTCGAGCTGGACTCACCGACAACAAGGCATGTTGACATTCCAGTTGAACTTAATGTGCATCTGACACCCTCGGGGGGGAAACCATTGTCTAATACTTCTCTTTACAGACGATTGGTTGGTAGCCTAGTTTATCTCACGATTACTCGTCCAAACATCTCCTATGCTGTTCATCGGGTGAGCCAATACACATCTACTCCACGATCAACTCACTATGCCGCTGTTCTGCGCATTCTTCGATACCTGAAGGGCACCCTCTTCCATGGCCTTTTCTACTCAGTTCAGTCTCCTCTTGTACTCCGTGCATTCTCTAATGCTGATTGGGCAGGAGATCCCACTGATCGCAGGTCCATTACAGGTTATTGTTTTCTCCTTGGTTCTTCTTTGATTTCTTGGCGAAGTAAGAAACAAACTTTTGTGGCCCGCTCCAATATCAAGAAGCGGAATATCGTGCCCTTGCCGATACCACATCCGAGCTTCTTTGGCTACGATGGCTTCTTAAGGATTTGGGTGTATCCACATCCTCTGCTACTCCCTTTTATTGTGACAACCAGAGTGCCATTTATATTGCTCACAATGATGTCTTCCATGAACGGACTAAACACATTAAGATTGATTGTCATTTTATCCATTATCATCTTGTCCATGGTGCTCTCAAGCTTTTCTCCGTCTCCTCCAAAGATCAACTTGCAGATATCTTCACCAAGTCACTTCTAAAGGGACGCACTCATGATTTGGTTGACAACCTCAAGCTAGTCTCACATCCACCTTGAGTTTGAGGGGGTTGTTAACATATATTATGTTATGGGCTTTAGGCTCAACTAGGTTACTTGTATAGCACACTTATACTTGTACTACACTTTACTTGTACCGTACACATATGCCTCCTATTTAAAGGTACTAATGTATATTCTTTGATTTCTGAAATACAATATAATGATTCAGTATTTCTAACATACATAATATATCATGTTTCTACAATTTGAAGCTGTAAAACAATTGCTGAAATGCCTTGTAAATATGAATATTGATATGTGAGACACAAAGACAAAACTAAATTGAAAAATAAAAGCTTCAAGCTCTTTTTCCTTTAAGCAGCTTAATTTGGGATTTAATATTTCAACCCATCCTGTTTATCAACTTTTTTCGTGCATGCTTAATCTGTACAAATACCTTAAATTAGCAGGAGTTTGTTTGAGCCGATACAGTGGTTGATTAATTACTTTTTAAGTAGCTCTATTTTTGGATGCCAAAACAATCTACTTTCTAACAAAACTCAAGTAGCCTTATGGGAGTATCTAGTCATATAGCATAGTTGTTGATTAACATATATGATAAATCACACTAAAATTAATTTGGCTAAAATATCATTTTCGTCCTTGACTTTCACAAAAGTTCTGAACATTCACTACAACCACTTCATAGGACATGTAACTTAGCATACATTGTTCAAGAAACTCAACAAACAACCATTCAAAATGGAACTTTAGTAACTACTGCCCAAGATAATGTTATAATTCCGTGTGTACATTGTTAAGACAACGTTATAACTTATAATTCCTGTACTTTCATGACATAACATACTCAAAATGTATAGTATCCATGATTATCCATACAATCATAAAAATATAATCATAAAAAACAACAGTCATTGGCAATACATTACAAAGTTCATAACTAATATTGCCTACACAAAATAGATAGTATTTTAGTCATCTTGATCCCATTATTGATGTTAAGATATGTGTAACAAAAACTATAGAGTAGACAAACTACATCCTTTCTTGGAGGAATTTCTTTTCCTCTTCCATTATTATCTTCTAATGATTTTTTTTTTTTTTTTTTTTTTGAGAAACATTCTGATGATATCTATTTGAATAAAAAAGAGCCACCAGGTCTAACATTGATTATAGCCAATAAATGTTCAGGTTTAATATTTTCATCATTTAGGAATAAATCCTTGGAAGTTCATGTGATAATAATATATTATTAACAAAACTCGAAGAAACCAGTAAATTCAACATCATATTAAAACAATTGTCGCATCTTCCAAAACGTTAAAAACTGAAAATAAATAACACTCCGGTTTGTTTTATATAATGATCTATTCGCACCTTAAATTAAAAATCTCTGCACATTTTGGTTGTCTACTCACATTTTGTGTCCCAGCTATTAAATGGATGGCAGATTTTGTTCCAAGTTCATTCTTTTATTAGAAAACATATAACCAAGCCAATACCAATAACAATAATAGTACAAGTAACAACATAATAATAGGAAAAAATTGCTGAAGAGAATAAAAAAGGTGCTGGATTTTCATCTCACAAAAGAAACTGTACATGTAGTCTGTACAAGAGGGCTACTTAAGAGCCACAAAAGTTGGCAGTATGAAACCATCAAAAAGAACCAAGGGAAAATGAAGAGCAGCAAACAATTATAAGTCCTGCATGACCAAAAATGATTGTTCAAATTCAATAGCTAAAATTGCATGGGAGGTGAACCAGAAGTTGTCCTAACTAGTCATCAGGGAGAGAGAGAGAGGGATCCACATTGCAAGACAGATGTGGAAAATACCAGAATGGATCAAATATGGAATCATTTGGCATATGGTTTACCGAGAAAAACATATAATCTCTTTTATCTAAGAGTGTATCTGCGATTGCTGCTTCTAAGTTCGTAAATGCAATTAGAAGGTTGTTGGATACCTGTCCATCAGGTTAGGTCGCAAGATCCTAAGCCCATTGAAGGACCCAAAACCAGTGCGTGATCTGCAATATTCACCACCATCTTCCGTTGCAAGTGCACAAAATTTAGCTCGTAAACTTTATGTTCCATGAATGGTAATGAAGATACAACCATCATCAGGCGCTGTCCATCAGAAACTAAACGTTGAACTCCACTTTTTATATCCGTATATGGATCACGTCCTACGTTTAGCAGGGTCACGTGAAGATGAGGACTCATGTGTAGTACTCCAATTTCAGCCTCACTAGTTAAAACATATATCTTACCCTTGAAGACAACTGCATCTCGAATCCTCCAATCAATGTTGCCAAAATCAAATCGAGTCCAGTTGGTCTGTGTGGATCTACCAACTTGGAAAACTGGCAGGAATTGGCAAAAGGCTATGAGCACAAACTCTGACACGAAGGCTATGAGCACAAACTCTGACACGGGCGGAGCAACAGAATCTAGGATGACACGAGCAAGGATGACACGATTATAAAATTCTGGAGGTTCACGGAAACGAAGTTCATGTCTTGTAAAAGGATGTAGTAGCCAAAGTTTGTTCGGTGCACTGCACCATGAGTCCAGCCCAGGTAATAGACATGCTCATTTAATGAGCATGTCATTCATAGTTCTTAACTTTTCTTCATTATGTACATGTTAATGTGTATTAGGGTATGTGGGCTTTAGACCCACCTTGTTTACTTGTATAGCACACTTACTTGTACTACACACTCTGCCTCCTATATAAAGGCACTTATGTATATTCTATTACTTGAGAAATATAATACAATCATTCAGTATTTCTAACATGGTATCGGAGCCACTGCTCTAATTTTCTTGTGTCTTGCAGTCTTGTTTTGTCGGTATTTTCCGCTGCCTCATCTTCTACGGTCGAAAAACCCTTTCAGTGCCATCTCCCAATCGCTCGCCGCAGCTTAGAGGTCCTCAGGGTTGAATCTCCACCTCCAGAAGCTCTTCCTCGCCGCCAAAACCACCGCCATCATCGGATTTATCACCTCTGACCTCCGATTAGGACATAAGACCTATCATCGTGTAGATATTCAATCGATCTACACACCGCCGCCAAAAACATCAACATCTGACCATCCACGCGCCGCCACGCGCCGGTCAACGTTTCTACGGAGTTGATCCACGCGCCTCACGCGCCACCAGGGTATCTTCAATCTTCTTGCCGCCGACACCATAAGAATCATCCTTCTCCGATCTACATCATCGGAGAAGAAACGGCATCATTGGACAAAGTCACGCGCTCTTACGCGCCGGCTGAATCTTCGGCGAAGTTGGTCCACGCGCCTCACGCTACCGCATGCGCCATCGGCTTATTTGCTGATGTCATCTCTGTTACGTCAGCCCTAGCCGACGCCACCTGCTTGCGTTAGCGCTTCATCATCTGCTGACGTCATCCCCTGTCACCTGACGACGTCATCCTGTTGACTTTGACCAGGTTGATCGTTGACTTTTGACCAGAGTTGACTTTTTGTAGTCCGGTGCTCCTTACCCGATTTTTCGCATAGATTTCATTTTTGCAATCCATTTTTGCATATTTTTCTTCTAAATGAGAAATAAGGACAAGTCTTCTTCTTGTTGCAATAATCGCCGCTAACAATCCAAAGAACGTTTTTGTAGTTTTTGCAAACGTTTTGGCCACAATATTGAGACTTGTTATCATTGCAACAAATCAATCGTGTCAATTTCTTTGCTACTATTGCTAACACCGAGAGTGTCAAACCAATGGCTCCCATCTCTGCATAGTCTAAGTCTTCGGGACACACTTTCACCATGTCCACAGATGACCTTAAAAATATCATTGCCAATGTCATTCATATGGTTGGTAATGCATCTTATTCCTCTTTTCTCTCGACTTTATCTGGTATGTCTCCTTCCTCTTGGCTTATGGATTCTCGCTTGTTGCAATCACATGACTCCTCACTCGTCCTTATTTTCTGAACTTAAACCCGCACCACACCCTCTTAATATTCACATAGCAAATGGTTTCACTATGTCCGGTCATAATATAGGTTCCGTTTTCGACCTCCGGTCTCTCGGTTCCTGGTGTCTTTAATGTTCCCGACCTTTCTTACAATTTATTTTCTGTGGGACAATTAGGCGAGTTAGGTTATCGCATTATCTTTGATTATTCTGGGTGTATTGTGCAGGATCCAAGAACGGGACAGAGCTTGGGACCGGTTCCCGAGAGTTGGGTGTATGTTTCCGTGGACAACCTTCGTCTTCCACTTGTTGCTCTTATTTATGTTGTTGCAGCTTCTTTGCAGTTTTCTACCCCCTTCCCTTGCACTTTGGCATACTCGACTTGGTCACGCATCTTCCTCTCGTGTACAACAATTGGCTTCTAGAGATTTGTTAGGTTCAGTGTCTACAGAAAATTTTGATTGTGTTTCATGTCAGTTAGGAAAACAACCAGCTTTTCCTTTCAATACTAGTGAATCAATATCCATTGATATCTTTGACCTTATTCATTCTGATTTTTGGGGTCCTTCCTCTGTCTCTAGTATTGGTGGGTCTCGATATTTTGTTGTCTTTGTTGATGATTATTCTCGCTATAGCTGGATTTTTAATATGAAACATCGTTCTGAGTTATTGCAAGTATATTCTAATTTTGCAAAAATGGTTGAAACTCAATTTTCCAAACGTATCAAAATTTTTCGATCCGATAATGTTCTTGAGTACACTTAATATGCTTTCCAAGCTGTTTTGCATTCCTATGGCATTGTTCATCAACTAACTTGTCCAAGTACCTCTCAAAGAAATGGTAGAGCCGAACGAAAACTTCGTCATATTCTTGACACTGTTCATGTTCTTCTTTTCTCTGCCAAAGTTCCTGCTCCTTTTTGGGGTGAAGTTGTCCTTCATGCTGTTCATGCTATTAATCGCATTCCAAGTCCTGTTATTCAAAATCAAACTCCATATGAGTGCCTTTTTGGGTCACCTCCAGACTATCACCACCTTCGCTCCTTCGGTTCTGCTTGTTTCGTTCTTCTTTAGCCACATGAGCATAACAAACTTGAGCCTAGGTCAAGGCTTTGTTGTTTTCTTGGCTATGGCGAAACTCAAAAGGGGTATCGGTGTTATGATCCTATCTCTCATCGTCTTCGTATCTCCCGTAATGTTGTCTTTTGGGAACATCGCTCCTTTGTCGAGCTCTCTCACTTCCGTGCCTCCCTATCTTCCTCCTCTGTTTTAGATCTTTTTCCGGATGAGGCACATATTCCTTCAGAATCTACTCCCGATCCTCCTATAGTTGCTCCCGATCCTCCTATAGACTTCTCTATCCAACCACCAGATACCTTTGATCCCTTTCCTAGTTCACCCTTTAATGAATAGGTGGAAGATGCACAGGTTGAAGACGAGCTACCCAACCCCGAGCTTGGGTCCCCTGCTCCTGCTCGCTCCGCTTGAAGATCTTGCACAAGACATTCCACCTCATCACTCAACTCGAGTAAGATCCATTCCTACACATTTACTTGATTATCATTGTTACACCGCCCTTGCTACACTACATGAGCCTCACACCTATCGTGAGGCTTCCACTGACCCTTTATGGCAGATTGCAATGAAAGAGGAACTTGATGCATTATCTAAAAACTATACTTGGGATTTGGTGACTTTCCCCCCTGGGAAATCTGTGGTTGGTTGTAAGTGGATCTACAAGATTAAGACTCGCTCCGATGGGTCCATTGAGCGCTACAAAACTCGTCTTGTTGCAAAAGGTTTTACACAGGAGTATGGGATTGATTATGACGAGACCTTTGCTCCGGTTGCTCGTATCTCATCTGTTCAAGCTCTCTTAGTCATTTCTTCTTTGCTAGAAAATGGGACATTTTTCGGATGGATGTCAAAAATGCATTCCTTAATGGGGATTTAAGTGAAGAAGTTTATATGCAACCTCCTCTTGGTCTCTCTCGTTGAATCAAATAAGGTTTGTTACCTTCGGTGTGCTCTTTATGGCCTTAAACAAGCTCCACGAGCTTGGTTTGCCAAATTCAGCTCTACCATCTCTCACTTAGGTTACATGGCCAGTCATTATGATTCTCGCCTTATTTCTTCGTCGCACCGACAAAGGCACTATTTTACTTCTCCTGTATGTGGATGATATGATCATAATCGGTGATGACCTTAGTGGCATTCAAGAACTCAAGGATTTTCTCAATCAACAATTTGAGATGAAAGATCTTGGACATCTCAGCTACTTCTTGGGTCTTGAAATCACTCATTCTACAGATGGACTTTATATTACTCAAGCCAAGTATGCCTCTCAACTCTTGTCTCGAGCTGGACTCACCGATAGCAAGACTGTTGACACTCCGCTTGAGCTTAATGCGCATCTGACTCCGTCAAGGGGGAAATCGTTGTCTAATCCCTCTCTTTACAGACGCTTAGTTGGCAGCCTAGTTTATCTCATTGTCACTCGTCCGGACATTTCCTATGTTGTTCATCGGGTGAGTCGATGATCTGTCTGCTCCACGATCGACTCACTATGTTTGCTATTCTCGCGCATTCTTCGATAGCTAAAGGGCACTCTCTTCCATGGTCTTTTCTACTCTGCTTAGTCTCCTCTTGTACTCCGTGCATTTTTGATGCTTGATTGGGCAGGAGATCCCACCGATCGCAGTCCACCACTGGTTATTGCTTTCTTCTTGGTTCTTCTCTGATTTCTTGGCGAAGCAAGAAACAAACTCATGTGGCCCGCTCCAAGATCAAGTAGAATATCGTGACCTTGCCGATACCACATCCGAGCTCCTTTGGCTACGGTGGCTTCTCAAAGACTTAGGTGTATCCACATCCTCTGCTACTCCTCTTTATTGTGACAACTAGAGTGCCATTCATATTGCTCACAATGATGTCTTCCATGAATGGACTAAACACATTGAGATCGATTGTCATTTTATCTGTTATCATCTTATCCATGGTGCTCTCAAGCTGATCTCGCTTTCTTCTAAAGATCAACTTGCAGATATCTTCACCAAGTCACATCCTAAGGGACGTCTTCGCACTTTGGTTGACAACCTCAAGTTGGTCTCACATCCACCTTGAGTTTGAGGGGGCCTGTTAACGTGTATTAGGGTATGTGGGCTTTAGGCCCACCTTGTTTACTTGTATAGCACACTTACTTGTACTACACACTCGCCTCCTATATAAAGGCACTTATGTATATTCTATTACTTGAGAAATACAATACAATCATTCAGTATTTCTAACAGTACAAAAGTTAGCAAGAGTTGGTGTGTTGGACACGCTGAGGATTAAAAGAAGAAAAGAGGGGTTGATGCATTAAGGCCATTTGGCATAAATGAGAGCTGAAAAGGGAGATTTTGGTTGAAGCAAAGTCAAAGTAAATGGCTTGCATTTATTGTGATTTGATGAGAAAAGTGTGAAAGAAAGAAAAGAGGAAAAGATGAAGAAATAAAAGTAGAGGCCATTCGGCCATTAAGTGAAGTCCCAGAGTGTGGTGAGGACTAGGTGTAACATCCCGTCGCTTAATAAAAAAAAAAAAAAATGTAAGTCAGCATTTTGTAGACCACGTGTGCCCCACCTAACCCCACTACCCATCATTCTCATCCACTCAATTTCACCCGCATCTCTTCTCTATTTTGGCCGGCTCTCTCTTTTCTTTCTTTCATTTTCTCTCTTTTCATTTTATTGAACACACACACACACTCACCTGCCAGCCTTCACTCCAAAACACACCATCTCACCATCATTTTTCCTGCAAGATCATCGGAAAAATACTTAGAAACTCCAAAGCATCTTCATCATTTTATTTGAGGTAAAAGTTCAAATCTTTTTTTATGGGTATTATGTTCTTGTTTGAGGTTATTTTACCCAAGCTTTAATAATGTTATTCATGTGATTTAAGAGTTTTGGAAATGATATTCATGTGTTTATATATATGGGTTTTGGTCTTGGTGGATGTATTTGATGAATGAGTTCATGATTTTTACAATGATGACTATCTAAGGCTTGTTATGGTGAAAATTTAGAGGTTTTGAGTTATAATATGTGACAGATAATGAATATAATTTTTATTGATTATTTGGAGCTAGTTAAAGATTTAAATTGTTTGTCTTGGAGAAAATTATGATTTTGGTGTCATAGGTCACTTGATGATGTTATAAAAATCTTGTGGGAAGCACTTGTAAAATGTGGAGGTTTTGATGTTAGACATGACACCTTGAAAGATTTATGAGTATAAATGGGAGTCTATGCCTTGCAAATAAAGTGTTTTGAGAAATTTTGGAAGTAGAATGCATTACATGTGAGGTTGAATACTAGGCTTGCCTAATTGAGTTCTTACTTGGCAATTCCTAATTTGTAGTTAGATACAATTTCAAGTTTTGTGCTCATTGTGATAGATTTGCTTGACATTGTTTAAGTTCTAGCTAATCTCCCTTTGAAGCTTGGAGAATTAGGATTTTGCGGTTGCGAGGTAAGTAGTTTTTTTAATGGGATTTTGAAAAATAACCATGTTGTATAAATGTTGTTTTTGGGTTAGACACACTTTTGGAACTACCTATGGAAATTATATTTTCCTAAAAACTATTGTGTCGTAACCTTAATATATATATATATATATATATATATATGATTATATATGAAAATGCATCATATTTGGTATTGCATTTGGGGAAATGCATGAATTGTTGATATGGAAAATGAGCATCTTTTATTTAATCTTTGATAAGGAAATCTTGGATTTTATGGTATATTAGAAAATTTAAAGATGCTTATCTAGTCTTGTTATGTGAGAAATTGTTAGAAAATCTTTTGACAAGAATGAAGTTGAAAACCTTACAAACTTTGTAGAAGTTAGATTATTTAAGGTTTTTTAAAACTATTTGGATATGAACTATGTGTTTCAAAATAATGTAACCTGTGAGTTTATGTGGTTTTAGCCCTATGCCATGTGTGATTTCCCGGTGATCACCCGATTTGGTTTCCGTAATCTTTGTGACAATGGAATCAAATTTAGGTCAGTGTCCTTTCACTTTGGATGACGCGTTCTTTCCTGATGTCCATGGGGGGAAGATGTTCCTTGATTGTTTGTGGGTGAGGCTGCTGTCCATGGAGCCAAGAGACCACATGCAAGAGAGATCCTATTTGACGCGCTATCTCTGCTACCCATGGGGGGAGAGAAAAACCTTGAGGGTATGGGTGAGACTGCTGTCCATGGGGCCAAGAGTCTGCATACCAGAGAGGATAATATCATGCCAGTTGTGAATGGGTGGATCCCTTGACCGGTTTATGTGGTAGTGTGGTAGATTTGTGATAATTTATCTTATGTTAGATATTATGGTTTTAGAAATTATATTGTTGATGCTCACAGATTATAGTATATAGTTTCAAGGTATTTACTTTGAGAAACTTTGTGTTTCATTATGTAATCATTCTTGTCATATTATTATTGAAGATGAAACTTGCATTTCCCCACCCCCATTAATGTGCTACTTACTAGGCTCTGTCTCATTCCATTATTTTTATAAACTTTTCAAAGTAGGCAACAATCTTTTGAGACAGCTTTTTGGTGGTTAATAGTAGTTAGACTAACTACTGATGGAGGCTGAATTTTTTGTAATGGATATATTAGATGGTGTACATCTTAGACTAGACTTGACTCATTCTTTTGTATATTATAGTGGTTATGACTGTATTTTCACCGATGGGACAAGTCATTTATTATGTAATTGTTTTTGTGCACGTCGGAAATGAGACTGTTGGGCTTAACCTCACTTGGGCTCACAACTTATTTATAGGGTGGGCTTTAGGATTTCCTACTTTGGTTCGTTTCTCTCGGCACAAAAACTCAAAGTAATATCCCTCCTCCCTTCCTAAAATGACTGTTTTTCTCCCTTTTTCTGAACCCCCCTTTCTTCCCCAACTTCTCCTATTTATATCTCTAAGTTAGTGGGGAGATCATGATTACTACCATTGTTAGTGCAATTGAAGGTCCAATATTATCTGTTATAAGTGGATGTTTAGGTGAGAGTGGAATGCGGCGATTATGGCTTTGGAACTGGGTTCCAACTCAAGTGAATATGCTCGGTAGTGATGTTTCCTGAACTACCAAGCATCCTATGGTACGTCCGAACAAGGTTTCATTAATTGTTCAGGAAATTTATGCCGAGCATAGGTTAGGGGCCGAGGCTCAAAACTCGTAGTTCGTGAAGGTAGTTTCAAGCAGAATTTAAAGTGATGGGGGCCGTGCCATTAGGCCCGAGCCCAGGGCCCATCTGGGTCTTGGGACCTCGCCGCCGTACATTAGCCCCCCCTTGATTCATACCCAACTGCCGAGAAGAATCAAGGAGCCAACCAAGCCTTTTGGTTTCGAAAGTCCTATGGCCAGGGACTCATGCGGTTATGGCTTCTCATTAATGCTTTTCTCAAAAGACACGCTATTCCGGGGCGCCAAGTTCGATTGTCATTATTGCCTAACGGTTCGTGAACCGAAGCGGCGCTCATGTCGGTTATCTTTGGCATTCGTAGGGTCTTTCGTGAATCGTGCCCATTTATTGCTGATTAAACGTTCCCATTCCCTCTTCTTCTCCTATAAATAGCTCTCTTTAGAACATTCTTTCACTTTTTCCACCTCTGATTTCTTGAGCATACTTTCTGCCAATCACTTCTTTGTGCGCTTACTCACCAGCCCAGAGTTCCTTTCTCCCTTAGAACCCAAAGTAAGTTCTCTTCCCTTTTCTATTCCTTCAACTTATTTCTAGAGTTCCCTTTCACAAGATTAAGTTTCAAAAATGGGTTACTCTTATCTCCTGGAGGCCCCAGCTGCCTTGGCCACCTTTAGGCAAAAGTTTAATGTTCCCAATGACGTGGAAGTGACTTACTGCCACGAGAGCGAAATCACTCTCCATCGAGGGCATGGTACAACCTTTTTTCCTTTAATGACAATTCTAGAGGGTGGGGTTAGGTTCCCCGTGGATCCCCTTTTGATTAACACACTTAGGTACTACGGTCGTGTCTCAACCAGCTTCCCCCCAACTTTTACCGGGTAGTTAGCTGTGTTAGTAGGTTGAACCACACCTTTGATTTATAGTTAGATTACCATGATATTAACCACATGTATAGTCTTTGTGGGAACAAAGCTTCCAACTTTTACATAAAAACTAGAGATAATCGGGTGCGGCTGATATCATGCCTACCTGATTCGAATAGGAACTCGACCGAGAAGTTTGTCCGGGTGCGCGACAACCGGGTTTGTTGGGAAGGTCCCCCGCCCTCTTTCACGGCATGAAGTGGGTTCGTACCAATCTCTTGACTTAACAGTTTCCATCCCCCCCTTCCTTTTCTTTTATTTCCTCTTTCTTCAAGTAGATTTTCATTATCGGATATTGATATAGCATTTCATTCTTTTGCAAACGGCAAAGTGTTCATTCCGGACATCGAATGTCCACGTTAAAGACTTAAACTTTATCCTCTGTTCCGAGGTATTCGTGCCTTTGGGATAGACAGCTCCGAGCCTCACACTTGATCCTCGGAGTAGAGCCCATTTATTCCACCTGGCGCCCCTTTAAACAGGTGCTATTGGTTGACAGTCCACTTTTGTTGTACATCAACGTTCGATACATGAATTTTCTGCCGCCGAAGCTTATGACCGGAGAGGCGAGGGAGTTCGGAAAGCGCTACACCTGCTCGGACGAGCTAGCTCCTTTGCGGGACGAGTCTACGAAGCGCGTGTCTCAGCATCTTCGAGAGTTAGCTCACGAGGCTATTCAAGAAGAAGCCCTTGTTCAAGAGCCCGCTCGGCTCGAGAACCCCGTTGTACCCGAACCCCCTGTTGCGGAGGCCGAGCATCCTGCGCTTGAAGCGACCAACTTGTCGGCTCACGATACCCATCTCGGCGAAGACATGGTGACTAAGAGGGTTATGACCATCGATTGTTTCGTGCCCGGTGCACGACAACCCACCCAGCCCCCACCTTTTCATGGTCGAAGCCAGGTGCCTCCCTCTCCACCCTCTTCTCAAGCCGGACGAGCCCGGAAAAAGCGGAAGGTTGCTGATCAATCATCTACGGGTCCGGGAGATGTAGCCATCCAAACTCTCCCGGCCAACAGGAGGTATCGTCATTCACAAGCTACAAACCCAGGTCGGGCCGGGTGTTGCGTCCTCCTCCCAAGCCGCACCAGCGTGGAAGCCTAAGTTTTTGCTGGACATCAAGCCTCCGCCTTCAACCGCCTGTGTGTGGATGTGGGAGAAAGGTAAGGGTGGTCGCATTGCTTAGACCCTAGCCGAAGGTCTTCTTCTTCCCAACGACGTGCATGCTTTTGAGGACAGGTCGGAGGAGTCCGTGGGGCGCCGGTTAGAGTGGCATACTATTGCGGTAACTCTTTGTTCGTCTATTACTTTGCATCCTGACTGTACGGCAATAATGGCATACAAAGAGTTACCACAGAGAAGAGGTGCTCGGAGCTCTTGGCTAAGCAAAACGAAACAGACGTGAAGCTAGCTTAAGTGATTAGCCTAAACACCTCCCAAGCCGAGGAACTCACCGACCTAAGGGCAGCTTTGGAGGCCTGTGAGCAAAAATGGTATAACGAAGGGTTTGTCGATGCCGAGAAATCTGCGGAACCGGTGGTGGCCTAAGCTCGAAGGCTGGGTTTTGAGGCTGGGTGGTTTGCCGCCCGCAAACTCGGGCGTTCTCGAGGATTCCCCACTGAGAGACCTCGGCCAGATTCCCTTTCCGAGCCCCATTACTGCTGTGCGGCCCCAACAAAGCCCGCTAAGAAGGAAGAAACATCAAGCATGAGGGAGCTGGTGGAACAGATTGATGCTCATGTAGAGCCAAATAAGATGGAAGCCACCAACATCCCGACCGTACAAGACCTACTCGGCAAGGACCTGCATTTTCCCGTGACCGACCAGCGGCGCAAGATGAAGCGACAGATCCAACTAGGCCCTCCACCTGATTAAGTTACTTGTCATGTCCAGCTCTTTTCACGCTTTTACTTCTTTTTACAGCATTTTTATTTTATTTTATTATTGGTATATTTACCTATGTCACCGAGTTGTGGTGATTGAACAATTTCCTTATTTCATGGGGATGACCCGTAAACGGTTGCCGAGTTTTTGCGATGAGACACTAATTCTGCTTTCAATTCTGCTTTTAACTTTTTGAATGACATTCTGCTCGTTGCGTGTTTGCTTGGATTATGTCTGTGAGCGTTTCACTTTGACCCTCTGTGCCACCTTTCTTTATCTATTTTTGTGGTTATTTCTTCAGTAGCAAGTTGGGCTGGGAGCTGCCTACACGGTGGGTTAAATCATGCCCTAATATATCGCGTTCATACAACGGGAGTTAGTTTCCCCTAATCAAATGGCATGATGCCTTAAAACCTGGTGCACGGTTCTCCCTTGCTCGGCGATTTTGGATGATCCAAGAATGAAATTGCAGTCCTTAGTGTTTGTAAGGGTGTTAAGGTTTCCACCTGCTCGGTGATTTGGATCGAACCAAGGATGAGGCTTTTGTCCTTAGAGGTGGTTTTTTTTTTTTTTTTTTTTTTTTTTTTTTTTTTTTTTTTTTTGTTGTAACGATAAGGTTTCCACCTACTCGGCGATTTTGATTGAACCGAAGATGAGGCTTCTTGAGTTTTTTTTTTTTTTTTGTAACGATAAGGTTTCCACCTACTCGGCGATTTTGATTGAACCGAGGATGAGGCTTCTGTCCTTAGAGTTTTTTTTTTTTTTTTTTTTTTTTTTTTTTTTTTTTTGTAACGATAAGGTTTCCACCTGCTTGGTGATTTTGATCGAACCGAGGATGAGGTTTCTGTCCTTAGAGTTTTTTCTTTTTGTAACAATAAGGTTTCCACCGCTTTTTTGATTGAACCGAGAATAAGGCTTCTGTCCTTAGATTTTTTTTTTTTTTTTTTTTTTTTTTTTTGTACAAAACATGCAATTTTCTTAAAGTGCAATGACGGAATCGAAAACAGCATAGACAAGTAACTTCATCATTAACTTGATTTTAGCAAAGTACAAAGTTTCGACTTACATTTTAGTGTATGGATGGTCACAGATAAAACTTCTTTAGATTGTGGATATTCCATGGCCGGGGGAGCGGCCTCTCGTCAATGTCTTCCAGGTAGTAAGCCCCGTGCCCGACAATGGCGGTAACTCAGTATGGTCCTTCCCGCGTTTGAGCAAGCTTCCCTGCAGCTACGTCTCGCATGTTTCCCACGACCTTCCTTAGCACCAATTCCTCGGCGCTGAATTCCCTACCCTTTATATCTTGGTTGTATCTTTGGGCAAGTCTCTGCGATACTTCACGAGCCATATGGTTGCTACCTCCCGGCATTCTTCTAACCAGTCCAAGCGCTCCATCATTAGGTCGGCGTTTTGGACGGGGTCAAATCCTGCGATCCGTGCACTTTGCACAAGCTCACTTCGGTTGGTATCACGGCCTCCGCCCCATATGTCAAAGAGAAAAGGGTCTCACCCGTGGTGAAAGTTCAAATATGTGTAGAAACACCCTTGAACGTTTAGACCCCCAAATTACAACTTAACCAATTCAAGCAATATGTCAAACAACTAGTGTGCGGAAAATTAACATAAGCTATAATATGGAATTGGTAAAACTATCTAAGTCAAATTAAAATCACAACCCACAAAGAGATAATAAAAAGGCAAAGATAAAGAGGAAGAAAGATGCAAACACAAAGACAACACGCGATGTGTTATCGAAGAGGAAACCGAAGCCCTCGACGTAAAACCTCTCCACCGCCCTCTAAGCGGTCAATAATCCACTAGAAAATGTAGTTGGGATACATGAACAGCAATAGACCCTCCAAGCCTAATCTACCCGATGTACCTAAGCCCTCCAAGCTTCTTGTTCCAATGGGGTTGCGCCGAACCTTTTTCTTTTCTAGCTTACAGGATTCCGCTACTTGACCATAGCATCCGCCATCCTTGGCATCTTCCAATGCTTCCCAAAGCTCCAAAACACTCAACACTCTAAATGGGTATGGGCAGTGTTTGGATAGAAATCTTCTCTCAATAGGTCTGACAATGAGAGAGGGAATGAGAAGAGACTACAAAGATTTCTATTTAAGAATTAGTAGCTCTCTCTAATTGGGTGGGTGTTTTGAAGAAACCTCTCCTAGGGTTTTTCTTTCTGAATAGCCACACATATTTTGTGGGAATGAGGGGTATTTATACTGGTGTGATAATGGAATGCGAAGAGTCAGTTTTTCCAAAACAGGGCTGGCTGGCGACTTGACCTCGCGACTTAACCGAGTCGTGAGTTCAAGCCGCGAGCTAGCTAAATGGCCAGTCTGGATTTTTGTCCTGTAGTGCTCCAGCTGGCATGACTGTTCAGCTCCCCCATGTTCTACGCGTGTGTGCAACTTTTTTGGGCTTGCAAGTCGCGAGCCTCCCGCGAGTCCTAGCCGCGAGTCTCTGCTTCACCGCACTATCTTGAGCATTTCTTCACACTCTTTCAAACACTACCCTTACATGATTCCCACCTAAATACAAGGTTTCTAAGTGCTATATTACAAGAAAATTTGTCATGGAATAAAGCCAACATATGGTTGATTAAATTCAACCTTACACGTGGATCTTCTGGGAGTCGTCCGGTAAGCCCATAAAACGTTAGGTAGCTCTTCAACCCACCTCGCCCTTTGCCCCATCCAGAATCCTCTTCAACCCATTCAAAATCGTCTTGTTCACCGCCTCGGCTTGGCCGTTGCTTTGAGGGTATGCCGGAGTTGAATACTTGTTCTTAATGCCGAGATCGCTATAGAAGGCCCGGAAAACTTTGCTATCGAATCGTAGCCCATTGTCTAATATCGGTGAGTTCGGCACCCCAAACCTTGTGACTATATTTTTCCATACAAACTTTTTCACATCGATATCCCGGATATTGGCCAAGGCCTTGGCTTCCGCCCACTTCGTGAAATAATCAATCGCCACTAATACAAACCTGCGGTTACCTGTTGCTCGGGGAAAAGGGCCGAGGATGTCCAACTCCCATTGTGCAAACGGCCATGGGCTACTGACGGGGTTAGATGACCTGTTGGGTGGTGGATCAGAGGGGCGTGTTTTTGGCATTGTTCACACCTTCGGACATATTCCGCGGCATCCTTCTACATCTGTGGCCACCAAAACCCTTGGGTCATCGCCCTGTGTGCTAAAGACCACCCCCCAACATGGCCACCACACACTCCGTCATGTAGCTCGGTCGGAAGTTCGTTTACTTTCTCGGGATGTAGGCATAAAAGGTAAGGGCCTGCGAAAGACCTCCGATGTAATTTGCATCTGCCGACAACTAGTACCAGGGAGCCACCCGACGAATCTTTTTAGCCTCCTTTTCATCATCCTAACTTTATCATTGGCTAAGAAATCTATGATCGGGTTCATCTAGCATGGATTGGCCATCGACACCATGGCCACCTCAACCTTGGCCGGGTCATAATCATTTTTCACATCGATACTTTGCTCCCTTATAAGCTCTATTTTGACGAGCCGAGGAGTATCCTTGGTAGCGGATGAGGCCAACGTGGCCAGCGAATCGGCATGTCTGTTTTGTGCCCGACCTACCTGGGCCACCTTTACCGTCCCGAATCAAGCTAATGATTTGCTTAGCTGTACTCAGATAGGCTTTCATCCGAGAGTCCCGAGCTTCAAAGCTTCCTATGATTTGATAAACGACCAGCCGAGAGTCCGAATAAATCTCCACATCTTTTGCGCCCGGATGCAATACGGCCCTCAATCCGGCTAGAAAGGCCTCGTATTCGGCTTCGTTGTTTGAGGCTTTGAATCCTAATCTGAAGGAGTGTTCTAGTCGTATGCCCTCCGGGGTGATTATGATAATACCGGCTCCGGCCCCCATAGCATTTGAAGTGCCGTCTACAAACACCTTCCATGGACGACTTTCTACATTACAGATTATCTTCCCATTGTCCTTAAAGGTAAATTCTGCAATGAAATCAGCAAGAACCTGTCCCTTCACCGAGCTTCGAGGCCGGTACCTTATGTCGAACGAACCCAACCGAGTTTCCCACTTGGCTATTCGGCCAATGAAGTCCGATCTTTTTAACAATGACTGCAGGGGATACTCGGTGAGGATGAACAAAGTATGAGCTTGAAAGTAATGCGGCAACTTCCTCGTGGTGTGCACCAGTGCCAACACTAACTTCTCCAAGGGCAAGTATCTCGTCTCGGCATCTACTAAGGTTTTGCTTATGTAATACACTGGCTGCTGCACTCCTTGATCTTTTAGTAACATAGCACTCACGGCGTGGTCGGACATCGAGAGGTACATAAACAAATCCTCCCGGACTGGGGTCGTTAACATGGGCGCTTTTGCCAAGTATTCCTTCAGATCTTGAAAAGCCTTGCCACATTCCTCATCCCACTGAAACCCCTTCCACTTCTTGAGAAGTTGATAAAACGGTCTACAACGATTAGCAAATTTGGAGATGAATCGGTTTAGGGCGGCTAACATCCCGGTTAGCACTTGTACTTCCTTGGGATTGCTCGGTGGTCCGAGGCGATTCACGGCCTCTATCTGGTCGGGGTTGGCCTCTATCCCCCGAGTAGAAATCAGATAACCCAAGAACTTGCCAGCCCCCACACCGAAAGTACACTTCTCGACATTCAGGCGTAACTTATATTGCCGAAGTATCTCAAATACTCCTCCGGAGGTCTTCCGTATGTTACGACTCCTTTTTGCTCTTTACCACCATGTCGTCGATGTATACTTCTCTGTGTGCCCAATTTTCTCTCGGAACATCCTCGTCATCATCCGCTGGTACATGGCTCCGGCGTTCTTCAATCCAAACGGCATGACTTCGTAGTGATAGTTTGCACTAGGGGAGATAAATGCTATCTTTTCTCGATCCTTGGGCGCCAAAGCAATTTGGTGATACCCCTGGAAAGCATCCAAGAAGCTCATCCTCGGGTGCCCATACGTGGTGTCTACTAATTGATCAATCTTGGGTATTGAGAACGGATCTTTAGGACATGCCTGATTTAAGTCCGTGAAATCCACACAAACTCTCCATTTACCATTTTTTTTCTTTACTACCACCATATTTGCTAACCATTTCGGGAAGAATATTTCTCTTATCACTCCCGCCTCCTTCAGCCTCTGGACTTCCAAGTTTACCGCGTCAACATGCTCCTTCGATGCTCTTCTCGGTTTTTGCTTTTTCGGGGGGAATGATGGGTCCATGTTAAGCTTGTGGATAATGAACTCGGGATCTACGCCAGGCACTTTATACGGATTCTAGGCAAAAACATCCACGTTCTGCAAAAGGAATAACAATATCTCTACCTTTTCTCGATCATTCATGCTCGTGCCTATCCGGAAATACCTGTCGGTTTCTGGAAAAATTCTAACCTTCAAAACCTCATCGGCAACGTCCACCCCCGTTTCCCCTCGGGGCTTCTATAATTTCTATAAAGTTTCTTTTTTGGTGGCCTCCACTTGTCCAATCTGTTCGCTCTTCCATTTGACCCCGACGACAAGACACTGCCTAGCCACTTGTTGGTTCCCTCGTACCACGGCGACTCCATACTCGGTGGGAAATTTAACTTTCACGTGTAAGGTGGACGGAACAGCCTTCATTGCGTGAATCCACGACCTTCCTAGGATTGCAATGTACGGTGAGAATGATCGGACTACTATGAAGGTCACTATTACTTCTTTGCCTTCCATGTCCACCGAAAGAGAAATCTGACCTTTGGGGATCACGACTCTTCCGTCAAATGAGACCAGCGGCGTATCATATTTCGCCAAGTCCTGACTCTTCAATCCGAGCCCTTCGAACAAATCTGGGTACATTACGTCAGCTCCGCTTCCCTAGTCTATCATCACTCTTTTCACCAAGAACCCGCTTATCCGAGTTGTTACTACCAACGCATCATCATGAGGTTGGATCGTCCCCTCCAAGTCTTCCTCGCCAAAAGAGATTGTTAGTCGACCAACTTTCATCATTTTCTTGGGTGATTCTCCCTCCGCGTAGGCCACCGTCAAGATTACTACCTTAGCTGCTGCCGTGCCTCTCGGGGCAACGTGGATGATTTCGATCACTCCCGGCGGTGGTGGGAGGGGATTCCTTTTCTGCTGAACACCCTAGTCGGCCTCCCGGTCTACGGAGTCCACTACGAACTCTTTCGGATACCCCGCTTTTACTAGCTGCCCGAGATGATCTTTTAGTACCCGACACTGCTCGGTGGTGTGCCCTTTATCCCTGTGGTATGTGCAGTACAAGTTTTGATTCCTCCGAGATGGGTCACCCTCCATCTTGTTCGGCCACCTGAAGAACGATTCATTCTTAATCCGATCTAGAATTTTGTGCACAAGCTCTTTGAACGCCACATTAACTCCTTTAATTTACGCCTCTGGTTCCTGCATCCTGAAATCTATTTTCGGTCTTGCAGAATAATGCCCTACCGAGATCTTTCGAGTAACGGGGCTTTCCCCTTATTTTGCAACCGATCATCTTCCAGGCGCTTATACTCCTCAATACGCCTCATAAGTTGCCTCATATCCTCGGGAGGTCTTTTCGTCAACGACTCCCATAGTTCAGAATCCTCGGGGAGCCCCATCCTGAAGGTGCTTGCCGCTATCTTCTCATTTCCTCCACCGATCTCGTTGTATAGTTCCCAGATCGACCGGGCGTAACTCCGAAGGGTTTCACCGACCCTCATCTTTATGGAAAGTAGCGCATCCACCGACTGCGGCACTCGGCCGCATGTCACGAATCTCTTGCCGAACTCTTGATCAGCTCGGCAAAGCTGCAAATGGAACCTTTTCATAACCCATTGAACCATCTCGGGGCCATGGAGCCGAGACTAAAGGGGAATACCTTACACATCAACGCATCATTGTGTGCATGCAAGGACATCATGTGGATATAATGACCGACATGCTCCACAGGATCCGTCTTCTCATCGTAGGAATTGAATGGTGGTCGTGTAAATCGACTCGGCATAGGGGCCCATTCAATTTCATCGGAGAATGGTGACCGGGCAGCCCTTCGTAAGGCTCGGCTCATGGTGTCCATGGCAGCATTGTGGGGTCGCCATTTCTCTGGTGAATCCGATCCTCGGTCGTCGTATCCGTGCGAACATGAATGATTCCGACGATGACGTGTCTCTCGGGAGTGTTAGTGATTCCTGCGCCGGCATGATTCTCGAGAGGGTGATCGGTTTTGGAATCGTTGGGTACCGGATTGGCCGGAGCCCTCTTCGCCTCGATTTCCCGTGCTATCATCTCTCCTTTGCTGGTGGTTTCGGTCCCTTTCCTGGCGTCGACCCCTTGCTTCCAGCTATAGATCCATTACCGATCTGCAGCAACCGCTCCAGCTCTCGGTCCCTATCATCATACTGCCCGTGTCTCGAGACATCCGACATCGTTTGGTGGGTCTGGTCCGATCCTTCTCCCAGGCCAGATTCTTCCTCTCCTCGCAGACGCTCCCTATCCTCACGCCCTTTCTATCTTCTTTCTCGCCATGTGGATCCCCGAGAAGATCCTACTAAATCGCTCTGGGCGCGCCCTCTCCGAACGCCCCTCGGACATTTCCCTTACTTGAGTCTCATTCAAACCACGACTTCGTAGGAGAACCCCACGGTGGGCGCCAATTTTGCGTGCTTAAATGAGACTGTTGGGCTTAACCTCACTTGGGCTCATAACTTATTTATAGGGTGGGTTTTAGGATTTCCTATTTTGGGTCGTTCTCGACACGAAACTCGTAGTAATATCCCTCCTCCCTTCCTAAAATGACTATTTTTTCTCCCTTTTTCTCAACCCCCCTTTCTTCCCCAACTTCTCCTATTTATAGCTCTAAGCTAGTGGGGAGATCATGATTACTGCCATTGTTAGTGCAATTGAAGGTCCAATATTATTTGTTGTAAGTGGATGTTTAGGTGAGAGTGGAATGTAGCGATTATGGCTTTGGAACTTGGTTCCAACTCGGTGAATATGCTTGGTAGTGATGTTTCCTAAACTGCCGAGCATCCTATGGTACGTCCGGACAAGGTTTCATTGATTGTTCGGGAAATTTATGCCGAGCATAGGTTAGGGGCCGAGGCTCAAAACTCATAGTTCGTGAAGTAGTTTCAAGCAGAATTTAAAGTGATGGGGCCGTGCCATTGGGCTCCGAGCCCAGGGCCCATCCGGGTCTTGGGACCTCGGTGCCGTCATGCTTTTTATTTAGACCTCTATTCTTTTGTGGCCAATGGTCCCTGTAATTAATGCTTAAAGCTCTAACTCACTCAAAAGTATATGCTATAAGATTATCATTATGATTCTTGATGTTGGCACTTGTTAGGATTTATGTTGATTGATTGTCAAAAAGAAAAAAAAATTTACAGGTACTTAAGACGTCTTTCTCATGCTTTGGACCCTTTGGGGTTTGGGGCGTGACACTAGGTGCAGTCTTGAAGAGCTGCATAAGTGAAAGCAAGTAAAAAAGCAGAGAAAAATAGAGAGAGTAAGAGAAAATACATAATGAGGAAGAGAGCAGTGAGTGAAAAGAAAAAGAGAGTTTTTTTACTCAAGTTGTATCTCTAAGTGTTGTAATCTCTATTTTATATAATGAAATTATTCGGAATTTGTCCGGTGGTTTTTCCCTTCAAGGAGAAAGGGTTTTCACGTAAATCTTTGTTTTTTATGTGGTTGTGCTTCTGCTATGCTTACTAAATTTATTCACAGTAATATAGAATTTTTCCCAACAAAGTTGAGAATCTTCCCTCCTGTTCCTCTTGTCCCAAAACACCAAGTACCCACAAGTGAATCCAAAACATTCATGTTGTTATTTTTAATGCAGGTTTTTCTCCATTATCACATGCTTGTGCATGCAAGACATTTGCACTTAGTAATATATTAAGCTATATATATGTGGGGGCAACATCGATCAATCAGTTTTGAGTGCTTTCTGTAACTTATTTATAAGTGCAAAGTCACACACATATACAGATACTTAAAACAAGCTTTATGGTGCAAGACATGATAAAATCGATTATTGAGTTGCAAATTTTTTTTTCTATTCCAAAAGAAACATATCCAAATTATATAGAAAGAGTTTACTACTACTACTACTACTAACTGCATTGTAACGCACAACTACAGAAAATTTTCACAATAAACGCAGGATATATCTACTCATTCAAACATTTCTTGAAACATATACACAAGCAACTTTCTCATGCATGCACGGCTTCTGCTATATCCACGTAGGTATAAAAACCCATATTCATTTAATGGCAGAAAGGAACATACATAAATATCGTATAACTTCCTTGAAGATCAAATCCATTTGGTTGCCAAAACTTATATATTTCTTGAAATTGAAGGATTAATCCATAAACTTAAATCTAAATTAGTTCATTATTTGGAACACAAGAAAAGCAAAACTTACCAGCCCATAAGCCTTGAAACAGTGAAAGAACGGGGTGCGTTCTAAGGGGAAATGAAAGAGAATTTACTTAAGTCAAGAAACTCTCTTGGAAAGAAAAGGAAGAGAGAGAGAGAGAGAGAGAGAAAAAATTCCAGAGAGAAAAGTGAGAGAGCTACATCTTATTTCATGAAATATGCAATTGATTACAATTACAAGTATTTATATCTGTAAAGCTTATTGGCTAAAATAACTCATTAATTGTCCTTTCTTGTAATTTAAACTAAGATAGATATATCTTGCTAAGGTGATTACTTCATTAATCTTGTAGATATTAGAACAAAATCAAACATTGTAAAATTAAGCGTGTATCTAATGTTATATTATTTAAAATTATAACTTACAAGATAATTTATAAGCGATTAGATTCAAGGAAACAAAATTGATTGTAAATAAACTCTCTTAATTCACAGTTAATTAAAAAGTGGAGAATCTTGTTCTAAAGAAAGACAAAGCTAAAGGGGAGAATCTTGTTCAAAAGAAAGACAAAGCTAACCAGCATTTTAGCACCTATTAAGCAATGTTAGAGAAACAAACCTTTTATCACAACATGTTAAGAGAGCAAATTATAATTTGAGCAATATGGCTTTTCTATATGCCCACCGCTACACAATTTTTTATATACGCCAAATCGATCATTGTGGAAGATTTTGTGTCACTTGATTTAATGCTATTTATTAGTTATATAGTTGACATGCAACAGAAACATAGACGCACCACCAAAACAAAACAAAAAAATTGTTCATAGTTTGATTTATAATTAACACAGAATTTCGAAGTAGATGCAATTCTTTTAATCAAAGAGTAATCCTTATAGTTATAACAAATCAAGAAGAGTCAAGTTAGATATTAGTTATAAGATTGCAAGAGTGGACCCAAGTTAGTTTAAATTACAAGAAAGGACAATTAGTGAGTTAATTTGGCCAATAAGAGCCTTACAGATATAAATACTTGTAATTGTAATCAATTGCATATTTCATGAAATAAGATATAACTCTCTCACTTTTCTCTCTAGAATTCTCTCTTTTTTCCTTTTCTCTTCAAGAGAGTTTCTTGACTAAGTAAATTCTCTTTCATTTCTTCTTAGAACGCAGCCGGTTCTTTTACTGTTTCAAGGCTTCTGGACTGGTATGTTTTGCTTTTCTTGTGTTCCAAATAAGCAACTAAGTTAGACTTAAGTTTATGGATCCTTTGAATTTCAAGAAATATATACGTTTTGGCAACCAAATGGATTTGATCTTCAAGAAAGATATTCGATATTTATGCATGTTTGTTCCTTTCTGCCATCAAATGAATATGGGTTTTTATACCTACGTGGATATAGTAGAAGCCGTGCATGCATGAGAAAGTTTTTTGTGTATATGTTTCAAGAAATGTTTGAATGAATAGATATATCCTATCTTTATTTTGAAAATTTTCTGTAGTTGTGCGTTACAATACAGTAAGTAGTAGTAGTAGTAACTCTTTCTATATACCTTGGATAAGTTTCTTTAGGAATAGAAAATAAAAATTACAACTCAATAATCAATATTATCATATCTTGCACCATAGAGCATGTTTTAAGTATCTGTATATGTGTGTAACTTTTCACTTAGAAATACAGAAAACGCTCAAACTGATTGATGTTTCCCCCACATATAGCTTAATATGTTATTAAGTGTAAATGTCTTGCATGCACAAGCATGTGATAACGGAGAAAAACCTGCATTAAAAATAACAGCATAGTGTTTAGAATCCAAAACCATAAATCTAATCCATATTTTCTATTTGTGCAAAGACTGCAAAGGTAGGATTGGAAATGGTAGAGCCTGGAATGAAGAAGATAAAGATGGAGGGATGGTCAGACCTTCCTCACGAATTGTTTTATGAGATAACCAAGAAGTCACTGAGTGTTATAGACTATCTCATCTTAGGCTCTGTCTGTAGAGGATGGAAGTCATTTGCTGAAGAGTACAAGAAAGAGTTTCTGGCATCCCAACCTCCACTTGCTCTCTTCTTCTCGTCGAAGGCTATTTCTTTCTATAGCATCTTTGATCAAAGGTTGTACAAGGTATTACTGCCCAGCCCTATAAGCAACCAAAACAGATGTTTTGGGTTCACTTGTGGGTACTTGGTGTTTCTAGACAAGAAGAATAGGAGGGAAGATTCTCAACTTTGGCTGCTGCATCCTTTCACAAGACATGAACTTCGTTTCCGTGAACCTCCAAAACCTTATAATCGTGTCATCCTAGCTTCTGTAGCTACTCCGGTGCCAGAGTTTTTGCTCGTAGCCTTTTGCCAATTCCTGCCATGTTTCCAAGTTTGTAGATCCACACAGACCAATTGGACTCAATTTGATCTTAAAAACATTCCTTTTTCTTGGAGGATTCGAGATGCAATTGTGTTCAAGGGTAAGATATATGTTTTAACTAGTGAGGCTGAAATTGGAGTACTAAATCTGAGTCCTCATCTTCATGTGACCCTGCTAAACGTGGGACATGGTCCACATATGGATATGAATCGTGGAGTTCAGTGCTTAGTTTCTGATGGACAGCACCTGATGATGGTTGTATCTTCAATAGCATCCATCCAACATACAGTTTACGAGCTAAATTTTGTGCACATGGAATGGATGATGATGGTGAATTTTGCAGATCAAGCACTGTTTTTGGGTCGTTCAATGGGCTCAGGATTTTGCAACATAACCAGATGGGAAGGTAGGCAACAACCTTCTAATTGCATATACGAACTTGGAAGCCGCAATCGCAGATACATTGTAAGTTTCTTGGATGGTAGACATCATATGTTTTCCCAGGGAAACCATATGCCTAATGATTCCCTTTTTGATCCATTCTGGTATTTCCCACATCTGTCTTACAATGTGGATTCTCTGTGTCTCTCTGATGACTAGTTAGGACAACTTCTGGTTCACTTCCCATGCAATTTTAGCTATTGAACAATAATTTGGACATGCAGTTCTTATAATTGTTTTCTGATCTTCATTTTCGATTTTCCCTTAGTTCTTTTTGATGGTTTCAAACTGCCAACTGTTGTGGCTCTTAAGAAGTCCTCTTGTACAGTACACATAGTACATATTACATGTGCAGTTTCTTTTGTGAGATGAAAATCTAACACCTTTTTTATCCTCTTCAGCAAATTTTTTCCTATAATATTGTTACTTCTACTATTATTAATGTTATTGGTATTGGCTTGGTTCTATGTTTTATAATAAAATTAATGAACTTGGAACAAAATCTACCATCCATTTAATAGCTGGGACACACATAAAATGTGAGCAGAGGACCAAAATGTGCAGGGATTTTTAATTTAATGTGCGAATAGATCATTACAATGGAGACTTTTTTTTTTTTTTTTTTTTTTTGACTATCTGGAAAGTGTGAGTGTGACAATTGTTTAATATATATGATGGCACCTTAATTTTTGCCTGTGTGGTGTGGTGGCATGAGCCGATAGTAGAGAGAAATACATGGTCAATGGCATGTTAAATGCTTCTTCCTTCACTGTCACAGTCGCTGAAACTAAACTATATATACTCCAAGTATTAATGGAACCAAAATAAACAAAATTTATAGTATCAACGGGCGAAATTTAATCCCTTCTTGCACCACTTTCATCATTATTCATTGCCACCACGGCTGTGGTGTGGTGGTCATCTCACTAGTTCTAACTACTTTATTATGGCAAGGATAATAGATTCAAGCTAATACAAACATAAATTTTTTATCCCACTTTTATGTTTCATTTTTTATTCTTTACCAACATGGTATGCCGTGAGTTTGATTTTTTTTTTTTTTTCCCATTTTAAACCTTAATTATTTTATAAGAAAAATTAAACGAATGCATTGCAAGTTGTGATTGAAAGAGTATAAAGTGAAACACAAAAAATAATGGTGAGCTTCTAGAAAAGTAATATTGTTCAAATTATGGTTTTCCATTTTAACATGCATGTTGTTATAAAAAAAGTTTTGTTTCTTTAATATCATAAGGGTCTGTTTGGGATCAGTTTATTTTGCTAAAATTGATTTTTTTTTTTTTTTTTTTTTGCTAAAAGTACTATAAATAAAGGTAAAAGTGAGTTGAAATAGTACAATGAGACCTATAAATAGTACCAAAAAGTACAATGGGGTCATGAATAATAGCAAAAATAAGCTAAATAGTAAAATAAGGTAACTTTTTTTATTTTTGTCAAACACACTAAATAGTGCTAAAAGGTTGCCTTTCTCTTTCTCAAACAAGATCATTTTTATTTCATTTTAAATTAAGAGAACCTACTTTACAATTAAAATTTTGCTGCAACCTGGATCTAACAAAGTATAAATTGTTGACACTATATACAAGTTAATTTAAATTTGCAATATTAAATTTAGTTTTAACTTTTAATCTCTTCAAGATTAATAGATAAAGTACACCTTAAGAGCACTAGCATTAGGGGTGTTACACCCCTAGTTTCTATTTTACAACCCAAGACACCTAAAACTCACTCCATCCGGGTTTGTAAACTTAAAAAACTTTGCAACCCATGAATAGTAAAGGTTGCAAATAGGTTGTAAAGAAAAATAAAAATTTAATCTTCTTCGTTGTGTGTGAAGAGAAAAAGAGAGTGGGAGGAGAGTATTTTTTATTATTTTATTAGGTAATTTGTATTATTTTATTTGGTTGAATGTAAAAATAAAAACTGAGATAAATGGTGAGTTGTAAAATGAGTTAGTAAAATAAATAAAGTGTTGTTTGAGGATGCAATATATATATATTTATATATATTTATATTTGGCATCCCCAAATGCTAATGCTCTAACAAGATATAATAAATCACATTAAAATAAAATTTTTTTTTTTTTCCTAAACTTTCATAGAAGTTTGGACAATCCACTACAACCACTTCATCAAAGAAAGGACTTTAAGTTCTTACAAGAGAGGTTGGAAGCCAAACTGAATGGGTGGAGAAGTAAGACTTTATCATGGGCAGGAAGATCCACCCTAATTAAAACGGTGGCCCAAGCGTTACCTACATACACAATGTCTACCTTTGACATCCCCACTAAGGTGTGTGACAAGTTAGATGCTTTGACTAGGAAATTTTGGTGGAATCCAAAAAACCCAAATGGAAGGTATTTGGCTTGGGTGGCTTGGGAAAAACTTTGTCTACCTAAAGGAAGTGGAGGGATGGGATTCAGAAAGAGCAGGGATTTTAATAAAACTCTTTTGGCTAAGCTTGCTTGGATGATTGCTTCAAATAGGGACAGTTTGTGTATGAACCTTTTGAGAAGCAAATACAAGGTAAGGAAGAATTGGATTCAAAGTGAACCTTCTAAAAATGCTTCCCCAACTTGGAAAGCTATTGAGAAAACCAAACCCCTTATTGCTAAGGGTGCTTGTTACCTTGTTGGAAATGGTACTTCAATTAGTATATGGGAGGACCCATGGATTCCATGGCTAGATGGGTTTAAACCAACTCCAAAGGATGACTCAATTCTACGAAACCCTTTGATGGTATCAAACTTGATAACTACTGAGGACCATTCTTTGGAATCTACCTCTGCTTAATGAGCTGTTTAATTTTGAGTTAGTTGAAGCTATCAAAAAAACTCATATTCCTTTGAGGAGCAGAGCTAATAAACTTATCTATGTCCCGGATAGCAAAGGGGCATTTTCTGTGAAATCTGTTTATAAGGCCAACCAAGACCCTCCTTGTGGAAGCTCCACAGTTCAGTGGCAAAAGATATGGAAGATCAAAGCTCATGACAGAATCAAAATGCTTCTATGGAGAACTAGGTCCAATGTTCTACCAACCAAAAACAACCTGGCATTAAGAATAGGGACATCCGATCCAAACTATGTGCTTTGTGGTAGTAAACCCGAAACAAAACTCATTTATTCTTTCATTGCCAAGTTGCAAGGGCCATCTGGTTTGGATGTAGTTGGGGCATAAGAACTGACAAAATGAATATTGCATCAAACAAGGACATCCTCAAAGTAGTCTTGAATTTGGATGAGCTGAGTACTTTTCAAATGGCAGTCACCATAGAGGCTATCGGGCACCTCAGGAATCGGGTTCGGCATAATGGCGGTGAGGTGAACATTATTTCTACCATATGCAATGTAGAAAACAAAGTAAAGGAATATCTTATGGCTTTGGACCATGAGCATGACAAAGATAGAAGTGAGGAATTAACTTCATGGATGCCCCCTCCAAGAAACTATATAAAACTAAATGTGGATGTTATTGTCTCACAGGCTTTCACCTCCTTAGTTGTGGTGGCAAGAAATGAGTCCGGCGAGGTGTTAAAGGTATGGACTAAAATTCATGATTTATGCTCTCCTACTCAAGCTCAAGCAGCTGCAATTCAGTGGGCTCTAAATTTGGCTATCAATGAAAACTGGAGCAACATCGTTGTGGAAGGAGACTCAAAAATATGTTTAGATGCCTTGTCCAAAGCTCAAGAACCATTTGATTGGTCCATTTCCTCCATCACTTGGGATACTACTGTTTTGAGTGTATTTTTTGATAATTGTAAGTTTTGTTGGGTTAAGAGATTTCTGAACTTAGCAACTCACTCAGTTGCTAAATATGCTATTGCTCTTAAGGCAGGCTTCTTGTGTAATAACTATGATTTGCCTCCCCCTATCTTGAAAGCTTGTAGGCAAGATTGGGGTACCTTTTGTAATTCTTCTTAGTTTAATGAATTGGCTGGTTATAAAAAAATAATAATAATAAAAAAAAAAAAAAAACACTTCATAAGACCATACATTGTTCAAGAAACTCAACAAACAACCATTCAAAATGGAACTTTCACTATTCTTGTTTCTCAAAAAAAAAAAAAAAAGAACATTGGTGAATCAAAATGGATAGTATATCCATGATTATCCATACAACCATCAAAAATCAATAAGTCATTGTCAATATATTACAAATTAAGTTCGTAACTAAACCCACGGGTTTATTGAGTTTAGATCCACATTTTTCGAACATGGAGAGCTCGGAATAGATTACATGGACATTGGACGAGAAAAATTGCGAAACAGTCTATTTTTAGGAAAAAATTAGGCGCGTGGCATGCATTCAAAGTTATTTAGTAAGTTGGACTCTTTTTGAAAGTCGAGTTTGGCAAACTCGACTTTGGGCTGGAAAACGAACACTATAGTGGCATTTATTTTAGTGGCGTTTGTCAAAAACGCCACTATAGTGTTCGTTTTCCAGCCCAAAGTCGAGTTTGCCAAACCCGACTTTCTAAAAGAGTCCAACTTCCTAAATAACTTTGAATGCATGCCACACACCTAATTTTTTTCGTGAAAGTAGATTGTTTCGCGATTTTTGCCGACATTGGACCCACCCAAGATATAAACTTTAAACTCTGCTTTCATGGAAATTTTTTAAAAAATATTTTTTTATAATTATTTGCATTATTTTTTTGTTAGGTGCTTCGGCATTAGCTCAAAGTCCCAAAAAAACAAGTGAACAACGTTCGAGAGGAAAGAACGTTGTAGGCTTGGTGCTATTGTCAGTAAAGGAGAGGTGTTTAGTGTGACTCCTGTTCTTTTCTCTTTTTCTTTTTTGCTGTTTGATGTTAGCTCATCTCTCATACTCAAAATCAATCTGGATTGGGTAATTTGGTATTAAAATTGATATCTTTGAGTTGTTTATTTAAGCCACTGGTCATAATTCTTGGTTAACTCATCATGTCGGGATTCTTGTCACTTGACAAACTTAACTAGTTATTGAAAGTAACAAATTGTAACTTGTAAGTCTCACTGGCACAGTATAGTGAGGGATTCAAACCCCAGTTCTTCTCATGAGAAGAGGTGGACAATGCAACTCACAAACAATTTAACATTAATTTTGAATGAATGATTTAGGAGTAAATAGAATAACAAATAAATTAAAACTAAGTTTGTGCTTCCATTACAAGATACCGAACCACACAGTATATCATAGAACTAGAAGTCTAGAACCATATCTAAAAACTGACATACAGAAAAACCGCTAACTCAATTCCTTTACCCAAAGTGATCACATTCTCCACGCCTAGTAACTTAGAGGGGAAAAAAATTATTATAGTGTAATTACCTATCAAGTTTGATAAGATCTCAAAATATATATATATAGAACAGGACTTAAATACAGTATCTTTTATTTATATATATATATATATATATATATATATATATATATATATGTATTTATACACTACATAAATTATGAATCAGTAACATTTTAGACTATTGAATAAATAAATAAAACATCTTATATTTCAAATGTATGTTAGATAAGGGTTTTGCAGGTCGGCTAATAATTTTTAGTGATTATTCCTCCTTATTTATTGTAACTATTGAATTTCTTAGAAAATAAATAAAAATCAAATACCTAAAAATGAATCTTTATTTGTTGGCTGATATAGAAGTAATAGAAATAATCAAGTGACTTTTTTTTTAAGCATTGCTCACTATCTAAATTAAGTCTAAATACCTAATTAGTACCTAATATTTAAAGGGAAAACTTAGATTTTTTATAATAAAAAAATTATAGAAAAATAAAAAAATAATTGACATTTTTTATAATTTTTGTATTTATTTTGTATGAAAATGGTATCAAAACATTTACAAAACAGTCCATTAATAAATGGTCTAAAAACACTACCACGGTCCACCTGTATTAAAAATTAAAAGAAAAAGTTTTAGCGTTTAAATCACTTGCATCCCAGCAAATACTCAGTAAAAAGATCCCCTCTTTCTGTGTCTCTCACTTTGACTCCAAAAGAACCGTTAGAGTTGAGTTGATAGTCCGGTACTTGTTTTCTGCAGCACTACTACAAACTACTTTACTTTCTTTCTTCTTTCCCGTAATCATAGAACACACTCTCTAAATTCCTTTGCTTTTTATATATAAAATTTAGATACCATATTATTTACAAAGCCATTGTATGAGAAGCTAAAAGATCTAGTAGAATTTTCGAACATGGAGAGCTCGGAGGAGAAGGTGGTCGCCGTTATCATGGTGGGTGGACCCACAAAAGGTTTATAAACTATAAACTCTGCTTCCATGGAAATTTTCTTCATTTTTTTATATAATTTTTTTGAATTTTGTATAATTATTTGATTTTTTTTTTTTTTTTTTTGGTTGTTGGGCAGGGACTAGATTTCGACCTCTTTCATTCAATACTCCTAAACCCTTATTCCCTTTGGCTGGTCAGCCAATGGTTCATCATCCAATTTCAGCTTGTAAAAGGGTTAGCTTATTTAAAAATAAAAAAATTCCCATTTCACTTTGTTTGGTTACTGAGAAAATTATGGCATCTTGGCATTTACTAGTTGAAAGGATAAATGGGATTTTCAATATTGGAGATCAGAGTTATATATGTTTTTTGAATTGCTTGGTGGGATTGTTTGGTTTCTGTTGTTTTTGTTGTAGATACCAAATTTGGCCCAGATTTTTTTGATTGGATTTTATGAGGAGCGTGAATTCGCGCTATATGTGTCTTCAATATCCAATGAGTTGAAAGTACCTGTGAGGTGAGTAGTGAGTGAATTTTGAATTTTTTTGTTGTGTGATGGTTGTAAAATGCTTTGACAATGTTGGAATGTTGGATCACCAATGAGCATTGGCTCAAATGACACTCCTTCCTCTCATAAGGTTGGGTGGAGGATCAGGTCTGGATTCAACTAGGTGTGTGCATATCTTAAAGTGGTTTCTTGTTGATTGTGATGAATCTAGGTATTTGAAAGAGGACAAGCCACATGGTTCGGCTGGTGGGCTTTACTACTTTAGAGATATGATCATGGAAGACAGCCCAGTATGAACTCTGATCTTGTTTATCATTCTTTTTTGCAATATGTTTTTTTTTTTTTTTTTTGGGGGGGTGTCCAAGCATGAGAAATCAAGCTTTGCTCTGTTACTTTTTGAAGGTGCTTATTTCTGTAATTAATAGAATAAATGGTGAACTTGTTATATGTGTGCGTTAGTACTCATACATACATCTACTTCCTTTGTGCAGTCGCATATCTTTTTGCTGAATTGTGATGTTTGCTGCAATTTTCCACTACCTGACATGCTTGGTGAGTTTCACTCTATGTATGATGTGTGTTAAATGGCTTATGAATATAACTTTTGTTTCAGATAAATCATGTTCATATATGACATTTATTATAATGATATATTTGTTTCTTGTTATGTACATAAGTTGTAGAAAATGTAATTGTTTCGCTTGTATTGTTCTTTTCAACAGAGGCCCATAGAAGATACGGTGGGATGGGAACAATGTTAGTAATCAAGGTTGGTAAATGCATAAATGCAGAATTATGTTACAACATCATCACCAATTGCAAATGCTCTTCATTTATTATATTCTTTTCTGGCTTTATGTGCAGGTTTCTGCTGAATCAGCAAACCAGTTCGGTGAGTTGATTGCTGATCCAATCACCAAAGAGCTGTTGCACTACACTGAGAAACCTGAGACCTTTGTATGTACAATGTGTACTTTTTGTGCACAGTGTTCTGACTTAATTGGTTTTTGATAGCCTTATTTGATTGCTCAGGGCTCCTCACTTCTGGCCATGTTTAATTTGGGTTAACTATGTTTATGACATGTAGGTAAGTGATCTGATCAACTGTGGTGTCTACGTCTTTACCCCAGAGATTTTCACTGCCATTGAAGGTGTCTCCACTCACAGGGAAGATACAGGTTTGTATTTATGCATCACATCCCTAATTAGTTATTGCTGTGTATTTTAGATTAGCTCCAGTCTACTACAAATTTTCATCATTACAGACTACAGTATTTATGAAAAACTGTTTACTACAACTGCTTTAAACCTTTATGAAAAGCTGGAGACATGTCTTGAAGCTTAAGTCAAAATGACAAATGATTATTGATGGAGATGGTGATGGTGATGGTGATGCATAATGTTCCTTTTTAAAACACAAACATGCATTCCAAATTAGGAAGACAATTATTGAACTTTTTTGGTTAATAGAGTGCATTACAATTTGTGGAATTAACCACAAACAGAGATCATTAGCAATAAATTTACATCTAATCAGATGATGAGAAGTGTGAGATTAACTTGGTAATGGAATATGGTTTGTGAGCAGTCTTTAATTTCTTGAGCCCTTATGACAAGTTGAATTGTTTGATTTAAATTATTAGCTATACTAAAATAAAAGAATTATTTTTCTTGGATCAGCACAGAATATTTAAAACATGACTTAGCTGAGTATTTCAAGTACTTAATGAAATGGAGATGCTGCTTGTTGTAGTCATTAAGTTCTCACAAGATCATTTGGTGTGGAATATGCAAAACAAGTTTTCCATCCTGTTTGAATCTGACTTCTTCTTTCTTTTTCTTATTGCAGCCAATCTACGTCATGTGTCCAACTTTGAAGCCTTTCATTCTTTGACAAGGTTTAACTTGTACTATTACTTTCATATTGAAAAGCATAATTTTAATATGTTATGGAGCTGATATTCAGAAAACACAGTGAAAATTTTTAGTTGCACCACAACATGCATCACGCATAGATGCATTGAAACATGAGTTACAGATCATATATATAATTTGATTGTTATATAGATGTTGATCTTGCTTGCATTATAGCAAATGCAAAATGTTTCTAAGCTAGATTTTTCAATGGAAGTGCAATATAGGAACTGGATACATAATTACGCAGGTTTCCTTCTCAGGGCATGAAAGCAATATTACACTTCACATTATGAAGTAGTGGAGCATTGCTGTTTGAGCTTCCATGTGTTTTTATAGAATATATTCATGACATGTATTATATTCTTTGCAAATATGTTCCCTTTTCACTGTAATTACAAATTCACTGAATTATATATAGCATTTTTTAGACAACGTTTCTTTGATTCATCTGTTGATTTATGAAAGCTGCAGTTTGTTTCAGTTGTCATTTGCTGATTTTTGTTTCTCTTAACAGAAACCTTCCTAAGGATTTTGTAAGATTGGACCAAGATATTTTGTCACCACTTGCTGGAAAGAAGCAATTGTATACATATGAGACCATGGATTTCTGGGAGCAGATAAAAACTCCAGGGTACAACAATTGTGCCCATATTTTCAATCTTTTTCCAATTATTCATAACTTTGGATTACATTTCCTCATTTAAATCTGTCTTGATTACAGAATATCTTTAAAATGTTCGGCTTTGTATCTTGCCCAGTTCCGATTGACTTCCCCCCATCTTTTGGCTGGTGGAGATGGTACTAAAAGTGCTACAGTTATCGGTGATGTTTACGTTCATCCATCTGCAAAAGTTCATCCAACTGCAAAGGTAGTGTCACCTCATCTCCTTCCATAATCTGTATGCTAGCAGTACCCCCTATTCACTGTTCTTTAAAAATGTTATTAAAATATATATATATATATATATATATATTGATGAGAATCAATATATGAGATACCCAAACGTCCATTGGTAGTAACCCATTGAAGTACTATGGAATCAAATGTATAACAGTATGAGCTAGAAATAAGTAGGCTTCAATAGTCGGTTAGCTCATCCATTGTGGTTCATTACCAATTGCAAATCCCAATATTTGATACTTAGCAAGTAAAACCCAATAATTTGAAAACATTTGGGGTGAATGTTCTAGGATGGTAGGAGCAAACCCAGTAAACTCTTAATTTGGAGGAAATGAGAGGAGGATCAAATAGATTAATATTTGATACGTAGTTATGCCTGACACAACTAATTTTAAAGGTAGGATTTCAATGTAATGCAAAGAAAATGGAATCATGTCCTTCAAAATTATCAAGCATTCTGGCTAACTTGGCTTTGGACAAGCATTTGCATGTACACCAAGCACACAAATTCTTTAAGGGGCCTATACTGAATATTAATACTTCTTTTACTAGGCTGCAACCCAAGAATTTCCTGTCTTTGACTACTTTGAATTTTCTATCTTTTCACATCTCTCCCACCCCACCCCCTGCTCCCCTCTTTCCCTCTCCACTTTTCCATGTGAATTTTCTGAGTTGCTTTTTTGAACAGATCGGTCCCAATGTCTCTATTTCAGCAAATGTTCGTGTAGGTGCAGGCGTAAGGCTTATAGGTTGCATCGTCTTGGATGATGTTGAAATTCAGGTACAGAATTGGATATATAAAAAGACTACATGATAAATACATAATAAGCTATGATACCTAGAAGCTGATGATGGTGTATTTTCCTGTTCTCATACAACATTTGATAAATTGCTCCTTTCTTGACAGGAAAATGCTGTTATCATAAATTCTATTGTTGGATGGAAATCATCTCTTGGCAAATGGGCACGTGTCCAGGCAAGTGCAGTGATGCAGTTTTCATTATGTTGTATTCCCTAGGATCATTTGGGGTGCATTTGTATAAGCTGTTGGAAAACTATGTTTTTAAAATGATCGTTTGTAAAAAGCTATGAGGAGTTGTGGTTACAAGACAGAGTTTTGGGTTTTAAAAACGCTCTTTTAATCTCCCAAAACGCCTAACCAAATAGACCCTTGAGGAGTGACCTGATGTTAACTGAGTGAGAATAGCACCTTTTATTTTTTATTTTATTGGACAGAATTTTTCTTTAAAGGAAGGAAAATTTTTTTTGAATAAATGAAGCTTCATTTTGACCTTGGGGTCAAAGTTTACGCTTGAGGTATAATTGAAGGCTTATTGAAATAAATTAGTTTAGCAATCCAGTTAAGTTATTATATTGTGCCACTCAAGCACAAAGAAATCATCTTACTCTTGTGCTTATCAACAAACATTTCATTCCTTTGAAAGACAACTGCGTTACCAACATTTTTACTAGAATTTGCTATCACCATGGCTCGTTCTAAATCTCGAGTCTTATTTGAACCTTGTAAAATCAAATATGTTCATGTCATTCCTAGCTATTGTGGCTGACTAAAATTCAATTGACTGATTCAGGCTGATGGAGACTACAATGCAAAGCTTGGAATTACTATCCTCGGTATGCATCCTCTCTTTCTCGTTTGTGTCTTATATATTTCAAGGCTTTTGATGTTACAACAGGTGTAATTCCAATGTTCTTCGCTGATGTTGACTATTAATTTATCATTTTCACAGGAGAAGCAGTGACAGTGGAAGATGAAATTGTGGTGATAAACAGCATTGTTCTGCCAAATAAGACTCTTAATGTCAGCGTACAGGAGGAGATTATCTTATGATATCGAAGATACAGAGATCCTGCAATGCCTCTTAGTTTTGTTGTAATTTTATCTTTTTCTTTTTTCCTCATTTGTGTTCTTACAGTGGAACTATATGATTGAGGTACAGGAACAAACTAGACCAAATATCCCGGCCATATCAATTGTAATGTTGGATAGCTGATTGCGGATTTATAGACTTGCAATATTTTTGAATATGAATGAGAGGTTTCTGATATACGAGTACTACTGGTAAATCACCTTCTAATTTTTCATATACCCCAGGGAAATCTGCTCTCAACTGAATATCCAATTTCAGTTGCCTCTAGAACTACATCCAAGTCAATTTGATGGCAGCTGCCAACTGAAATTTCATCCGTTGGAAATTTTCATTGAAGGAATCCATGCCCATTGAATATATTTAAAATCATTCTTCTAATTTTTTTTTTTTTTTTTTTTTTTTTTTTTTTTTAGTACCCTTTTCTCTATGTAAGTGAGGGGAGGGGTTGAGCATGGTTTATGGAGGCATACAAGGTTGAGCTGATGCCAATTCATGAAATTGTAGTCATTGTATGCCCTGTTGATAATGGAACTGTCTCAATTGAACAATAGACTAGAAACTCGTGGATTAAGATCCAATGCAATACTGAGGTACTCACTATCTGGTAGGTACTAAATATTTCATACAAGCACTCGAAATAGATAGTAATATAATAAAACAAGGCTGCAAGAAGTAAACTATTTATGTTTAAAATTCTGTTGTGTGGTTGGAAGAAGTACCAAACCATTTACTGAACTAAAAATAATATAAAAAATATCAATACAAAAATTTATAATTGTCACACGTAATTATTATGCATTGTGTTAGGACTAGTGGGATTAATTATTAAAAGTACAATTATCGCATGTGCTTTCCACTTGTAGACTGAATGGTTTATTAATATTATCACCTACTTGTTTCTCAAAAATAAAAAAATAAAAACAATATTATCACCTACTTTGAAAAAGTATGAATAAGAATGAATCATTGTGAACGTCCACTCAGCACAGCCCAGGAAAAAATATTTACATATCACCATATATATTGGCCAGTATACCTCATTTTTCCTATACATCCAAAAACACCCTAAAAACCACAAAACAAGGATTAAAATGATATTCCATTTGACAAATTTTTAATTACCAATCATGCATAAACTGTTGTATAAATATATTAGCAATTTTGTTCCAGTTACTGATGCCCACTGATCTCTCTCGGACTCAATAAACAAAAAACAAAATATTTGAGTTGGGAAAACAATAAAAATAAAAACTTGTCTTACGCATTAATAAGGCAATAAAAAATAATAATATACTTTTCATACATTATTATTCAAGAATCAAGATATTAAACTAAAATATGGATTTCAAACTCATTTTTTTTTTTAAAAAATTTCAAAAATTAACCACTAAGAAAAATTTCAAACATATTTGAAGTTTACAGAGCTAAATATAAATGCTACGTGCCAAACGTAGTACTTACAAGCAAGTCAAAAGTAAGAATTTTCTATCAAGTATTTTGCAAACAATCCAGTTAATTGTACACCAAAAATATATCATGCCGATATGCTTTAGTGAACTTCCTCAGCAAGGTTAACAACCCAGTTATTCACAATGTCCCGTGACTTCTAAAAATTGTCTCTGCCCATCCATAGCTTTGGATTGATCAGATGTTTCAGTGAGAAAGCAGATCATTGATGATTCATCCCAAGAGATTGGCAGTGTGCTATGAAGAATCAGTCTTCACTAAGCCAGAACAATTAGCATCAGCAAAGTCAACTTATTCATTGGTGCGGCCGTAATTCCATTTTGTAAGCCTGTATTTCCATGGGAGAGATGAGCACATGTCCTTCTTGAGCAACATCTGCAAGCTGCTCAGTGTATCCGAGCATCTCTGTGTCTTCATGCAAAAGATTCAAAGAAGTTGCTCTTGCATTCCGTACTGCAAGCCCCTTGAACATGTAGAACAGATTCACTGGCTCATCAGCAAACCTGACGCATTGTGATCTGCCCTTCCGACAGAATGAAGAATCCCAATGATACCTTTGTAAGATTAGAACAAACCTAGGATCTTCAGGCGGGGTCTGAGAATATTTTGAAGGCCGAGGAACCTTAAGGCCCACAATATGCAAGTCACATGGTAAGGGAGCAGCTAAAGGAGAGAACGATCTTGGGAGTGGCTGCATTGATAAGTCCTGTGCCTTCTTCGCAACGAATGCATGTAATGGATAGTTCAAATGAGCACCAACACGATGAGAAAGAAGAGAGGGGCTCAAGGGAAAAGGATTGGAAACCGAGCTTAGAGTGGTGGAAATGTTGGATTCCACAAGGATGTGGAAGACTACATTCATAGGACGATTATCCATCACTCCTTGCCCAAGACCACGTCCATCGTCTCTTACCAATCGGCGGTCAAGCATAATCTCTAACCATCCCTCTTTAAGGCTTGCCACACCCAACGACTGTCGAGTATGCACAGAAAACCGCTGACCATTGGATGCTTGCATGAATGCAAGAGAAGGCATAGGGTAGTAATTTCCCTGCAGTGGGATCTTGTCGTAGGTTTCTCTCCGGCTCATCTGAAAGCCATTTAGATCAGAGTAAAAGATCCTTTTGTTATCAATATCTGTCTTGTATCTAACTATTAACTCCCTGTCATTAAAATCATTACCAAGAAGCTCAACATGATATTCCTTCTCAATGAGAAACTCCTGTATAGTGTTATCTCCATTATATATACGGGTGCTATGGGAGATGGGGGATTTCTCCCATGCTGTCTTTGGATAAGAGTACACTTCCTGCATCAGATGGCCTTCAGTGATCACCATCTGCCCACCAGCTTCAATAATAGGTTGTGAGTCACCATCAGGTTTAAATAGGTAAGCCCCACCGGTACTAGAGTACATACCAATTTCTTCACCCACAAAATTTTGGGAGCCATCTTTAAAGCTTATTTTCTGTAACAAGCCATGATTGACATCAAAGGAAAGTGTCTGATGCTTGTTCTGGATTTCAGCCACATCCCCTTCTGCTTTTGAGCAAGCATATGGAATGGGACAAGTTAATGAATTAGACTCAGAGTAAAGTTTTAGTCTTGCTGGTTTAGCCTTCTCACACCCATCAAAGCCATTAGCAATGTAATATGTTTGCAACCCCAGGGCAGGAACAGAAACTTTCCAGTGGACACGATGCCTCCCAGTAAAAATCTTGTTTTTGTCATTCTGCAATTCAGGAGAAATTTGGCTTTGAATGCATGTCCAGTTTGAGTCCAAAACAGCAACATCTGGCCTGTTAACTATAACCATCACAATCTCTTCTCTTGTTTGCTCCGAAGGATTAAAAAAGACCACTGAATGATGAGTTCCTTCACGGGCACTGATTGCCTTATGCACTGGCTGAACATCATATTTGGATCTCACCTGTTCTGACTCAAACTGAGAAGGGTTTTGATCCAATTTGTCATGACGGATACCAAGCAGACCTTCTATGGCTTTCGACATAAAAATCTGCAAATCCTGCAAAGAAGCATGCATCCGATTCCCATAGTCCTGAACCACATGATCCTTAGCAGTACCAGTGACACCATCATGATGCTGGAACAGAGCTAAGTTTCTTCTTGCAGCTGTCAACTTGTGGGAAAACCCCATGGGCAGCCTTTCACATTGCGATCTATGGCAATACCCAAGCAATAAAGCCATCATCATTTCTGTGGCACGCAGTGTTTGCTCTAGTACCCGATCAACAGCCTTGAAGAAAGGCCTTGAAACGTAATAGCCACTCCAATAGTCCTGTTGCCTATCAGAATAAGTAAAGAAGTCACCTGATAAAGAAGGAAAACCTTCAAGCTGACCAGACCCAACCTCACCAGGACGTGAATAATTTACCCTATCAGCCTCCTCACGCAGGGTTTGAAAGTAGTCTTCTAGAGTACCAAACTTTGCCTCCGCATTTAAACTTGGATTAGAATTGATATAATCAAATAACAATTGGTAATTCCTAAACTGAGCTTCTGCTTCATCAGTGCTGACATAACGGAAATCGTCTCCAAGAGGAACAAGAAGTGTATTTGTCCGGTATAGAGTTGACTTCTTCCTGTATTGATCTAGTAATAATAGTGCCCTCTCCTGAACATTATCCTGATCGGTCTCTACTGGATGCTGTCCCCAGGGGCAAAGTTCATACCCAAAGTTATGTGATCTAGCAAAGTCAAACTGGCAACAAATAGCAGGCTCCGGCCCACAAGTATGTGGAATATCATATGAATAGAAGGGCATCATATGGACAAAAATATCAGTAGATTCTTCAGCATCCCAGCTCTGGCGCCATATGTATTCCAGATTCTTTTGAAGCGAGAGTTCCTTCTTCAGCTCATAATGGGTCCTCTGGATAAGCATGTTCTCAAAACCCATACGACGGAGAAGATATGCCATGGTAGGTGAGTAACCAAATGGATCTATTGCCCAAGAATTTTTAGGAATTACTCCTATTGTCTCATTCAACCACCTATTCCCCTCTGTGATCTGATACATGAATTGCAGAGTCAGATCAGCAACTCAAAATGAGATAAGAATTCAATAAACATTTCTGAATACAATAGTACCAGAAACACAGAGCTAGCCAATTCCTTGACCATGAATATAAACTCTTTGAAACAAAAATGGCTATTTCCCAGCATGCAAAGCTATGCATATGTGATGAATATATGAATATATATATATATATATAGTATTCAATTTTCAACAAAGAGCCAGAATAACCAAACACATAGCAGCATAGACTGTACCAAAGAACACTACAAAAACATAACAATGCCCAAAACTAAAATGGCACTTTGTCACCATACTCACCACCCTCACATATAAATTGACTCCAAGATGTCATAAATGTTCCAGATGACAAATCCCAGAGAAGAGAAATATAAAGAGTGATCTAGGATGGATTGGGGAATCTAACAATCGCGTGTTTGTGATAGGTTTAAGGTAAGGAGAATTTGTAAAAGTAGGGTTTAGATCTTTAAAAGGAAGGGTTTTGCAATTCTTTAGGTTACGCTGTTACAGTGTTTTCACCATCATGAGCATGCAGTAATCTATCTATTAAAAAAATTCTGTTACAAAAAAAAATAATAATTAAAAAAAAAAAAAAGGTTAGGATTCAAGAATAACCAAGGTTTCTACAGGGAAGGAGAAAGATTTAATTTAGAGCCGTAAAAGAGGTGAGAAGAAACTGTTATCAAATTTGTCCACAAGCTGTAAACAATAACCGTGAACTGTAGCATAAATAGTGCAGATGTAAGGCAATAGTAGCAATGTTAAAAGAGAAGAGAGAGAGAATAGAGAAAGGAAGTAAGAAAAACATACTAAAGCCATCGTGTCACAATACTTAAAACACTTAATTCTTCTGTTGATCAACTTTCTACCATATGGATAAGCCCAAAATCTAAAACCCAAGGCCCACAACCAGGACTCGTAATGGATGATTACTAAATTATGAAAATAACATTGACTCTCTAGAAAGGAAAAAAAAAAACTACTAAATCAAGCATTAATAACCTGATTAACTACCACAGACACTTCTTATTGGGTGTTCCCTTAATCTTAGGTCTCCAAAAAGGACTTTTCCTCTAGCCATGCAATGGTTGCACCATTAAAGAAACTCATAAAATATAAACTTGTAATATCATAACACAATAACTAAACACACAAGATTATCACAAAAAAATTAACACTAGTCCAACAAACCCAACATCAGATGGTTAATAAATAAAAATCACAACATAGATTTGCACATGCCCTGAACTATGAGAGTATTTAACTCCATTGAGTGTCACATGAAGAATGCTCAATGAAAAATCTATAAAATTGTAACAATAATAAAAGAAAATAGGAAAAGGCTTTCAGTTTACCTGCTCGATAATGGCAAAATAATGTGAATTGGCCTGCATCAAGAAAGAATGCCATGCAAAGTCAAGATTCCTGTTCATTAGAAAAGTATCTATTCCAATATTAACAATTTGGAGGAAAAAAGTCAATAGAAAGGATGGTTTTAGATATAATCTTAGCCACGATTTATGGATGCTAAGGGTTTTAACTCACAACTGGCCTTATTTTAGTTCAGATAAAAGCCCATGAATATAAATTACCTCATCATTCATTACCCAGCCACCTCCAACAATTTCGAGTTGCCCATTCTTTACTAAATTGATAAATGAGTCTCTTTTGCTCTCAGAGGAATCCTTCCACCATCTCTCCAAATAAGACATCTCTTCCCATATAAATTTGCGCCGAGGATCCTGCACATCAGAAGTCCACAGAACCTTACTAAACCTCATAATTAATATACTCTATTTTTTTTTTTTTTTAAGTAATATACTCTAAAATAAATAAAAACATAAGCTTAGTTTCCTTCTTTTTTTTAAATGAATTCATCAAAAACAAAACTAAGTACAAATAGGTATACCAAAAGATTTCAAAGCCAAGCTTACTTTCTTTTTCCATAATATTAGTACCAATCAAGTATATTACCAACAAAATTAATTTGTTGCGGGTTGATCCCTTAGCATTTTATAAATCTATTTAAAAGTCATCAGAATATCCCCCCACATAACAACCTCTTCTTCTAACCTTGGTTTCTATATAGAAAAATCCAAACCCAAAAAGTAAAACCGTTTACATGTTAAACCTCTTTGTTTTAGCAACAAGTTCATCAATCACCTCCCAAAAAACAAACCATCATAAACAAATTTCAATCACAAACCAAGTCAAAAACCAACAAAAAAAAAAATCAAAAACTTTTAAAACCCACAATTTGATTCAACAATCCCAATACAATTCAAACCCCCTTTAAAAAAAAAAAAATTCATTCATAAGAATCAAAACCCAGCTCACCATTCGATTCATCATTTCCACTACAATTCAAGAAAGCCAATATAAAATTAAAATTTTTAAAATAATAATAAAAAGAATCAAAACCCACTTTACTATTTGATTCATTAATTCCAATACAAATCAACCTTCATCAATCACCTCTCAAAAAAAAAACCATCATAAACAAATTTCAATCACAAACCAAAACATCAAAATCTTTTAAATCCACCATTTGATCCAACAATTCTACTACCATTCAACCCCAAAAAAAAATCATAAGAATCAAAACCCACCTCACAATTTTATTCATCATTTCCACTACAATTCAAGAAAGCCAGTATAAAAATAATTTTTTTATAAAAAAAAATCAAAACAAAAAGAAGCAAAACCCACTTTACTATTTGATTCATCAATTCCAATACAATTCAACCCAAAAGAAAAAGAACACAAAAAATATGCAAAACCCAGTTCACCATTTGACTAATCAATCATTTCAACTACAATTCAACCCACAAAAAAAATAAAAAGAGCAAAAAACCCCCGATTACCTTAGAAAGTGTATTAACAATGGTATCAAGTATATTCCTAGATTGCTTCGCATAATACTCCTCCACCGTGAGCTTCCACCCTGGATCATTATGCGAATGCGGCGCCACGAACACCTTCAACTTCTCCGAATCCCACTCGTTCCCTTCATAACTCACCTTCCACCCTTGCTTCCACGCCCCACCATCCACATCCAAAAACTCTATCTTATCATACAACTGCTTCGTCGTTATATCCACCGCAGACTTCAACACAGCGTCGTTCTCGTTCGGCACTTTCCGAGCAGCCGGCTTTCGCGTGGGCCTGAAAGAGAAGCGCGATGCGCCGAAACCGGGCCTGGAGGATTTGTTGAAGTGGGAAGAGATGGGTCTCGGAACGCCGTACCGGAGGATCACGAGGAGGAAGAAGATGAGGGAGACGATGAGGCCGATGGTGAAGAAGTTTGCGAAGATGAAGTCTTTGAGGGATAATCGCCTGCGGGATTTGCGGGTGAGCTTGGGTTTGGGGTTGTTTGATGAGAATGGGAGGAGTGAGTGGGCCCAGCTCCCTCCTCCTCTCCTGGTGCTGAAAGCCATTTTTGATTGAACCAGATGATCAAATCAAACTGTGTTTTTTTTTGTATGTGTGTGTGCGTGTGTGTGTTTTTGTTTTGGTAATGTTTTTGGGGGATTTGTGATTTGGGATCTATAGGAAATGAAGGATGAGAGGAGAGGAGAGAGGAGACTCACTTGACTTGTGCCTATTTTTTTACAGTGGAAAAGTCTTTCCCGTCTTTCTTTCATGTTTCATCATCATTTTTTTTTTTTTTTTGAAAGTCAAGAGTCTCTCAAAAAATAAAACAAAAACCAAAACCAAATTTTTTTTTTTTTTTTAAGTTCAAACTACAATGTCAAGGAGAGAAATAGGGCACCAGATGATAGATTTTTTCAGGTTTGTGGAGCCCAATGTAATTGAAGTTTCTTGATATTTGGAGAATGTTGTCTATGTGTTAGGTGTATAATTAGAATTTGGCCCCGAGAGAGGTGGCCTAGTGGGTGAGATTCCGCATGCAAGCACAAGGTTCCTCGTTCGAGTCGTGGCGGGTATCATGTGGGGGGTGGGCTCCTAGCTTGCATTGTGCCTCATCTACTAGCTCTCTTGGGGTGATAATGTGAGATTTATGGCACTCCGATCACACGATAGCTATGGTTTAATCCAACATTCCCTAATGGGGTGTGCCACTATTAGGTCACGCCCTAGGAAGTAAGCTACATATAGTCGCTCCCGCCCCTCTTGATTATAAATAAAAAAATTAAAAAAAAAAAAGTGTATAATTAGAATTTATGGCATTTGGGATGTTGAACTTTTCTATATTCTTGAGGAGCACTTATAGGAGTCAAAGTCTTTTAGATGTATTATTCTAACTTGTTCACAAATAGTGTAAATTAAGGGATTGTGTTAGTTAGGGTAGTACGGTTATCATTGGGTTCTCTAGGTTTATACTCAACTCTTTTTTTTTTTTTTGAGAAAAAAAATAAAAGAGACAAACTTAGAGAACCCAATTTGCCCAATTGGTTGATCAAATTTAGAGGATCACAATCAATTTTGATTAATCAAGCAATCAATAGTAAGTCTAATTGTGCAAAAAATGTCAAATTGTCAATTGTTGGCAGGTTTATTCACCTATCACTCAAATAATCCGACTCGTTTAATAAATCACTCTCACTTCTCACTTCTCATATTTATACATTTGCCTCATTAAAACTAAGCATTTATCTCATCATATCTATACATTTGCCTCATTAAAACTAAGCATTTATCTTCGACAATGGACCCATGTCTAACGTTAGGACAAAGAATGGAGCAATCCTTTCCATATTCACCCACCATCGTTGCCATTGTCAACAAGCTACTAGATGGACAAGCCTCGTCAATGATTTAGTCATTGCCCTTATTGAAGAGCCACATAATGGACTTTGATGATTCCAACTAATAACCCGAAAAGGAAGTCGCTATGGATCGTAGCCTTCTCAATCAACATTGAATTTAGTTTTTTTTTTTTTTTTTTTTTTTGTAACCAAATCTAGTTGGATTAATTTGTGGGTTGAGCCTTAACCTGCCTCTATCAATCTGTGCTCACCCCAACAATATGGATATTATAGAAATTTGAATAATGGATACTCCAATTTTTTTTTTTGTAAAACAAATACTTGATGATGTTGCACACTTACAATAACAAATTTTATTTACTGTTTTTATTTAATAAATAAAACCCTTAAAATATCATTTATATTTTCTTAATATTTTTTCTACCAAAACATTATAAATAAGGGTTGTAAGGGCGGTTTTGGGGCCCCGGACCCAACAACAAGCGATTACGGCCCAAAAGACCCTCAACAATGAATTTATAGTGAGTAGGTCACAGAACTAGGTTTTAACAGAGTAAACGTAGTTATAAGCAAGCCATGCAACCATTTGGATGTGGGGATATTCCATTAAGCTTCTTGGGATAACAAATCCCTGTATCTTATGTTTTGTTTATAGAACTCCTTTTTCCTTTTCCCTCTTCCTCTTTTGATCCCCTGGTCATGGGGATTTTCTTCTCTTATATAGCATCCTTCGAACGATAATGACCCTACATTTGTTAATCATCTGGGCCTCTACTTGAGTGCCTGTCCCATAGGACATCCTCCTTCTTTTCTGTGAGTTGCACTAGCCAAGATAATTCTGTTCTCCTGTCCTTTCCACATTAATGCGGCTGGAAAAGTAGCTTCCTCGCATTTAATGCGGCGCTTGTGGTTGCCCCACAATGTCCTGCATTTTCCCTTGATTTTGGATGACCTTTCACCATGTAAAGGGTATGAATCGAACTCCCATTTGGTGCGTCCGAGGAGGCATTCCTCCTTGGACGCCCCTTAAGCAAGCCCGGCCCAACATGATTGGGCTAAGGGGTCCTCTGCCCGTGTCTTCGCTTCCTATTATGGTTGGGCTTAGTACAAGTACCATGGCCCAACATCGATTGGCGAATTTTACCCCCACAATAGCCCCTCAAAATTCCGGCTTTTTCTTCTTGGTCCGAGGAGGAAAGACGGGATTTTGATGCTTACTGGGACGATTCGTTGTGGATTCCTGCTTCACACGTGTGGGGGGCGTGCCCTCACGCGCCTCATTAATGCTAAAGGCGTTTAATGACCCGGGGGAAAGTAATTGCGACTTTTGGGGTTTTACACTCTTTCAATCCAACGGTTGGAGACCGGATCAACGGTGGACAACGTTTCATTTGCTCTAGACGGGAGTATGTCTGTCCAACTCCCTCTGAGTATATAAGGTTTTGAAGGCGTTCATTCCTCATTTTTTACGAACACTCCAAAGATCTCCGAACGTCTCAGAGCCTTCTCCTTCAGCCCGTTCTTACTTTCGCCACCATTCTCTTGAAGACTTCGTCAAGCTTCTTACCCATAAGTGCGCGCTTCTTCTTCGTTATTCTTCATTAGACAAACCGCCTTCACGTTGTCTAGGATTAGAGAGGATGGGTAGGCTTGAAAAAATGGTAGACTCTTCGGCCGGTATGGCGGGCTTGAGGGCGAATTATTGTATTCCACCGGAGGTAGGTTTAGAGTATTGCCATCGGGAGGACATTTTGTTCAAGAGGAGAACAGGGGAAGTCGCAATTCCAATGATAGCCTTCGTGGAAGGAGGAATGACGATTCCAATGGGGAGAATAACTAGGGACTACCTACATGGTCATAGATTGGTCCTCTATCAATGCACCGCGAACCCGTTCCGGATCCTGGGGTGTGCCGACGCCTTAAACGACCGGATGAACCTCGGCCTTTCATAGCACGACGTGGTTCATCTTTATGAATGCCATAAGCTCGGCAACTCATACTACCTAAAGTCCAGGACTGACGAAGTGAGGTTGATATCCTACCTTCCCAAGTCCAGCAAAGGCTTAAAGGACGACCATTTGATCGTTTCCGGACCATGGCATGACGGCCTTCACTGTCCAACTAGGGCGGGAACGCCGGGTGGGATGTCATAGAACTAGATTCCATGAGGAGGACCTTAGTTTTGAGTTCCCCTCCCCTCTTTTTTTTTTTATTTTAAACTTGTTAGTTTGGTTGCATGCCTCCTCGGACTAACATAAACCCTTTAACGGCCTTTGCGGACAAGGAGCAAACATCCCCTCGGCTGAGCTTGGTCAACATCCCTCTAAATTACCTCCGAGGTCTCGAGATCTTCGTATGGCGAGGATGGACAACTACGGTCAGCACCTTTGATTTTGGACTACGTTCCCCTCACTCGATCCTTGGTAGACGTCGGCCAAGCTATAAGGGCTGGCGATCCGAGATTGGCACGCATTGACGTATCCGTACCAGGGTTCCTCGTTGCAACAGACTTACCTCCTATTCACCTGCCTCCCCAACGTGCCTTTCCCCGAGTAGTTATCCCGGAGGAGGAGGCTGGTTCTTCGCATTCATCCTTAGAGGAACAAATAGACCCGTTCAATTTACCGAGGAAGGAGAGGTGTCGGTCGAGAATAGTAGAGCTCTCGGACTTCGACGCCGATCTAGATCTGCGCCTCCTCGGCTCCTCGATCTTGGTTTAGTCATCGCACAACCGATATCGTGAAGAGATCAAGAGGAAGGAATGGATTTGCAGCCAAGGACTGGCCTCGGGGGCCTTCTATCTAACAGGAGCAAGGGGCAATCCTCCAAGGATGTCTCGAAGGGACAAAGCGCCCCTAAGGCTCCTGCTCCTCCTCTCCCTCTCTCGTCGGATGCGGCGCTGCAGCCTATGCCTAACTTAAGGCGAAAAAGGCCTGTAGAAGAAACGGAGGAGGGAGAGATTGGCCGTGAAAAGACCGGGCCTAAAAAGAAGGGCAAGGAGACGAAAGAGCCCCGAGAGAAGAGGACTAGGTCCATTGATAGCCGAGACGAGGCGGCCATTCGTAGGGAACAACGAACATGGTCGCCTAGGATCGAATTAGACGGCGCCCCGATCCCTTGGGATGCGACTTATGGGAATCCCAACGAGGGCGGGTATCATTCTTGGCCAAGGCCCTGCAGCAGCCTCTTCTCTTGCCTCGTGATATGGAGGGCCTCAGAAAGACTCGTCGCCTAAAACTTTTCATGTCATTGAAGAGGGACGTGGCCATGGTAAGTGGGATCTTCTATCTCGTCTCTATATTGTGTACCCTCTTATCGTCATGTTTTAATAGGGTTTTTATTTCCTTCCGAGCGCGAGTCACTCAACAAATTTTTGTTGCTGAGGAATGGGCCAAAAAGCTCGTGAGGATTTGCATAGGGAGGCTCAATCTCGCTCTGCCGCCGAGAAGGCCACCGCGATCTCAAACTGGATTTTGATCGCGCAGTAATGAAATAAAGGAGGTGAAGAAGGCTCATGCGAGTGCGTGCCGGCCTTAAGAATGCCGAAAAGCAAGGCGACGACTGCGCATCACTCATGCCAATCGAGGAGAAACTTACGTGGAGCAAAGCGGGCGGTTTCAAAGCTCAAGGCCGAGCTTGCAAGGACTAAGGAGGAGGCCCGCTTGGCGAGGGAAGCTGCCAAGAAGGCTGTGGCGGCTTCATATGAACGTGGAGTTCATGATACTGAGGTTAGACTGCGGAGAGAAGTTGCCACCGTCTGCGGGGAATACATCACCACGTCCCGAGGTGTAGCCCTGGATCGGGCAGCCTTCCCGGATTCCGATCTCGGGAGGGCCGAGAACATCTTTTTCCCGGAGGATATACGCGAGGTTCCCGACGGGGTTGCCTCCACCGAGCCTCTTCCAACAGACTCCTCTATTCCCGAGGTCAGGGGCACGGAGCAGGCTGCGCAGGGCAAGTCACCCGAGGACAACCTTCGTATCAGTGAGATCCTTGCACGAGCCAAGGAGATTGCCCCGGAGAACCAGGCAGCAGATGATCAGCCCGCTCCGACTCGGGGCTCTTAGGAAAGTAGTATAGGAATTTATTTGTTTTGCTTTTCCTGTTTTGTTCTGTTTTGCGTTGTTAATGTTTGTGAATAGAACCGCTTTTGAGCTTGAATGATAGAGGTTATTTCCTTTCATATATCGTTGTTTTATTCTCTTTTGTTTTCATCATGAATGGATATCGATTCTGTCACTTATCATTTGAAAGTTAAGTATAAATGAATGAATACGTGAAAATAACGATAGTTCATAATTAGACAAAAACGGCTGCGAAATTAATTTCCCCCAAGTCTGTGGGCGAGAAGCCATACAGGGACTTGGGTTACATTTAACACACAGTGAGAATCGTATCACGGTTAATTTCCCCCAAGCCTGTGGTCCGAGGAGCCATGCGGGACTTGGGTTACATTTAACACTTAGAGAGAATCGTATCCGGTTAATTTCCCCCAAGCCTATGGTCCGAGGATCCATGCGGGACTTGGGTTCTGTTTAACTCACGGTGAGAATCGTATCACGGTTAATTTTCCCCAAGTCCGTGGTCCGAGGATTCATGCGGGACTTGGGTTCTATTTAACTCTTAGGGAGAATCGTATCGCGGTTAATTTCCCCCAAGCCTGTGGTCCGAGGAGCCATGCGGGACTTGGGTTCTGTTTAACTCTTAGGGAGAATCGTATCGCGGTTAATTTCCCCCAAGCCTCGTGGTCCGAGGAGCCATGCGGGACTTGGGTTCTTTTAACACTTAGAGAGAATCGTATCCGGTTAATTTCCCCCAAGCCTGTGGTCCGAGGAGCCATGCGGGACTTGGGTTTTGTTTAACTCTTAGGGAGAATCATATCGCGGTTAATTTCCCCCAAGCCTGTGGTCCGAGGAGCCATGCGGGACTTGGGTTCTGTTTAACACTTAGAGAGAATCGTATCCGGTTAATTTCCCCCAAGCCCGTGGTCCGAGGATCCATGCGGGACTTGGGTTCTGTTTAACTCTTAGGGAGAATCGTATCGCGGTTAATTTCCCCCAAGCCTGTGGTCCGAGGATCCATGCGGGACTTGGGTTCTGTTTAACTCTTAGGGAGAATTGTATCGCGGTTAATTTCCCCCAAGTCTGTGGTCCGTGGAGCCATGCGGGACTTGAGTTTTGTTTAACACTTAGAGAGAATCGTATCCGATTAATTTCCCCTAAGCCTGTGGTCCAAGGATCCATGCAGGACTTGGGTTCTGTTTAACTCTTAGGGAGAATCATATCGCAGTTAATTTCCTCCAAGCCTGTGGTCCGAGGAGCCATGCGAGACTTGGGTTCTGTTTAACTCTTAGAGAGAATCGTATCCGGTTAATTTCCCCCAAGCCTATGGTCCGAGGAGCCATGCGGGACTTGGGTTCTGTTTAACACTTAGAGAGAATCGTATCGCGGTTAATTTCCCCCAAGCCTGTGGTCCGAGGAGCCATGCAGGACTTGGGTTCTGTTTAACTCTTAGAGAGAATCGTATCCGGTTAATTTCCCCCAAGCCTGTGGTCCGAGGAGCCATGCGGGACTTGGGTTCTGTTTAACACTTAGAGAGAATCGTATCGCGGTTAATTTCCCCCAAGCCTGTGGTCCGAGGAGCCATGCGGGACTTGGGTTCTGTTTAACTCTTATCCCAAATAGTCAGTCAAGAATACACGGCATCAAGCATGGTGTCTTTCATTAATAAAAGTACCTTTTCAGGTTATTTACATTCCACGGACGTGGCACTACATGTTCGTCCAAGTTTTCCAAAAAGTACGCTCCAATGCCGGCCACGGATGTGATACGGTATGGGCCCTCCCACTTTGGTCCAAGCTTTCCTCATGCGGGGTTCCTCGCGGTGCCCGGGACTTTCCTCGACCCTAGATCCCCGAGCGTTAAGGGCCTTGACTTCACCTTGGCGTCGTAGCCCTGTTTGAGCTTTTTGCGATAATAAGCTAGGTGCACCATCGCACTTTCCCTTCTCTCTTGAGGAGATCCAGGCTTTTCTCTAGAAGGTGTTTGTTAGCAATGGGGTTGAAGGCGGTATTCCTCTAGGTGGGAAAGTTTATTTCTAGCGGAATGACGGCCTCGGCTCCGTAGGTCAATGAAAAAGGGGTTTCTCCCGTGGACCTGCGAGGCGTGGTGCGGTGCGTCCACAAGACATTGGCTAGCTCTTCAACCCACCTCCCTTTCGCGTCGTCCAACCTCTTCTTGATCCATTCACTATGGTTTTGTTGATGGCTTCCGCTTTGTCCGTTACCCCCGTGGGTAGGCTGGTGTAGAGTATCGATTGACAATCCCGATTCATTACAATATTCTCTAAAAGCCTTCTTTGTCAAATTGGAGGCCGTTGTCCGAGATCGGGGTGTCGCGGGGTCCCGAACCTAGTGATAATATTTTTCCGGATAAATTTCTTGACATCGACGTCCCCGATGTTTGCCAGCGCCTCGGCTTCGACCCATTTCGTGAAGTAATCGGTGCCGACGAGAAGAAACTTCTTGTTCCCGGCCGGTTTTTGGAACGGCCTTAGTATGTCTAGGCCCCATTGTGCAAATGGCCAAGGGTTGAACAACGAGTTAAGCACTCCGCCCGGTTGATGTATGTTCGGGGCGAATCTTTGGCATTGGTCACACTTCTTCACATATTCCAGAGCCTCTTTATGCATGCTCGGCCACCAAGAACCCCAGCGTCATGGCCCTGTGGGAGAGGGACCGGCCCCCCGTGTGGCTTCCACAAACCCCTTAATGTAACTCCTCCAAGATGAGTTCCGTAGCCCCCGGGTGCACACACAGCAAGTATGGCCCTAAGAACGAGCGTCTGTACAGTTTGGAGTCCTTGGACAGCCAGAATCGAGAAGCTCTCCTCCCGATTTTGTCGGCCTCAACCTTATCGTCCGGTAAGGAGTCGTGCTTTAAGAACAGCACCGGAGGGTCCATCTAGCTAGGTCCTGCCCCGATGTTGTGTACCCGAATACCATTGGGCTCCTCTTCCGTTGGGCGGCAGAGGTCTTCAACTAAAATAACCCGCGGAAGGGGCTGAGCCGAGGAGGTGGCTAGTGTTGCAAGAGAATCGGCATGGGTGTTCCCACTTCTGGGTATATGCGTTAAACGGAAGTCGTCGAAATGGGTCTCGCGGTGTTTAGTCGGGGCAAGGTACCCTCGCATTCTTTCATCCTTCACCTCTAATTCCCCATTTACTTGTCCCACTATGAGTTTTGAATCCGAGAATATGCTCGTGCATTTCCCACCCAATTTCCGGATCATAGACATCCCCTCCAACAGTGCCTCATACTCGGCTTCGTTATTCGTTGCCGAGAATCCGAGCCTCAACGACTTTTTTACGGTTATCCCTTCGGGAGAGACTAGAACGAGTCCCACCTCGGAGCCCCTTTGGTTTGCTGCACCATCGATGTATGCTCTCCACCTATCGAGCTCTTGTTGAGAGACCGTGCCGACCCGCCTTCCCATCGGCACTTGGTGATCCCGCCACTTCCACCCCTTCTAGGGTGGGCTCCGCAAATTCAGCTACCCGATCGACGAGGACCTGACCCTTTATGGCGGTGCGAGGCATGTATCTAATGTCGAAGGCACCCAGGATGGTTCCCCATTTAGCTATTCTTCCCGTGTAGTCGGCACTACGGAGGACTGATTTCGATGGAAGTTGGGTTAGCACAACTCCGTATGTGTGCTGAAAAATAGTGGGGGAGCTTCCGTGTGGCTTGTACGACGGCCAATATAGCCTTTTCGAGGGGGTGGTACCGGGTCTCCGCCTCCCGTAGCGATTTGCTTACGTAATACACGGGCCGCTGCGTGCCATTGTCCTCTCGGATTAGCACTAGGCTCACTGCATGAGGGGCGACTGCGATGTATGCAAACAACACCTCGTCGGCGTCGGGACTGGACATGATCGGTGGTCGGGCGAGGTATTCCTTGAGCTGTTGGAAGGCTAAATCACACTCTTCAGTCCACTCAAAACCCTTCCACTTGTGCGATAGGAGGAAAAAAGGCACGCATCTGTCCCGCTGAGCGGGAGATGAAACGGTTTAAAACACTATCATCATGCCGGTAAGCTTCTGGACCTCTTTGGGATTCCGAGGAGGCTGCATGCTATGAATGGTTCTTATTTGGTCGGGGTTAACCTCGATTCCTCGGTGGGTTACTATATAGCCCAAGAATTTTCCCGATCCCACCCCAAATGAACATTTGGATGCGTTGATCATGACTTGTACCTTCTCGGGATTTGAAACACTTCGCCGAGGTCTCGATGTGGTCGGCCACCAATTTGCTCTTTACTACCATGTCGTCTATATACACTTCAACGGTTTTGCCCATCTGCTGTTCAAACATCCTAGTCATCATCCTCTAATAAGTCGACCTAGCATTCTTCGTGCCAAAGGGCATTACCTTATAATAATAGTTGCCAACTGGTGTGACGAAAGCAATTTTTTCTTGGTCTTCGGCAGCCAGGATATCTCGATGGTAGCCCCGAAAGCGTCAAAAAACTCATTCGGGGATGTCCGAAGCGATCGCATCTATCTACCGGTCGGTCTATCCGCGGCATTGGGAAAGGATCCTTCGGGCAGGCCTGTTTAAGTCCGTGAAGTCCACGCACCCGCCATTTCTGCTCTTCTTCTTTACCACGATTTGTGTTTGCCAACCATTCGGGGTAGAATACTTCCTTGATAGCCCCAGACTTTCTTCAACTTGCGACCTTCTCTCTCACAAATACGTCTGCGTGTTCCTTTGACGGGCGCCGAGGGGCTGCTTCTTCGGTGTTATAGCCGGGATTAACATTAAGGTGATGACGTGTGAGGTCCGAGTCAACTCCGGGGCTTCGTAAGGATCCCGGCGAACACGTCCTCATTCCGTCGAAGAAAATTAATTAGCACCGACTTCTCTGTCTTTGGTAATTCCGAGCCGATCTGAAAAAACCTCTCGGGGTCTGATCCGACGAGCACTTTCTCCAGCTCCTCACGACTCACCTCTATGGCCGGTCCTCCATTACCCTCGGTTGAGACCGGGTCATTGATTGCTATAAGCTATTCCTGGCTGAAGTGGAAGGTTCGCCGCTTGATCGTCGTGAAATTGCCGACACCATGCATTGTCCGGCCATTCCTTGGTTCCCTACTATCTCTTTGATTTGACCTTCTGACGAATACTTCACTTTTTGGTGCAAGGTTGACGACACACCCCCTAATGCATGAAGTCATGGCCGGGCCACAATAGTCGTGTAGGGGGAGTATGCATCTCGACGATGAAGTCCACTTCCACTACTTCGAGTCTGTTTGCCGAACATGACCTAATCATGCCTTTCGGGATGACGACTTTTCCTTCAAAGCTAAGCGGGGGTGAATCGTATGGCGGCAGTCTTCCCGCTTCAAGTTCAGCCCCTTATACAAATCTGGGTACATTATCTCCACGGCGCTACCTTGATCAACTAACACCCTTTTCACGTCATAACCTCCTATTCTAAGCGTCACGACTAAGGCATCGTCATGGGGTTGAATAGTTCCTTACTTATCCTCCTCCGTGAACCCGATTAATGGCGAGGCCCCCACTCTGGCTCTCTTGGATTCCCTTTCGCCTGGCTCCGTCGGAACACCGCCCACCGACATTACTCTGAACGGACCGGAGCCGGTTCTCCCTGGTGCGGCAAGAATGACATTTATCGTGTCTATGGGTGGCCTCAATGCGCCTTGTCTGGTTTCGACATTCGATTTGCTCGGGCGGTGCAATAGATGCCTTAGCTTTCCTTCTCGAACAAGCCGATCCAAATAGTTTTTCGAGTTCCCGCACTCGTCGGTGGTGTGGTGGGCTCTTGATGGTATGCGCGATCTGATTCGATTGCGTTTTGAGGGGTCACCCGCCATCCTGTTTGGCCACTGAAAGAAAGGTTCGCGCTTCACTTTCTCCAAGATCTCGTGCAATGGTTCTCGGAACACAACGTGGACTATCCGAGCCCCAGTAGGTCCGAACTGTTCCATGTAATCTCTTCTCGACATTACTATCTGCTAAAGCGGTCCGACCTGAAGTCCCTCATCTCCTAAGAGACAACCTTCGCCTTTCCCTTCCCAATCTGCTGGTCCTCCTCGACCCTTTTGTACTTGTCTATTCTATCAATGAGTTATCGCACGTTGGTGATTGGCTTCCCAGTGAGAGACTTTCTCAAGCCATGCTCTGTCGGCGAGGCCCTTTTGAATGTACTAATGGCAACGTCATCGTAGTTTCCTTCTATCTCGTTGTATGTTTCCCAATATCTGTCCGAGTAGGCCTTCAGCGTTTCTCCTTCTCGCATGGATAAGGATAAGAAGGAGTCGAGGGGCCGAGGGACTCTAGTGTTGGTGATGAAACGGGAACCAAAAGCCTGTGTCAACTGTTTAAAGGAATCTATGGAATTCGGCGGGAGGGCATCAAACCATCTCATTGCCGGGGGTCCCAAGTTGGATGGAAACACCTTACACATTAACGCCTCGTCCTGGGGTGGACGGCCATCCTCTGGTTGAATTGGCTCACGTGCTTCACTTGGGTCGGTTCGACCATTGTATATGGCAAACGTTGGGTGATTGAACCGCCGAGGAAGCACCGCCCTCTCTATTCTACGTGTGAATGGCGGCGGGAGATGCGATCCAGGGCCTTGCTCATGGCGTCATTGGCCAGGCCTTGGTAAGACGGGCTTTTGCGGCCGCATTTGCGAGGCCGTTCTTTCTCATAGGAAAACGTCTCGCTCGGAGGGGTTCTTGACCTTCGTTTGTATTCGCCATCCTCACCACTGCTAGTGTCCGAGCCGGGTGAAGGACGTTTTATTGGGCTCGACGCAGCTTCTTCTTCAAATCGTCAATCTCTTGTCAGAGCCTTTCGCTCGTTGTGCTTGTGGGACGCGTGATCCTTCCCTTTTGAGCGGCTTCTATTCGTGTGAGAGGTGTTCACACCGCCCTCTCGTTGATTATCTTGGTCCTTCGCTCGTTCGAGATTTAAAAAGTTGTCCTGTCGTTGAGATTCTGCACATCCGGTTTGGCACGGACCTGATCCTTCCATCCCTTATTGTTTCACTTGTCGAGACACAAGTTCTTCCCACAGACGGCGCCAATTGTAAGGGCGGTTTTTGGGGCTCAGGCCCAACAGACAAGCGATTCTAGCCCAAAAGACCCTCAACAATGAATTTATAGAGAGTAGGTCACAGAACTAGGTCGTAACAGAGTAAACGTAGTTATAAGCAAGCCATGCAACCATTTGGACGTGGGGATATTCCATTAAGCTTCTTGGGATAACATGCAGGGGTTGTATCTTATGTTTTGTTTACTGAACTCCTTTTTCCTTTTCCCTTTTCCTTTTTTGATCCCCTGGCCATGGGGATTTTCTTCTCTTATATAGCATCCTTCGAACGATAATGACCCCACACTTGTTAATCATCCGGGCCTCTACTTGAGTGTCTGTCCCATAGGACATCCTCCTTCTTTTCTGTGAGTTGCACTAGCCAAGATAATTCTGTTCTCCTGTCCTTTCCACATTAATGCGGCTGGAAAAGTAGCCTCCTTGCATTTAATGCGGCGATTGTGGTTGCCCCCTGAACGTCCTGCATTTTCCCTTGATTTTGGATGACCTTTCACCATGTAAAGGGTGTGAATCGGACTCCCATTTGGTGCGTCCGAGGAGGCATTCCTCCTCGGACGCCCCTTAAGCAAGCCCGGCCCAACATGATTGTCTTTGGGGTCCTCTGCCCGTGTCTTCGCTTCCTATTATGGTTGGGCTTAGTACAAGTACCATAGCCCAACGTCGACTAGCTAATTTTACCCCCACAAGGGTAAATAAGTATATTCATAAAGATTTTAAATAGAAATATTTAATGTCCACTGTAAGGACCCAATTCGAAAAAGCTAGCCTAGAACATGGATAAACTTTGACCCAAGAAGTCCAAAACAATGAATTTGTAGAGAAATGGGTCAAAACACTGGGCTTTAGTTAATCGGACAACGACATGGATAGGCTTCATGACAAAAGATAAAAATGAACTCTTATGAAATGAAGAAGGAACATCCTCAACTTGGTCCGAGGACAATGGTTCTAATATAATGTTTTTAGAAAGTGTTACAAGTTTGATTGTGAATTGCTGCAGTGTTTTTTCTTTCTAATTTCCCATCTCCTCTATTGTTCTTTCTCCTCTTCTTTTATACTCTCTTCTCCCTTCACCTCAACCGTCCACCTGTATGCTAGATAGTTAGGGTTGATACTTGTCCCATTAGTCCTTCTCATAAGTCTTCAAGCGATGAATCGTAAGGCTAAAATACAATGTTCGGACATCACTTCCACATTAATGCGGCCAGGGGATTAGCTGCAAACCTGCAGTGCATTTAATGCGGAGGCAACAACTTTCTCCCCGGATATTTTGGGGTTCATCATTATCTCATATCTCTACCGTGCTTGTCCACCCCAAACGAATTTCAAGGATTGCCATCTTTGCTATCAATCCATTTCCCAAGACCTTGGTCAAGCTTTGCCGAGAAAGTTTTCGTCCTCGGCAAACTTTCCAAAGCCTTTAAGACTAAACCCCACCATTTATTCATCAATAAAATTTCCGCTGATGAAGACATCTCATCCTCGGGCAGATCCTTGTCTTCGACTTGGGCCATAAGCCCAACATATGAATAGATAATGCACTTTTGGGCCCAAGGACCCTACATCCACTTTTCTCAAATCTTAAAATATAACTTTAATTTATTTTGATTCTCAAAAAAAAAAAAAAAAAAAAAAAAAACTTTGATTTATTTCAAACTTTTCTACTTAACAAATAAGAACCAAAGACATATGATTGGGTTAAATAAAAAAAAATCAATAAAATTTAAAATCTTGATATCCTCCAATGGTTCGAAATTATCCAAGTTGTTATTGTGCCCAACATTTTGAAATTCAAATCTAAACTAAATTTGAAAGTTTAGGCTAACAAAATTAACTTTCAAAAAACCAAAAAGAAATTCATTGGTTTCTTAATCTAATACTTAATAAAGAACAATCATTAGACATTATATGATAAAAATGTATCATATATTTATATTTTTAAAAATATATAATTAAGGGGGAAAAAAGCCTATAGGCACCCACCGAAGATGTTTGAACTTTGAAAAGACCTCATATGAATGAGAGAGCATGAGGTTTTACCCGTGATGCTTTATTAGAGTAGTTTTACATTTAGCCTTCTATATTTACTTCTTCCCATTGTTTCCCAAACTATGAAATGATGTTTTATGTAAGGACTCGATTTGTAACGACCCAAAACGATCTCAAAAATAGGCCCAAACAATATAATTTGTAGAGCGTGGGTGTTTGAGAACTAAATTAACTTTTTTGGAATGAAAAGGTTCACCCTCACGTATACTGAAGGCTCAGAGTTGGTACAAAGATCGTTTTGTTTTGGTAATCGATACGATTCTTTTTCTCTTTACGTTCTTCTTCTTTAGTCTATGTTTTCTTTCTTTCTTTTTTGTTCCGATCCTCTTTTGCATGTTTTTCTTTCAGTTTATATACCACCCTCTGTGTTCCATCCTCACCACACACGTGTAGGTTGGGTTCGGGGGATTTCTTTCTGTCCTATCTAGCACCTCCTAGAACTTCCTACAGGCAGGCTGTAAAGTTGCCTCCTTCTTCGTTCAAACATTAATGCGGTCAGAGAGTTGGTTGAGAGATAATTAATGCGGGAGGCGATTGTAGTTATAGATATTTGTTTGCCTTTTCTTTCTTACTACCCTTGGTCATTATCCCATCTTTAGTGGTGACGTAATTAATAAGACCGCGTCACGATCGTCCTTTATGGCGTCCTCGGACGGGTCGGAACTCTACTTTCATGATATTGACCATCACCCTCCCTCAGCAATTAACCTTATGACCTGATCTGGCCTCCTCGGAAGGATGTGCATCCTTGGATGGGCCGCAGGCCCAACGATCCCGACCTTAATGGGCCTTTTGATTGGCTGGCCCCCACATTTTAAATTAACCAAACAACTCAAATATTTAATATGCTTTTATTACATTATATGCTTTAAATAGATTCAATGGATAACTTTTAAGTTTTCTATTTTCTACATAAGAATTAAATTCAATGTAGAATTACAAGAGTTAGAATAAATGGATTGGGTCAAACAACTCAAATCTTTAATATGTTTTTATTACTCTAATGCTTTAGATAGATTTAATAAATAACTTTTCAATTTAATGCTTTAGATAGATATAATAAATAACTTTTCAATTTTATCTTTTATGCATAAGAACTAAGTTCAATGCAGAATTGTAAGAGTAAGATTCAATGGATTCCCCTCAAAAAAAAAAAAAAAAGATTCAATGGATTAGGTAATATGATTATTTGTCTTTACACTTTTGTCCAATCAAGCATAAATAAGAGTTGTCCTTCAAGATAAACTTTGATGGAGTGATTTTTAAAGACAAAGTAGGAGCAAGAGTTTTGATTTGAGATGATAATTGGTTGCTCATTGCAGCATTGAGTTGCAAAGGAAGAGCAATTTAGATTTGGAGAAGGTAACTCCAGCAACAGCTATCCAGGTTATTAATTTTTCAATTGAAATAGGTGTTATAGATATCATCTTAAAGGGAGATTTAGCATATGCCATGGACAAGCTTCGATCCAATGAGCAAGATAATTCATGACTAGGAGCTATGGTAGAGACTTCAATATTAAGAATAAGTATTATGCATGGTCATAAAAATAATTTCATATAAAAAATATAATTTTTATAAAATATTTTAAAATTAATTTATTTTGTACTTATGCATCGCATAAGACATTGGCTAATTGTTCTAAGTAAAAGTGGATTCTAATTAATTTAATTAGTAAGGTTTCAAAGGATTTAAACATTGCATATACCAAAAATCATTCGATGTCTTGACTTGATAATTAAAAATAATTATCACAAGAAAATACTATAAGTTTAAATTCATCGAAAATATTCAGGACATTGGATATAAAGGTGGAACTGTGAAAATATAGAATTTCGACGTACGGCATTTGCCTTTTGTGGGCATCGCATTTGGATGTTTGGAATGATTACTTCCAACTTCCAATATTTTATGGTATTGGGGCTTAGCTAGCTAGTGAGTGAGTTTGAAAACCGTATAGCTTTTTGGGTGGGTTTGAAAATTATATATGTTTCTTCTAATATAGCAAATGAAAACTCCCTTTTGTGCTGGACTGCTGGTAGTCTGGTACTTTTATGTGTTTGGTCATTTATTCTTCACTTATGACATTAGAATCAGTTGGTCAAAAATAGTTTGTCTGAAGTATTGAATGATCTTCACACTGTAGGTTAAAACTTAAGAGAACTGTTCATAATAATCCCCCTCCCACCTGCAATTTTTTTATACATCCATCAGTGCTCAGTGGGGAGGTTTGAAATTTAAGTTTGTATTAATAACACACAAAAGAAAATTCCCTTTTTGTGATGAAAATGGTACTTCTATGTCTTTGGGAGTACTATCTTTTTATTGTTTTCTACTTCAATTTGGTCACTAATGACATTACCAAATAAAATGGTCAAAAATCAACTTGTGTCTCGAGCGTTCCTGCGGCGCCAAGCTCTTTTTTCTTTCCTATATACATCCATCAACAACGTTGTGGTGCTGATCTCACAAAAGCAGATGGTCTAACAACAATATTAATAACACCAAACTTCAGGAGGACAAAAAAGAAGAAGAAGACACCAGCTACCCTGTTGCAGGTAATTCTCTTCAATGATATTTCATGAGTTACAAATAGGGGAAATGAGAAGCAAAAATATATATACATAACACTTCAAAGACTTGCCTAAATGATTAATTAAGTAGGGTACATGAACAATAAGAAATCCCAACTAGTCATCAGAGAAAGCATCCACATTGCAAGATAGATTAGGAAAATACCAGAATGGAACACCTGACCAAGCACCTGTGGTAGATATTTTGCACAATGGAACATCTAAGGAATTGTGTATCATATCCATATGGTGTGTTTCCATGATGGGGAAAGACCCGGGATATCTACCATCCAGGAAACTTCCAAGATTGTATATGCAATTCATAGGTTGTTGGCTACCCCTCCATCTGGTTATGTTGCTAAATCCCGAGCTCTTATAGTCACCATTCAGAAACAATGCTTGATCTTTGAAGTTCTGCATCTTCACCCATTCCATCTTCGAAAAATTTAGCTCATAAACTTCTTTTTTCACAATTGACATAATTCTACGAATCATGAAGAGCTGCTCATCAAAAGCAAGTAAATTTAGGTCAAAGCTGCTGCATCCAATGCTTTGTATTTCCAGCAGGGTCACATAAGGATGGGAATTCAGGTTCAGTACCCCAATTTCACCATGATCGGTTAAAACGTATATCTTACCCTTGAAGACAACTCCATCTACAAACCACCAAGGACTGTTTGTAGGACTGCCCTGAAAATTTTCAGAATTATAAACAGTCCAATTAACATCTGTGGATCTACATAATTGTAAAAATGGGGACCATCTGTCAAAAGCTATGATTACATACTCCCACAAAGGCGTAGCTAAAGAAGCAAGGATGATAAAAGAATAAGGATTGGGAGGCCTAGAGAAACGGAGTTCATGTCTTGTAAAAGGATTCAGAAGCCAAATCTCAGAATCAGCTCTTTTTTTCCGGTCTTCCAAGACAAAGTACCCACAAGAAAGACCAGAACATGTTTTGCCAACAAGGCTCGGCAGTATTGCCTTGTACAACCTTCGATCAAAGATGCTGTAGAAATGACAATCTCTCTTAGCTTGTGTTGATAAGAAGACAAGTGGTGGTTGGGATGCCATAAACTCTTTCCTATGAGCTGCAACATACAATCTCCATCCTTTGCAGACACAGCCAAACATAAGATAGTCTATAGCACCTAGCTGATTTGCTATCAGATGAAGCAAAACCTCATGGAGCTCCGACCATGGCCTCCAATTACTAGTATCAACCATCTTTTTCTTCTTACTTCTTGGCCCCTTGAGATTTAAGTCACTGCCCCCTTGTAGTGCCATGCCTACCCTCCAATGAAGAGAAAATAGATTACATTCAATATATGAAACAAAAGAAACATTTGACAGATTTAGCTATATATCATAGCATCTTAAAGTTTTCAACCCAATTTTACACATTAGATACTTGTGCCCAAGATATCTACAGTTAACAACATATTATGCTATACTTGTGTCAACAATATCAACACCTCTATCAGGCAAAACTTACTTCAACCACCGCACGTATACAGATAAATAATACATGCTTTGAACTCTGAACTTTGAAGTATAAGGCATTATAAAATAGATTATTATCTTTTTCTTTTTTAAGCACAAATGCAAAAATATCACAATGAGAACAGCAAAGATATTATTCAATCTAACAATTCTTCAAAACACGTAGTACTCATATTGAGTGACAGTTTTTAGACCCCTTAAACAAATGAATTAACCCTAGATAATTAGCCAAGTTGTTACTTAGTCAAATTAACAAGTCTAGGTTAACACAAATATATCATATTATGCATAGCAAATGAAAATAAATAAGATAATGATATGATCACTCAGGAAACCAAACCGGTAAAAACTTGGGGAGGATTTGACCTAGCTATTCTCAAGGTAAACTTGAATCCACTATCGAAAGAATCGAAGTTCATACAAAAGGACTTACAAGCACCCCCGCTCGACTTCCTAATGCTACCAACCAAGTAGAACTTACCGACACGACCACGTGCAAACTCCGAATCCACGGACTCCTTCTTTCTTTGGATTCCCACCAGCTACAAGCACCTCCGCTTTGTGTATTCTTTAAGCTTTAATGGCAGAATCTGTTTTGATCATCAAGGTTTAGAGAATGTCTCTTCCTTAAAAACCCTAAGTTTGTGTAAAGAAAAGCTCCTCTAGATCTCACAAGAGATTTACACAAACCGCAATATGAGCAACACTAAAACGTGGCTAGGTTTGCCTTTTATACTTAGGACAAATAAGAAACCCTAAAAACGTTTTAAACACATAGGGTCGAGTTGGACGAATCTGCAGAAAAGCAATCGCCCGACGTTCGATCGGTCGAGCCTAAGCTTCGATCGATCGAGCGAGCCAGGCCGAAAGCCACACCGCTTTACGCTTTACACTCGATTCCAACTTTACATTGACATACAACTTTGAGCTAGCTTTAAACACTTCTAAACACATTATTTTGATCATGGTTTGCCAATATTACAAATTAAAGTTCTAAAATACATAAAGTCCTAAACTTTAGAACCTAACACCGAGTACACAACAAAAGCAAAACTCAGCATTCAACCATTGCACCCTTTTAGCTAAGTTCTCCGGACAACAAATACTATAACATATGATACAAAACTCTCTTTCCTACTTTTCTTTTGTTTTCCTACTGTTTCTTAGCTACCAAACAGACATAAGGCCCATAAAATAATCTTACACTAATTTTTTTATATAAAAAAAAAAAAAAATTCTGGGAGAGTAAATCAAGAAAGTACCGCTTTGATGTTCTCTATCAAACTAAGTGACCACCTTAACAATCTGTTTGGTTGGGTGGAAAAGAGAGTGGATCGAAAATGGTGGGGAGTAAACTGAAAAGGGAACAAGGACACAGTTTTCACCTCTTTGGTTTGGTACAAATATGAGAGGAAGGGGAAGGGAAAGTGAAAGGGAAGAAAATGAGCTTTAAAAAGACTTTTTTACCCCTTATCCTATTATCTTTCTTTTGGTCTTTTGCTTGTTTCTTTGTTTCATATTTTTTCATCTCATACTAATTTGAGTAATTTCCTTCTTTTTCGTTTTTTTTATACAGTTCAGGTTTAAAAAAACCAACTTTAAAAACTATAAAATAATAGTAATAATAAAAAATAATGTATGGAACTTCCAAAGCTCTAATCCATTGTATGGTATTGCGGTATTGGGGCTTAGGCTTTTGGGAGGGTTTGAAAATTATGTGGCTTTCTGAGAGAGTATGAAATTCATATATATAATAGTTTACTTTATTAAACATTGCAAAAGAAAATTCCCTTTTGTACTTTTCTGTGTAAGGGAATTTGGTCGCTAGTGACATTACTATGAATAAATTGCTCAAAAGTCAGCTTGTGTTTTAAATGTTGAATGATCTACAGTAGGCTAAGAGAAAAATTCGTGAATCATTAAGAGCTTGTCATTAAAAGCAAGCAACTGCATTCCAGGTAGGGATGGCAATTTTTCCCGGCCCCGCTTGACCCGCCCCTCCCCGCTTCGCCCCGTGCGGGTTTTCCCCGCCCCATAAAGGTGGTGGGGCGGGGATGGGGTGAGATTTTAGACCCACACCACGGGGCGGGGCATGGGTTTACATTTTAGACCCACCCCGCCCGCCCCGCCCCATCCCCACCCCGCCCCGCATTAATAAGGGTTAAATTGTAATTTTATTATATCCTAAAACCCTACTATTTAAACAAAAATATCATCAACTTATTTTATTCTACCTAACGTGGCTCTACCTCTTTTTTCTCTCTAGCAAAGTTGGAAATAAGGTACCAATTTTAACTTCTTCTTTTTTTTTGTCTTTATTGGAAACAAATTTATATACTATTGAATTGATGATTTCATTCATAATTCATACGGTCTTTCTCAACTTACTTTTCATCATGTACATAATATAATTTTTTTAATGAGTTACGGGTCTGTGGCTCTAAATATGTGTCAAATTTTGTGTGGGCATTTGGCTGCTTAACAACACTTGTTTCTTTAAGCTTGTTAAAATTTTATTTTATCATGTTATGAGATTTTTGTTGTGATATTGTCTTGTTAAACATTAAGATAATATTATTTAGTTTTTGCTAAAAATTAGTTTAATTTGATAGGATAAATTTATTTATAATTTTAAGTATATTTTTATTATTGAAACATGTCATTTTATTTGAAAAAATGGTAATAGTTGTAGGGAAAATTAACAAGAAATAAAGTTTTACGGTGTAGGGTGGGGCTTCGCGGGTCTTTGTGGGGCCTTAAGGGGCGGGGATGGGGCAAGAAATTTTCCCCATCATGCGGGGCGGGGCGGGGATGGGGCAAGAAAAATCCATGCGGGGCGAGGGCGAAGATCTCATCCTTCGGCCCCGCCCCGCCCCATTGCCATCCCTAATTCCAGGGCTCCTATATCCAATGCTTTTTACTTCCAGCAGGCTCACAAAAGGTTCAGAATTCGGGTTTAGTACCCCAATTTCACAATGATTGATTAACAAGCATATCTTACCATCAAAGACAACTCCATCAACAAACCACTGATGACCATCTATAGGACTCCTCTTAAATACGCCCTTATATTTGTAGATAGTCCAATAGATATCTGTGGATTTACAAAACTGTTAAAATGGTCCACCGATAGCTATGATTACAAACTCCTGCAAAGGTGTGGCTAAAGACACAAGGATGACAGAAAAATAAGGATTAGGAGGGCCAGAAAAACGGGGTTTGTGTCTTGTAAAAGGATTCAAAAGCCAAATCTGCGAATCAGCACTTTTTTTCTCGTCTTCCATGACAAAGTCCCCGCAGGAGACACCAGAACATCTTTTGCCAACAAGGCTCAGCAGTATTGCCTTTTACAATCTTTGCTCAAACATGCTATAGAAGTAACAAACTCTCTTCGCATTTGATTTTAATAAGACAAGTGGAGGTTGGGATGCCAAAAAGTCTTGCTTGTGTGCTGCAACATACAACCTCCATGGCTCCATCCACTACAGACGCAGCCAAACATGAGATAGTCTATGAGATGGTTGACAATTACTATTGTCAACCATCCTTTTCCTCTTCCTTCTAGGCCCCTCGAGATTCATGTCACTGCCCCCTTGCAACAACATGCCTTCCCACAAAAAGAAACTATTGATCAAATTTTATATATGGCACTAAATAAACATCTAACAGTTCTACATTCATAGTAATAGTATCTTATTGTTTTTAACCGAATTTTCTGCATGACATGCTTGTGCATAACATTCATACTTAACAGCAAATCTTGTTATTCTTGGGCCGAGATCCATTTAGAAGATTTTAGGACAAAAAATCTTCACCTCTATCAGGCAATACCTATCAAAGAAGTGCAATACTCCACACATATGTAGAACTCAAAACATCCTTTGAGGTGTAAGGCATAGCATTACTGATTATTGAGCTACATTTTGTTTTTTAGGGACAATTACAAAATCTCACAATAAGCGAAACATAAATTCTAGTCTAACATTTCTTCAAACATATCGTACCCACACTTTGTACACAAATACAAAAAAAATTATCAAGCATGCACCATTTCTAGCAGATGACATATTGAAATAATAAATCCCCATATAAATTAAATGACATATGGTAATAGGAATATGAAAAAAAAATTAAAAATTTACATCAAAAGCTGTTCATTATTTGGGACACAACAAAAAGCAAAATAGAAACACACCAGACAACAAAACCTTAAACATCTGAAAGACAAAAATATGAAAATGAAGAAAGGGGCCCCAGTTATCCTCGTAGGAAATCTCTTCAATGATAACCCATGAGGTATTGATAAGGGAAATGAAAAGCAAAAAAATATGTATAGCCTTCAAAGTGTTGCCAAAATGATTAAGTAGGGTGCATGAACAATAAGAAACCCTGACTAGTCCTCATAGAGAGCATCCACACTGCCAGAAAGATTTGGAAAATACCAGAACGGAGCACCTGAGGAAGCACGTGTGATAGGTTGAGGGGGAGGACTCGGGAAAGGCTTGGGATCTCTATCATCCAGGAAATGTAAGGTGCATATCCCATCTGAAATTCCAAGATTGTATATGCAATTCATAGGCTGTCGGCTACCACTCCATTTGGTTACGTTGCTAAATCCAGAGCTCCTATGCCTCAGAAACAAAGCTTGATCATTGAAGTTCTCCATCTTCACCCATTTCATCATCGAAAAATTTAGCTCAAAAACTTGAAATTGCTCTCTTTGAATTTGTAGTCCATTTCTACAAATCATCAAGAGCTTGTCATCTATAGCAAGCAACTGTAGGTTAACTTCAAAGCTGCTATAAAAGAAAAAAAAAAAAAAAGAGAAGAAGATAAGTTCCAAAATATGACACTAAATAAACATTGAACAGGTTTAGATTCATAATAGCATCTTATTGTTTTCAACCCAATGTTCCACATTCCATGCTTGTGCCCAAGACATCTAAAGTTAATAGCATACTTAAAAGGTTGAGTTTTTAGGACAACAATATCAGCACCTGTATCAGGCAAAATACACACATGTACAGATAGATAGAACCTAAGAAGTATGGACACGGTGACACGAGCAATTTATGAAAAATTATAACATAAAATGGCCAGTATGATGGAATGACACGGGTATGACACCTAAATGAAGGTGTCCGTACTTCTTAGGATAGAACATAACATAGCATGATTTGAGGTACAAGGCATAATAAAATTGATTATCAAGCTGCATCTTCTTTTTAAGGCACAACTGCAAAAATATCACAATAAGAACAGCATAGATATCATTCATTATAACATTTCTTCAAACACATAATAGTACTCATACTCAGGACACAACAAGAAAAGCAAAACTCAGCATTCAACCATTGCTCGGTTGCTCCCTTTTAGCCAAGTAACAATTACCAGTATCTAACATATGACTCAATTTTTCTTCCTACTTTTCTTTTTGCTTTCCTACGGTTTCTTAGCTACCAAACACAGATAGAAAGCCCATAAAGATAAAATCATCTATATTAACAACAAGAAGATACCTGACACGTCGGATACCTCTGCCACATCAGCCACAACATCTTCCCCAGCCATAGGGTGCACGGAAACTCTGTACTACCTGAGCGGGAATGAGATCCTAATATTGGGGATGGGTTTGTGGTTGCTGGTTGTGGGCTGTGGGCACTAATATGGTCCAGTGGGCCTGTGGGTGAGGCCCACTACTTTTTGCTTTTCACGGCCTGATTGGTTTGGGTTCAGAAAATGTCAAATTAAGAAGAATAACAATATTTATTAACAACTTTTTTCCAACTTTTTTCATTTCTAGGGCGAATTTCATGAGTTATATACTTATATATACATACATATATATAATAATTTTATAATATCTTATAATATTTGTTTTTGCACAAAAAATAACTAACTTGAACTTACATAATATGCATTTTCCATGTAACTTAATTTTTTTATATTTATATTATTTTATTTGTTATTCAAATTAATTGTATTATTACCACCGGGCCTTGTAGCCTAGTGGTACCTGGTTCTCCTTGTAATCGTTAGCATGGGAGTTCTATCCCCCGCAATAAATAATTACCCAAAGAAAAATATTAATTAATTAATTAATTATATTATTAATTTTATAAAAAAATTAATATATTATTCTTGATTAAGCCGTGATGCAAGGGCATAATACTAGTTTATGTTTATAATAATAACTTTATTAATATAGTAAAAGAAAACTCCTTTTTTATGCTGGACTGTTTGTACTTTTATGTGCAAGGGAATTGGGAGTTTACTCTTTCATTGTTTCTACTTCGATTTGGTAGCAAATGACATTATCATGAACAATTTGTTGGGAAATTGTCTCAAATTTCAATTGTGACTTAGAAAGTTAATTAGGTTTCCTAGTTGAAGAAGGAAATATTAATTTGGGTTTTCTTTGTGTGGAAGGAATGACTATTCCTTGGTGTAGAAGGAAATTCTATTTCCTTGTGTGAAAGGAAAGACTATTCTTTGGTGTGGAAGGGAAATCTATTCCTTGTTAAAGAACTAATGTATTCCTAGTTCAAGAGGGAATAAAAAAAAATTCTTATAAATAGACAATGCTTCAAAGAATTTGTTTGGCTTTGGCTTTGGCTTTGGCTTTGGCATAAGAGTCCTCTGTTTAGAGAAAAGAAGACAACTAAGAGAGAGCAGTGCATGGAGAATAAAATAGAAATGAGAGAGCAAATTATTACAACTTTTGAGAGAAATAATTAGTGTGTAAGAGCAAAGAAAAACAAGAGAGATTTTTCTTTAGCCGTGAGACATACATAAGAATTATTATAATTAATTTGATAAATAGTGATTGATTCAAAGTTTGTCTCGTGATTTTTCCTTTCAAAGAGAAAGGATTTTCCACGTAGATATTTGTGTTCTTATGTATGATTGCTATTTTGAATTTATAGTTTTTGTGATAATATTATTTGGAACCTAACACAATTTGGTAAAAACTCAGCTTTGTGTCTTAAGTTGAAGGATCTACAAACCAATAATAGAAATGTCCATATATTGGGACCATGGGGTGGAGGTGGTGATTTGGAAAGGCACAAGGTCTAATAAATAATGTTTTAAAAATCGGACTAGATTGGTTGGTTCAACCAAGAACAAATCACCAGTTCAATCTAGTAAAATCCTTCAAAATCAGTCAAAACCAATAAAAACCGGGTTGAATTGGGAATCGGGGCACAAACCGGTCGGTTATTTAATCATCTTCGGTTTTAAAACCATGCTACACGGATAAGGAAAAATAATAATAATAATAAAGGACTCCAGCTACTCTAGTTGCAGGAAATTCTCTTCATTAATAACCCATGAGGTACGAGTCTTTTGGCCAAATATTGCTAAACCCAGAGTTTATTTGCGTTATAGGTACTGTTCTAAGTTATTTAGGGAAATGAGGAAAGAGAGTGAATTTTGGCAACAGTGTTGTTGCGAAATTCAACAAAAGTATGAGAGAGAAAGAGAAAAAGTGGGAGAGAGAAAATTTTGAATTTCGGTAAATCGAGTTACCGAAATTCTCACGCTGCCCAAAACCTCTGCGACCGAAAACCAATTGTGACAATGCCATTGCCGAAATAGGGGAAAATTTTTTTTGGCAAATTGTGGCAATGCCATTACCGAAAATGAGAGGAAAAAAAAAATAATGGTTGCCAAAATCTGGGGAGGAATAAAAAAAAAATGCTAACGTCAACAATATTTTTACAATATTTTCATAACAAATTATAGGTGATTAGTTATTATTAGTTTAAATTTGAATTTACTACCGAGATTACTTTTTTAATCTAACAATAACAACTTGCCATTAAAATTTGTTGTAAAAATTGTGTACACATATCATTTCTTAAAATAAAAAAAAAAAAAATGGAATGGATTTGTGGCAATGGCATTGCCGAAATAGGAGGCAAATTTTTTTCCCCTCCTATTTCGGCAATGCCATTGCCACAATCCATTCCACCTTTTTTTTAAAAAAAAAAATGATATGTGCACACAATTTTTACAATATTCTTACAACAAATTTTAGGTGACAAGTTGTTATTGTTGGATTAAAAAAATAATCTCAATGTTAAATTCAAATTTGAACTAATAATAACTAATCATCTATGATTTGTTTTGAAAATGTTGTAAAAATATTATGGACGTAGCATTTTTTTTTTTTAAATTTCTCCCCAGTTTTCGGCAACCATTATTTATTTATTTTTCTCCTCCCATTTTTGGCAATGGCATTGCCAAAATTGCCACAAAATTTTTTTTCCCCTATTTCGGCAATGGCATTGCCACAATTGGTTTTCGGTTAGCGTGTTTAGGCATTAGGAATTTCGGTAATGTGATTACCGAAATTCAAAATTTTCTCTCTCCCGCTTTTTCTCTTTCTCTCTCATACTTTTGTTGAATTTCGAATACCAAAATTCACTCTCTTTCCTCATTTCCCTAAATAACTTAGTTGCCAAAAATTCACTCTCTTTCCTCATTTCCCTAAATAACTTAAAACAGTGCCTATAACGCAAATAAACTCCGGATTTAGCAATATTCAGCCAAAAGACTCCATGAGGTACACAAATAAGGGAAACGAAAAGCAACAAATTATTTATAGCTTTCAAAGTCTTGCCAAAATGATTAAGTAGGGTACATGAACAATAAGAAATCCTAACTAGTCATCATAGAGAGCATCCACACCGCTACACAGATTTGGAAAATACCAGAATGGAGCACCTGAGAAAGCATCTCCGATAGATATTTTGCAGCACAATGGAACATCTAAGGATTCTTCCATCAAATCCATAAAATCTTCTATATCAATGATGGGGAAAGACTCTGGATATGTATCATCCAGAAATGTATGTCGTATTCCTCAACCGGAGCTCCAAGATTGTATATGCAATTCTTAGGTCGTTGGCTAACACTCCATCCTTCATATTTCATAGTTTGTTGGCTGCCCCTCCATCCGGTCATGTCACTACATCCCGAGCTCTTATGACTTAGAAACAAAGCTTGATCGTTGAGGTTCTACATCTTCACCCATTCCATCTTCAAAAAATTTAGCCGATAAACTTGAAACTTCTGCCAAACTCTGTCATCATTTCTATGAATCATTAAGAGTTTGTCTTCAAAAGCAAGCAATCGTAGTCCGGAGCTCTTATATCCAATGCCTTTGACTTCCAACAGGGTCACATAAGGATAGGAATTCAGGTTTAATATCCCAATTTCTCCATGATTGGTTAAAATGTATATCTTACCCTTGAAGACAGCTCCATCTAATAACCACCGAGAATAGTCTCGAAAATGGTCCTTAAATAAGTCTCTGCAATCATAGACAGTCTAGTTGACATCTGTGGATTTACGGAATCGTAAAAAAAATACATCGATAGCTATGATTACAAACTCCTGCAAAGGCGTGGCTAAAGACGCAAGGATGATAGATAAATAACGATTAGGAGGGCTAGAGAAACGGAGTTCATGTCTTCTAAAAGGATTCAAAAACCAAATCTGAGAATCAGCACTTTTTTTCTTGTCTTCCATGACAAAGTACCCACAAGAGACACCAGAACATCTTTTGCCAACAAGGTCCGGCAGTATTGCCTTGTACAACTTTTGATCAAAGATGCTATAGAAGTAACAAGTTCTCCTAGCATAAGATGATAATAAAACAACAAGTGGGGGTTGGGATGCCATAAACTCTTTCCTATGCGTTGCAACATATAACCTCCATCCTTTGCGGACACAAATAGAACATGAGATAGTCTATAACACCTAGCGACTTTGTTATCAAATCAAGCAAAGCCTCAGGGGAGCTCCGACCATGGCTTGCAATTACAATTGTCAACCATTCCTTTCTTCTTCCTTCTAGACCCCTTGAGATTCATGTCACTGCCCCTATGCAAAGACCATACTAACCTTCCCACAAAAACAATATATTGATCAAAATCTACATATGGCACTAAATAAACATCTACTGATATACACTTGTGCTACACATTTAGACTTAAGAGCATATTATATTATTCATCTTAGAAGATGGCAACCACTTTTAAGAATATATTAGGACACAAAAATCAGCACCACTATATACTAACATATTTTTAGTCACAATTGCAAAAAATATCACAAGAAACACATATTTCACTCATTCTAACATTTCTTCAAACATATAGCACCCATTTTATGTACACAAATACACAAACAATGATCTCAAGCTTTCACCATTTGTAGAACATGATATATCGACATAATAATAAAACCCCATATTAAATAAGATGGCAGATGGCGGTAGGAATATGAAACAAATATGATATATGACTCAAAAACTTTTCTTTGGCTTTCCTACGGTTTCAAATTTCAAACAGGAGGAAAGCCCATAAAAAATTGATATTTGAAAAAAATATGTATACATATTTAATTAGTTAAGTAAAGTACACCTTTGAAATTTTTTGTGAAAACACAAGTGACCTCCTATTCTTTTTTCTCGGGGTAATTATTATTATTATTTTTTTTGGTTAAAAGGGAAATATATTGAAACTAGCTAGCCAAAAATGCGAAGTATTGGCTGAAAGCCTTGAGGAGTACAAACCAAAGAAAGATCTCGAATTAAGTAATACATAAAAACTATCATAAAAGATCTAAAACAACAAAATCCTCTAAGAGGTTGCATCCACCATTGGCAAGTTAGTCCATGCAAATGCTTAGCCTCCCAAAAAGCATGGTTAATTCTGACTTGCTGGAATTGACTTAGGAGGAATCTGCAATCATTCAACAAGGTAGAGTATGGGCTGTTAGATGGTTTCCTAGAAAGAACAAGATCAACAATAACTTTTGCATCAAGTTCAACAAGAAGATGGGTGATTCCAAGCTTAAGAGCTAACATAAGACCATCCCTTAGAGCCCAAAATTCTGCAATGATGTTAGTGGCCACTCCAATATTCCTCATATAACCCTTGACCCAAGTCCCTTGACAATCACGGATCAAACCTCCCCCTCCAGCCTTCCCCGGATTTCCTAAGGATGCCCCGTCAGAGTTCAACTTGAACCAGCCTTGTGGTGGTTTATGCCAACATACCGGAATGACCCTATGCTGCTTGAGTTTCTGCGGTTTCCCAATACAGAAGAAAAACTCTCTAGCTTGATGAATACATGAGGAAGAAAGTCTCGGATTACTAGGGACATTCTCAAAGAAAATCCAGTTTTGGTGTTTCCACAAGGACCAAAGAGCAAAAGGAAATAAATCTCTCCATGGAATACCATTAGCAGATACAAAATCTTTGGCTTGGCAATTAGTTTTCAACCACTCCGAAAGGTCAAGTTGTAGAAAATTCCCCACGGCCCGAGGAGTTCCAATCTTCCTCCAAAAATCCCTTGCAAAGGGACAATCCCTTAAGAGGTGTAAAATAGATTGTTAATGGGTATGGCAAATGGGACAAGCCACACTACACCGAATACCTCTTATAGCAATGACTTTCCTGACAAGGATGCTGTGATGAAGACCAAGCCAAATGAAGTGAATAATTTTTGGAAGAGAATCAAGTTGCCAAACCTAACTACCCGTGAAAGCCTGGTCATCGTAATCCACGGAACCAGCCAAAGCATAGGCAAAGCCATGCTAAAATCACCATCTTTAGAGAATTTCCACATTAAAGTGTCCTCCTTTTCCCCAAAGAGTTGTATAGGGGTGGCTTTAATTTTATCCATAATTGTACAAGGTAAATCAAAAGAGATTTTATCCCAATCCCACTGTCCATCATGGAAAACTTCATCAATAGACAAATTAGTATCTTGTAGATTGAGTGGGCCAGCAATTTGTTCCCTTATGGAGCACCCTTTCACCCATTTACTTTCCCAAAAATTAAGAGGAGACTGGCTGCCCACACTCCAATACACTCCTTTCTCAAAGATTGGGAATCCAACCTTGATAGCTTTCCAAGTAGGTGAGAATGGGAGGCTATCCGGATTTTTGGCTTCCATTCTATGCCGAGAACAATATTTATATAGAAGAACTTTCGCCCAAAGCGAATTTTCCCTGATAGAGCCTCCAATCCATGGCAATGTTCTTTGATTTAGATAATCCTCCTTCTTCTTTTGCCTGAGTGATTTTACTCCAACCAACAAGATGTAGTCTTCTTTTTCTTTGTCTCTATTGATTTTGTCAATCTTACTACACAAGTGTGTCGGAGAGCAATGCCTTGCATCACATAAATCCTCCTTCTTCTTTTGCCTTGATGATTTTACTGAGCCAACCAACAAGATGTATTGTTCTTCTTTTTAATCAACCATGTGTTGGCTTTATTCCATGACAAATTTGCCACTTAAAACCTAATTTAGTCTCATTGATTTTGTCAATCTTACTACACAAGTGACTCGCGGCTAGGAGCTCGCGCCTTGCAAGCCGCACATAGTTGCTCACGTGATGCGGGGAGCTGAGCTTACGCCACCGGAGCACTACACGACAAAAATCCAGTTTAAGTTAGCTCGCGACTTGAACTCGCGACTCGGTCAAGTCGCGAGGTCAAGTCACCACCAGCCTTGTTTTTGGAAAAACTGACTCTTCGTATTCCATTCTCACACCAGTATAAATACCCCATCATTCCCACAAGATATGGGTGGCTATTCAGAAAGAAAAACCCTAAGAGAGGTTTCTTCAAAACACCCACCCAATTAGAGAGAGCTACTCATTCTTAGAGAGAAACCTTTGTAGTCTCTTCTCATTCCCTCTCTCATTGTCATACCTATTGAGAGGAGATTTCTATCCAAACACTACCCACACCAATTTAGAGTGTTGAGTGTTTTTGGAGCTTTGGGAAGCATTGGAGGATGCCAAGGATGGCGGATGCTACGGTCTAGTAGCGGAATCCAACAACCTCGTTGGAGCAAGAAGCTTGGAGGGCTTAGGTACACTGTTTAGGCTTGGAGGGTCTATTGCTGTCCTTGTATCCCAACTACATTTTCTAGTGGATTATTGACCGCTTGGAGGGCGGCGGAGAGGTTTTACGCCGAGGGCTTCGGTTTCCTCTTCGATAACACATCGTTCCCTTGTGTTTGCATCTCTCTTCCCTTTATCTTTGCCTTTTATTTTCTCTTGTGGATGTGATTTATAATTGGCTTAGATTGATTTCCAATTCTGTTTACATGTTCATTTTCCGCACACTAGTTGTTTGTCATAAAGCTTGAATTGGTTATTTTGTATTTGGGGGTCTAAACGTTCAAGGGTGTTTATACACGTTTTTGAACTTTCAGTTCCTACCCGTCCCTCTGTGTTTTAAAGGAAAGCCTAAATATTTCCCCAGTTGGAGAGTTGCTTGAATGCCCAAGGTTTCACATATGTTATCTTTGGTAGACTCGGGGACATTAGGCGAAAAATAAACACGAGATTTCTCTAGGCTGACCGTTTGCCCAAATTCCACACCAAACTTCTGCAAAACTTCCCTAATAGACTTTGCCCCCTCAATATTTGCTTTGGCAAAAAGCATGAGATCATTAGCAAAAAATAAGTGAGAAATCCCAACATTGTCTCTTGAGGCTTTCATTGGCACCCATCTCTTTTCCAAGTCCTCCTGTTGATAAGGTAACCCAAATATTCCATACACAAAATGAAGATGTAGGGAGAGAGCGGTCCCCTTGACGAATACCCCTAGTGGGTTTAAAGGAATCCAACTTGCCACCATTAAAGAGTATGGAGATGCTTGTTGAGGATATGCAGCTCATTATCAAGTCTATGAGCATACAAGGCAAATGGAAAGCGGTGAGGACGTGGTGAATAAATGACCACTCAAGCCGATTATAGGCTTTAGCCAAATCAACTTTAACTGCCATGAACCCCACTTTCCCTTTTTTGGTGTCAAGAGAATGCAAAAGTTCTTGGGCTATCACAACATTGTCCAATCCACGCCCGCCCGGTACAAAGGCAGCTTGATTTGGAGATATCGGTTTGTCAAGATGAGGTCTGAGGCGGGCCACCACAATTTTTGAAACAATCTTATAGATAGTGTTACATAAACTTATAGGTCTGTAGTGGTTAAGGCTTTTAGGGGTTGGGCATTTAGGAATGAGGGAAATCAAAGTTTCATTTAGGTATTCAGAAACAATCCGTGAGTCAAAAATACTTGTCACTTCTCTACAAACAGCGGTTTTCACATCACTCCAAAAGAATTGGAAGAACCCCGCATGGAGCCCATCAGCCCCAGGGGCTTCAAGGCCCATAACCCTTGCTTAATTTCTTCTTCAACCATAGGATCAGCCAGAATGGTCCTATCCTCATTTGACAAAAAGGTACAAGAGAATTCCTCCACCTCCGATGTCCATTTGGAGTAAGAAAGTTCAGTCTTAAATAACTGTTGGAACTCGGATCGGATAGAATTTCTAATCTCATCCTCATTCGTAATCCATTCTCCAATTGAGTTTTTAAAACCATGTATCTTATTTTTGTGCCTCCTAAGAAGGGTAGAAACATGAAAGAACACCGTGTTCCTATCCCCATTAGCAACCCAGTTTATACGAGACTTTAAAGCCCAATACTCTTCTTCCTGTTGTAAAATCAAATTATATTCTGTAATGAGCTCCTTTTCAAGTTGGATAAGAAACTGACTTGGGCCATTAGACAAGGCTTTTTGAGTACCATTAATTCTGGCCAACACCCTTTTCTTACGGCCAAAGATATTGCCGAATTCATTTCTATTCCACTGCATCGCAGGGCCGTGAGTTCTTTATGGCGATTGGCAAGTTGGTCTCAAAATTCCAAGCCCTTTGCACAATCTCGGGGAACTGGGGGTGATATAGCCACATATTATGAAACCTAAAAGGTTTTTCAAGACCAGTTGGGGGCGGTTTAAACAATTCCAAGAGGACGGGACAATGATCCGAGAAAACCCTTGGCAAGTGTGTGACAATAGCCTCGGGAAATAGAACTCTCCATGAGGGGTTTGCAAAGCACCTGTTAAGACGCTCAAGAATGAGCTTAGTAATTTGCCTCTGATTAGACCACGTGAACTTGGGTCCGAAAAATCTGAGATCAATAAGATTACATGAGTCTAGACAATCCTTAAACTCAATGGCCCTGTTAAGGTTCACCTGTCTACCCCCTAACTTATCTTTACCACAAAGAGTCTCGTTAAAGTCTCCGAGAAGAAGCCAAGGAAGGTTATGTAATTTAGCCATTTTAGAGAGATTAGACCAGAGAATTTTTCTTTCCATAAAACGAGGGCTAGCATAAACAGAAGAAATAATCCAAGTAGAGTCAGAGTTGCATACCTGGATAGTGGCGTGAATTTGTTGTTTCGTAGAGGATAGCACAAACACATCAACTTCATCTTTCTTCCGGAGGAGCCAAAGACCTCCGGCATACCCTATAGTCTCCGTGCAGAAATAGCCATCAAAAGGAAGTCCTTCGATTATTTTTTCCACACGATCTCCACCCACCCTAGTCTCCGTAATAACCATTATAGATGGATAGTGATTAATAGCCATTTCAAACACCCTCCGTTTGAAGTCCAAATTTAAAGCACCCTTGCGCCCCATAACAGGATATTCATTTGAGTGCAAAATTCGATGGGAAACTCAATCGAGTTAGGCCCCCTCATGGATGAGGCAATCATGCTCCATCCCATTCTCCTCAGCGGATCCTTGGACGCCACCCAATCTGGCTTCCATACCACTAGATAATTCAAGATTCCATGAATTTCTTCCCCGCAACAGAGAAGAAGATCGCATCGCTTGACCGTTTTTTTGAATCAATCAACTTCATTGTTGGCACATTCCCTAGGTGAGTCATTGCTGATCTCCTGAAGTCGATCACCTTCCTCTCTTGGACTACCCATCCAGATTCGTCCAAGAGGGGCACTACCAAAGGCCTCCTTAACTTGTTCAAGTCCTTGGCCTCCTTCTCTGTGATCAGAGGTAGATCAATGAAAAACTTCCACCAGGGGTTTGGCATTGTTCCCCATGCCGGGTGATCCAGAGTCAGATTGCCTGTCCTTACACTAGTTGGTGTTATCGGGAACACAAGCTTCCAAGTCTTGCTCGGATCCTCTTTGAACCAGCCTAGAATTTCCGTAGGTGTAGCCCCCTATTTGCACAATCACCTCCTCCGGAACCTGAATCACTCTGTTTCTGTACTAGATAGCCCAACCCGCCATTGTTTGAGGCGGAGAAAGGAGAAGAAGATGAGCCATATTTCTTATTAGAAGTGGCCTCAGAAAAAGAAAACTGCAAGCTTGAATCGGTCTCCGGGTTAGAGCATTTCAGAGACTTAAATCCTTTAGACTTGGGATTTTTTTTATCCTTACTTGATCTCGAGGAGCTTGCCTTAAGGCTCTTATTCTCAGCCATTTGATTTTTTTGGCTGACACGTTCACTATTCAGGGGGTTATGAGGTATACCCATCCTTCCTTTGGAAGGTGCCATGTATCTAGTTTGCGTGCTTGACTCTCCAACCTCACGTGAAGTATCCGTTGCCAGCCCATTTGCACCAACCCCTTGCACACTTTGCCGCATTTTGAATTGAAAAGTCACATCCGGGCATGGTGGTGTCGTGCCTTTGTCCCACATCCCATTCCTATCCTTAGTCCCTTTAGAACTTGCTAAAGTTGGTTGGTTGACAGATTTGGCCCACGAGATCGTCCGAATTTAACTAGATGTTTTTTCCTCGTAACAAGCATCCATTCTCCAAAGGTATTGTCCTTTTGTTGAACTTGAGAACCGCTTGGTGTCTCACGGACCACTTGATGCTTGAGAGCTTTGATCATCAACTTTAGCTTTATGTACGGGTTTAACGTTATAGTTACAATTTTCCTATTTGTGGCCAAGTCTACCACAATAGAAACACAAGGACGAGATGCCCTCATACATAACCTTTTGGCGCAATCTACCCAACCTCACCACAAGAATCGGGGTTTGGAGAGGTCAATTTGTATACATAGTTGAGCATAACTACCTCTCGAACCGGAAGCAGTATAAGAGTTAATCCTAAGGACTGGCCCAATGGCAGACCCTATTTCACGCAACACCGACGTATTGTAAAATTCTATTGGTAGTTCTAGAAACCGAGTCCATACAAAGAATGGATGAGAACGAAGCTTGAGACGCTTGAAAATACGGTTCCCATGGTTTGATCACAAGGAAATGTTCCCCAACAAACCACGAACCCCCTCTTAACACTTTATCATAATTGGACTCATCATGGAACTTTATGAGGAAGAAATCCCTTCCAAGATCAATACAATCCATTCTCGCAACTGGTTTCCACAAGGCATTGATTTTGAAAGTAAGGTAGTCAGAACCCACGCTTCTACCAAAAACTTTCATGATCAAAGCTTTGGTCCAAGGTGCCTTGATGCGGGCTTTGGTCTCTTTGGAAAGGTGGACATCCACCATGCCATCAACGAGTTCCTTTAACTCGGTATCAGATTCACCATCAACATCTACAACTACATCGAAACAAAAGGCCTGAGCATAGGCTCCCGGAATATCACCCACAAGGCTCTCTCCTTATAACTCACCTGTTTGTGGGGTGGGATAAAGGAATTGTTATTAGAATTATCTTTGAATTTTTTGACACTCCTTGCCAGTTCAGCTTCTTCTTCACTCGAACGCAACAACCCTCTCTCAAACTCTGGTTCCATCTTTTTCCTTTTTTGGGGGTAATTTTTGTTGCTTATATAAAGCCAAAAAAAAAAAAAAAAAAAAAAAAAGCTGTTCAAATTTTGATTTTGGAGGTTCAGTGGTGTAATTTTCCCGCCATGTATTTCGTGGTATAATTTTTTGATAAACCCAAAAAATGTTTATTTTTTTTATCAACGAAATAAAAAATGTAATAATGGAAAATTTTGGATAAACAAAATGTTGTTAGAGGCTTAGAGTGTGGAGCTAAAATTTTTAGTATTTAAAACCTCAAAAAATTATTTTATCTATTTTAACACACAATTTTACAACATGCTCTACGTCAATTCTCTTATTTTTTTTATAGGCAAGCATTATTAATTTTTATTAATTTTTTTCTCACTTTCTCTCTCTTCCTCTTTGCCACAATACCCAACAAAAAGCATAACTTTTTTTTTTTTTTTTTTTATCCTTTCTTGTTGTAGTGAACTGTCAAGACTAGCAATTTAATGTAGCAAGTTGCCAAAAAAGTTTGGCTTTGGCATCATTGATGTTGGGCTCTTTTTGGTGTTTAAGGTGATAAAATAGCTAAAAAAATGATTTTTCTTGTAATACATTTTGGATTTTACTTTTATTTATAATTTATTTGCATAGTATTAATAAATAAAAAATACATATAGTAATTTTTATATTAAATTTTTGTCGAAAAGTTTAAAAGTTAGTTTATTTTCAAATAATTAAAAGTTAAGTTATTTTTTATAAAACAAAATAAAAAAATAAAAAAATAAACACTAAGACAAAAGGCAACAAATTTTGAAACAAAACTGAAATCCCAAACACATACAGCTATGTGGGAAAGCCAAAATGACCTCCAAATAGAACTAATTCACCCAAAATGACTCGTTTGCTCAAGTTTATTTTCAATTTATTCAACTTCTTTAGTTTGAAGTCTTTTAAAATGTTATGTGAAAGCTCAATTAGTGTGAAAACACTAATGCTTGTTTAGATCTCCAATTTTAAATTATGCCTTAATTGTTTTTACTCTAACTTATCTAAGTGTGAAATAAGAGTAAAGCACGCACAATAAACCAGTACACTACTCTAAACCATAAGCAAGTACAATATGTAATAAATGGAAAGCTTAAAGAGTAGGGAAGAGAGATGCAAATACAAGATAATACCGAGACGTGTTATTGAAAAGGAAACCAAAGTACTTGACCTCCAAACCAAAATTGATCCACTTGTGAATAAGTTGAAGTACACGAATATCAAAAAGACTCTTCTAGCCTAATTTACCCAATGTACTTGAGCCCTCCAAACTCCTATTACCAACAGATAGGATTGTAAATGAATCAAGCCGTTCATAAACAACTCGAGTTTAGCTCAATAAAAAGCTCGTTCATGTTTGTTTGTTTGTTTGTATATAAACAAGCCAAGCTTAAGTTTTAGTTTTAGTTTTAGGCTTGTTTAATAAACGAGCCAAGTCTGAGTAAAAAATATTGTTCATGAACAAGCTTGTGAATGCTAAGGCTCGATAGAAAAGTAACAAAGCAAGTTGAGCTTAGGCTTATTTATGAGTTTGGTAATAAAATTGATATGAGCTTGACAAGTAAACTCATATCCTTCTAAGGCTTTGATTAATTATAAGTTGAGACCACTCATCCAAACCAAATAAGCTAGATAATAAACTTAATATAGGCTTGATAATATACTTGTCTTGGATCTCAACCTCAAAAACATGATATTGAGTTTGAGTTTGGGTTTGATATTGAGCTTGAGCTTGGCTTGACTAATGAATCAAGCCAAGCCAAGCCAAGCCGAATTCAAACTTTTATACTTTATAACAAGCTCAAGCTTGAACATTATTTGTAGGCTTGTATCAAGCCCAAGCCAAGCTTGAACATTCTACTTTTACTGTCGAGCCGAGCTTGAACATTCACTACTCAACAAAGCTTGGCTTGTTTACAACCCTACCAATAAACTTCTCAGAGTCTTGTCTTCATTAGTTATTTGGATCCCGCAATTTCGCTCAATTGTATCCGCCACTCAATGGATTTTTCCAATGCTTCCCAAAGGCACAAAAACTTCTCTCAATACTCAAAATGAGTGAAGTAATTGTTTAGGCTAAGAACCTTTTGAGGATGTGTAAATGAAAAGGTGGGAGTAAATGGAAACTTTAGAGAAATGATGTAGAGGATTGTGGATAAAACAATCTCTAACTCTCAAGTGTTTGGCTAGGGTTTCTCTCTCAAAAGTTTCTTTAGAAAATACTCCTTCCTTTTACATTTTGTGAGTAATGAGGGTTTATATAGTGTTGGCAAAGAACGGAAAAAGTCACACTCCAAAAAGCAACAAGCGAGGGTTTTGCGGGTCACTTGCGACTTGGCTTGAGTCGCAAGTCACTCACAAAAAACCAGCTTTACTCTTCAAATTCTAGCGTGTGCTTCTCACATGGCTTATTTCACAGTCATCTTCGATGAGCGAGTCTAGTCGTGAAAACCACCTCTTCACAGATTCTTTACTAAACTCTCACACACAAACACAGCCCTTACATTAAATCCCACAAAAATACTGGGAAATGATTGAACAAAATTATAATCAAATTTTATACGGAATTAAAGCCAACAAAAATACATGGATGTAAATCACAACTTTATATTATGTTTTATTAAAAGTCTTGTAACTTAACCGACATAAAAAAATTCTAACTTTTCCTCCCCAAAAATTAAATGTATTATAACTGCATTGTGTGTGTATATACATCCAAATTGTTACCCAAAAAAATGTAATATAATCGCAATTGTGTGTGTTAGGACATCTTGTGATATGGATGTTGTAGAAATTCAGCCGGAGGAATGAAAGATTCATTTCAATGTTAAGAGCACTCACAGCAATGGTGCTATATTGCTATATTTTAGCTTCTCAAACCCCAAAATCATACTCAAAACAAAGGAGCTAAATCTATAATTTTTAACTCCATTGCTCATGACATCTAAAATAGATATATATATATATATAGCTAAAATAATATATATATATTATTTTATTGAATTTCTCTCTCCTCTTCCATTAAAAAAATATTTTCTCTTTCTTTCTTTCTTTTTTTCTCTCTCTCCGACTTCTCTTCTTACTTCCTCTTTCCTTCTCATTTTTTTTCTCTCCCTCATCTACTCTCTCCTTCGCCGATCTATTCTGGATCTTCATCATCGATCTTCATTGTCATCGCCCACGTTGTTGTCCCACGCCGCCGACCCATCTCACCTAGTCCTCCATCTCACCGCTCACCCAACGCCAACAAGCCTAGTCCTCCATCTCACCGTCGATCCAAGCTCCATTGTCGACCTAAGCTTCATCGTCGATCCAAGCTCCACCGGCACCGCCTTCATCGAACTCAAAGCGCCATGAATTTCGTGGCTATGCCTGTGGCTGGATTTTGTGGGTTTCTCCGGGTTTCGTGAAAAGAAAGGATTTTAGTTTGATTTCAATTTCAAAGTGGGTTTGAGTTTGTGATTTGATTTTGGGTTTGTGGGTTGGTTATCGGTGGGTTTGGCAATGGGTATCGGTGGTTGTGGTAGTGGGTGTGGGCGGTGGTGGCTGGTGGCGGTGGGTTAGGTTGGGTTTTGGGTTTCGATTTATTTCATAATGGGTTTCGGTGGATTTCAGTGTGTTTTGCGGTGGGTTTTCATGGGCAATGGAGTGGGTTGGGTTTCTAATGGTGGTGGTGGCTTGGGAATTATGTTGATGGTGGTGGTTTGTGCAGTAGTTTTTGGCTAATTTGGATTTTTGGCGGTGGTTATGGGTGGTTGTTCTTGGCTTGTTAGTTGTTGTTGGTTGGTTGTGGGCGGTTGTTTTTGGTTGGCAATGGTTGTTGTTGGGTGGTTGTGGGCGATTGTTCTTGGTTGGCTGTGTTGGTGGATCGATTTGTGGTGTTTTTATTGTAGTGAGATAGATTATTTTATTGTAGTAGATATATTATTTTATTGTGATGTTTATATTATTTTATTATGTTGAAAGTTAAAATAGATCCACTTTGCTACGATGTGTGTAGGTAAAATAGATAAAATAATTTTTGGTGGAACTAAATTGCTAAATTTTTAGCTCCACTGTTGTGGATGCTTAAGGGCTCATAAGCCCAAATATCTACTACCTCACTGGTTGGCTTAAAATGCCAATATATTAATATTCTTCACCTCACTAATTAGGCAAAAAGCCCATAACACTCCTCATCAAAGTTCACCGCGACCGAAGAGGATTGTTAATGCTATATTCTACTCTTGAATGGGTAAAGAGAATGAATTAATCTGAAAGTGCATATTCAATTCAACCATCAATATCATTCTCCCTTTCTTCTAAAAAAAACATTTAAAAGTTCAATTTAATGGTCCATTTGGTCGAAAATTAGCCTAATATCCGATTAACTCTACTCTTCTTCCCTTGCTTCCCTTTAAACACTATAATTTTTTTTTTAAAATAACTAAACATGTGTGAAGAGACTAATGTATTATTATTTGTTCAAGTATATGTAGAAACTCAACAAGATCAACAAGACCAATGGCATTTTGCTTTTTGTGGGCATCCTGCTTGGATGTTTCCAAATTATTACTCCAACTTCCAATCCATTGTATGGTATTGGGTCTTAGGCTTTTGGGAGGGTTTGAAATTTATGTGGCTTTTTGGGTGAGTTTGGAAATTATGTTTATAATAATAACAACATTATTAACTTGCCATTCTGTCAATGCTATAAATCATCAAGAGCTTGTCATCAAAATTAAGCAAGCAAACATTTCCATATCTCCTCCTATGTCCAATGCTTTCTTGAATTTTATTAAGAAATAAATAATCAAGCCAATACCAGTGACAATAGCCATAAAAGTAACAATGTACTACCTCAAGAAAAATTATGTTAACAAGAAGAGAATATTCACTTATGGATTTCATCTTACATAAGAGATTGTACAATTTGCAAGTTAACTATCCACAACCACAAGTTAACTTTGTCCAAAATATACAGAACCCCTCAAACACTTGTCCAAATCATTCATGACTAGTCTTCCACACTGAATGACTGAGATGGAAAGTACCAGGATGGTAAAACACTTGAAGATTGGATATATTTTCTTCGCATGAAAGGTAACCGTGAGCACTCACGATTACTACCATCCAACATCTCCAATAGGATGTAATTGCCCTCTAATCCAAAACTGTAGGTATAAATAGATGATTGTTGACTACCATTTGATCTAGTTATGCTGCTAAATCTTGAGTTCTTACTAAAGCCAAGAAACAAAGCTTGATCTTTGAAGTTACTCATCTTCAACCATTCCATCTTCAGAAAATTTAGCCCATAAACTTCAAAATTACTTCCACTTTTATCAATCAACAGGAGCTTTTGATCATAACCCAACAAACATGGTTCACCTTTCAAATTTGCAATGCATTCTACTTCTAGAGGGGTCATATTAGGAGGTGAATTCAAATTTAGAACCCTAATATTTCCATGACTAGATATAACATATAACTTACCATTGAAGACAGCTCCATTAACAATTGTCCATGGGGCATTAATAGGATTGTTATGTAATTTGTCATTGTAAAGAAATGCAGTCCATTTGGCATCTGTAGATCTACAAAAATGTATCTTTAGGCAAAATCTGCAAAGAGCTATGATTACGAACTTTGGCAAAGGCATACAACTAAAGAAGCAAGGATTAAACAACAACAAGGTGCTAGCATAAAGGATGTAGGAAAATGGAGTTCATGCCTGGTAAAAGGATTCAAAAGCCAAATTTGTGAATCTGGCCTTTTATACTTGTCTTCCAAGATCAAGTATCCGCAAGTGGTTCCTGAACAGAATTTGCCACTAATGTTAGGTAGTTTCGTCTTGTACCTCATATGATCAAAGATGTTATAGAAATAAAAATCCCTCTTAAAACGAATTGGTAAAAAGACAGCTAGTGGAGGCTGCTATGCCATAAACTCTTGCCTGTATGCCAAAAAATACAACCTCCATGTTCTGCAGACACAACCAAACATAATATAGTCTATAGCACCCAACCACTTTGTTATTAGATAAAGCAAAGCCTCAGGGAGCTCTGACCATGGCCTCCAATTACTATTGTCCGTCATCTTTTTCTTCTTACTTCTAGGATTGTGGAGCTTTTTGCCATTGTCCCCCTACAATACCATGCCTACCTTCACACAAAGAGAAAATAAAGATTAATGCCTATATGTCACGCCCCAAACCAAAAGGGCCCCAAATCCAAAAGAGTCCAAAGCATGAGAAATACATCCCAAAGGTACATGTAGATTTTACCTTTTTGACAATTCAATCCAAACAATTCATACAAAGTACCAACATCAAGGATTTTCATAATAGTTTTATTAAAGATACTCTCAAAGTAAGTCAGAGCTCTATACAATAATTACAAGGACCATTGGCTACACAAGAATGGAGGTTTGAATAAATATAATTACATATCACCAACTTGTCCCATCAGTGGGAATAAAAGTCATCACCACTATTAGATACAAAAAAATTAGTCAAGCCTACCATAGGATGTACATTATCTAAAGATCAACATTACAAAAGTCTAGCCTCCATTAGTAATTAGTCTAACTACTACTAACCACAAAAACATGTCTAAAAACAATCGTTACCCTACTCTAAAAATTTTGTAAAAGAATGGGATAAGATAAAGCCCAGTAAGTAGTATAATTAATGGGGGTGGGAGAAATGCAATTTTGATGATGATGAACAGTTTACAAAGCATATTTTAATTTGGGAAATTTCTAACTGAATACTACAAGATCATTTTCAATAGACAACAATAATATGACAAGAATGATTAAATAATGAAATACAACTTCTTAAAATAAATACCATGAAACTATATACGATAATCTGTGAGCACTAACAATATAATTCCAAAGCCATAAAATCTAATATAAGGTAAATTATCACAAAGATACCACACTATCATATAGACCAGTCAAGGGATCCACTCATTCATAGTTGGCATGATATTGTCCTCTTTGGTATGTAGTCTCTTGGCCCAATGGGTAGCAATCTCATCCATACCCTTAAGGTTTTTTCTCTCCTCCTATGAGCAATAGGGAGAATGCGTCAAATAGAACCTCTTTTGCATGTGGTCTTTTGGCCCTATGGGCAGCAGCCTCACCCACATACAATCAAGGAACCTCTTCCTCTATGGGGGGCAAGGAAGAATGTGTCATCCAAAATAAAAGGGCACTCGATCTGGATCGACACCATTGTCACAAAGATTATAGAAATCAAATTGGTGATCACCAGGAAATCACACATGGCATAGGGTTAAAACCACATAAAGCTTATAGGTACATAGTTTATATTTAGTTAGTTTCAGAAAAACCTTAAACAACCAAAACTTCCACAAAGTCTGTAAGGTTTCCAAATTCATTCTTTGTTAACAAAATTTTCTATCAATTCTCAAATAATACAAGACAAGACAAACATCTTTACATTTTCCAATATACCATAAAATTCATGAATTCATTATCAAAGATTAAATTAAAGATGCTCATATTTTCCATGTCAACAATTCATGTATTTCCCCAAATGCAATACCAAATATGATGCACTTTTCATACATAATCATATATAATAGGGTCACAACTCAATTCTTTTTTAAAAAGACATAGTTCCCCAAATAATTTCCCAAAATGTGTTTGACTCAAAAATAACATTTATACAACATGGTTATTTTCCAACAATCCTGTTAAAAAGCTACTTACCTTGCAAATTGCAAAAAGTCTAACTCTCCAAACCCCAAAAGAGATTAGCTAGAAACTAAACAATATCAAGTAAACCTATCACAATAAGTATAAAACTTAAAATTGTATCTAGCTACAAATTATGAATTGCCAAATAAGCATTTGATTAGGCAAGCCTAGTATTTAACCTCATTAATAATGTATTCCACTTTAAAAGCTTCTCAACAAATTAATTTACAAGACATAGACCCCAATTTATAAACTTAAGTCATTCAAAGTATTATCCCTAACATCAAAACCTCAACACCTTATAAGTACTTCCCACAAAATTTACACCACATCAACAAGAGACCCATGATACCAAAAATCATAATATCCTCCAAGGCAAACAATTTGAATCTTTAACTTGCTCCAAATCTCTCTCTCTCTCTCTCTCTCTCTATATATCTATATATATATATATATATATATATATATATATATATATATATATATATGTATATATATATATCTAAAAGCTGAAACGTAGCATTTATTCTTGTTACACTCCGGTTGAGCCACATCAACGTCCACAAAATTATATTTTTTCTTTCTAATTTTCCTATAATTGTTTTTAACAATTATTTTTTTTAATATTTACACTTTTCCAACCTTTCTTCCTTCCTTACCTTTTCATCTCCCCACTACTTCTCCAACATTTCCATCTCCCCACTACTACTCCAACCTTTCTCCCTCCCTTACCTTTTCATCTCCCCACTACCCTCTATATTAATATCATTCTTCATATTTCCCTTCATCTTCCTCTATTTTTGTTTCTTCTTATTCACACCCTCTACTATAAATTTGTCACTATCTCTTCCGTTTTATGCATAGTTTTCCCTCACAATAAAAAGGTTCTCTCTCTCTCTTTCTCTCTCATTTTTTTTTTTTTGATTTTTTATTTTATTTTATTTTTCTTGCATCTCTGCTTTAGGTTGATAACTTTTTTACATTCTTTAAAACTCTACTTTGTGCTAATGCGATTTAGTTTAGTTTTTTAATTTTTTTAATTTTTAATTTTTAATTTTATTTTATTTTATTTTTTTGTTGTTGTTGTTGTTGTTCTTTTGATTGTTAAATGTTATCCTATTCCATTATAAAGAATTAAATATAGCATATAAAAATATAATATAATTTTATTACATAGCATGATTTTTTATAGTGCTCAATTTAGATGTTAAACTATGAGACTTTACTAATTTTTGTTTATTTTTTAATCCTTTGTGGTGGACAAAGTACTCTTAATAGTTGTATTAGAAGTACTCTATAATACCATTTATTTAGAGAAAAGCAAAAGGTAGCCAAACGAAAATAATTGGATGGGTGATAAATTTTAGCTTTTGCAATTTTATTTTAATTATTATTATTATTTTATAACAATGCATTTATAGAAATTTTAATTCTTAGATTTTTCTAATAATTGTTTATCTAATAATATGTTTTGGGTGGACTAAATTACAATTTCTACAAAAAAAAAAAAAAAAAAAAAAACTTTAATAGATTATCAACAGCAAATTGTTTTCCTAATTAGTCCAATTAATCATTGTTAAGTTTTATTAATTTTTTTAGTTACTTTTTTCAATATTTTTGATTGTAGGCAGAAAAAATATAGTTTGAAAAAGTTTGTGTAAAACTAAAAGAATAATTTCCAAATTTTATGTTCTTTTTAATGGTTCACAAAATGTTATAAATAACTTTTATTAAAAAAATGAATATTTTTGTTAATTTGCCTTTGGAATTTTTGAGTAAATTGTATTGTTTTCATTTTGGCGCAACAAAATTTATATTTATAATTTATGATTGTTCCTATATTACATTTATAAGTGTTCCTATAATAAAAAATATATATGATTACAAAATAAATTACTCTTTATTATATTAGTTTAAATTGTAAAAAATAAAAAATTAATAAAACCACCATAAAAATAATTATCACGTGTAACGCACGAGTTTGCGACTAGTAATCAATAAAAATTATATTCACTATTTATTTCACATTAAAAAGCAAAAACCCACAAATCTTCACCACTTAGATAACCGTCATTATAAAAACTATAAACCCACTCATCAAATAAATCCACCAAGACAAAACCCATACATATAAACACATAATATCACTTCCAAAGCTCATAAATCACATGAATATTATTATCAAAGCTTAGATAAGGAGAACCTCTAGAAAAAGCATAAACTCATAAAAAAGATTAGAAATCTTTACCTCAAATAAAAGGGATGAAGATGCTTAAAGGTTCCTAAGGATTTTCTAGTGATCTTGCCGGAAAAATGATGAGGGAGATGGTGGTGTGGAGTGGGTACCATGGGAGAGTGTGAGGGAGAGGAGCATGTGTGTTTAAGTGAAAAGAAAAGAAAGAAAACAAAATAAGATCAAGAGGGATGGCCGGCCAAGAGTAAAGGAGTGTGTGAGATGTTTGGTGGGGGATAGTGGGGTAGGTGGGGGCACTTGGGACACCCAAAAAAATTGGCACGGAAGCTACCGCAACTAAATATATATATATATATATATATATATATATATATATATATATATATATATATTTATATTTATATATTTATTTATATATTTTTTAAGCTGAGATGTTACATTATATATCACTAATCCTAGGGGGGTGGCAAAATCCGACATAACCCGCAAACCATACATGATTAACACATTTATAAACAGGTCATGGGTAGGGGTGGCAATTTGTATTTGCGTGTTGGGTTCGTGTCGGGTTGAGCTGTAAGCATTATGTTATATAGGTCAACCCAACCTGACCTGTTTAATAAATGGGTCAAGATTCCTCAACCCTAACACGACCTGTTTATTAAACGGGTAACCTAACACAACATGTTTAACTTGTTTAATTAGTAGGTCATAATAGGGTTGACACAAATGACCTGTTAATAACCTGTTTCAATAATAAATCCTAACTAACCCAAACAACCTATTTAATTAATAGGTTAAACTTAACTTGAATAACCTGTTATCAACTCTCATACATCTAAAATTATAATTCAACCATAAATCAAGTAATAAAAATTCAAATAATAACGAAAGCAAATATTCTTTCATTCCTTCAAAATAAAATTACTAGTCCAAAAGGTTCCAACCTCCATACAATCAAATTTAATAATATGTCAAAGTGCCATAATAAAAAAAACCAAAATTATTACATGGCATCCAAGTGCCATATAAAAAACTTTAAAGACATTACATATTAAGAAATCAAAAACCAAAATGATTACATATATGGCATATCAAAATATCCATAATGGCAAAATCCAAGTGCCATATCAAAAAGTAAAAGTCATCATTGATTAAGGGACTGGATCCATTGAGGGTTCCATTGAAGAGGTGTCTTCCTTGTTCTCATCCTTATTGATATTCATGTTCATTATTTCTTGAGTGAGCTCTTCCAAGTGTGATTGTGCAAGCTCTACATCAAAAAAAAATTAATGAAACATTAAAAACTTATCAAAGCATTATAAATAAGAAATTTGGAAACTGTGGATAATCAAGCAATTGAATCAATTAAATAAATAATAGCCATTCACATAGTATTAATTACTAGTAATGAACTTGTGATGTCTACCAAATCTGCCAAAACAACATCTATAAACAAATGTATTTTGCCAAAACAACATCTATACAACAATTTATATCCAGGGGAAACTAAGACCTTGGTTTATTGTTCTATACTACAATTTGACATTTTATGGAAATGAGGGGATCATATCATATACTAAATTATCGAAAAACAAAACAAAATTAAAACCTATTAGAACCCAACACAAATTTCTAGTAGGTATCTCTAACTTCTTGTTATAGTGTTATACAAGACCAGTGAAAGGGGTATTAACAATAACATTTTCATTTAACATGAACATAGAAGAAAAAGTTGATTAGGCCAATATTCATTCTTTCCTTAATCTGTAAGTTCACCGGAGATTGGGTCATAAGTTGCTGCCATGACTCATAACGTCAATTAGACCTTGCTGCCATGATTCATAACGTATATCCAACCATAAAATGGGTAGTGGAGTAGAACATTGAAAGGACAAATGAAGCATTCTACCGGATTTATCATCAAAATAAAATTTGACTTTTAAAGATAATAGTATGGAATGTTGTTTGCACTCAAGCACAATCAGGCGAATCATCTCACCCGAGACAAAGTTTCCCATTTATATCTATCCTATAATTAGAGTTTTATTTTCAAAAAATCATCATAAAACTTAAAACTCATTCAGCCAACATGTAAATAAAAAATACATTACCTATATCTGCATATAACCAGTCTCTTGTATAAACCAATGCCTCCACAACATTAGGCTTAAATGCACTCCTGAATTGATCAATGACTCGTCCCCCAACACTAAAAGTGGATTTTGAAGCAACCGTAGAAATAGGAATGCTCAAAATATCACGAGCCATGGCAACAAGTTTTGGATACCGAAATTCATTTCCCTTCCAAAAAGCTAGTATGTCTAGTTTTGCATTCCTATCCACTCTTGGTTCATCCAAGTAGAGCTCCAATTGTGTTTTTTGTGCTTGCCTACCCACATCCATACTATGAAAGAAATAAATTCCTACATATAAAAACAATATAATAAATGTTAATCTAAGTAGAATATAAATGTCATAATATAAATTAAAAAGAAAAAGACAAGAAAAATAATAAAATAACATACTTGCATCATAGACAACGATCCCTCATTAGCATACTTGTTCTTCGATTTCTTGGGTAGCTTGACCAGCCATTTCGGAAGATGTTGAAGGTGTAGGAACATTACTCACATATTCTCCAAACAAAGCAAATAATTTCTCACGAACCTTCAAATATTGGAGTGAACTAGTATACCCATAAAGCTTTTGATAGTACCAATCAATAAAAGGCAGCTTATACCTAGGGTCCAAGACCATTGTTTTGGCCAACACAACACTAAACTCTATCCAATACTTCTCAAATTTCACAAGCATTTGATCTGCCATTTTTCTCATATACTCATCCTCACTATCACTTTCTTTCTTCAAGGTAAAATAAACAATAAAAACTTGTGGAAAATATCAAGTTAGCTGTTGGATATTTTGTGCTAGAAAAGACTAATGTAGCATCATAAAAAACAGCCAAGAACTTCTTAATTTTTTCTGCCTTTTTTCACTCATCAAGAGTAGGACAATGCTTAAAATTATAGTCGATTAACTCTAGGTGTTGAAAAGCATGTCGATAATAGAGAGCACTTTGAAGCATTAAAAATGTAGAATTCCATCTAGTAGGCACATCTTGCCTTAAACCTTTCTTACCATCCAAATCCATTTGTTTAACAGATTCATAAAAACTTTTTTTTCCTCCCTTGTGAGCCTCTTACATACTTAATGCTCTCATGAATTTTTTGGACAACAACATCAATTTCTTTCAAACCATCTTGTACAACCAAATTGAGAATATGAGCACAACAACGAAGATGTAAAAACTCACCATTACAAACAAGTGCTTTCTTATTTATCAATTGAGTTCTTACCATGTCAATAGAAACATCATTGGAAGAAGAATTGTCCAATGTCACAAAAAAATCTTTATTCTCAATACCCCACATAGATAACAATTTATAGACCTTTTCAAACAAAGACACCATTATGTGGTGGTGGCATATGACAAAAGTTCAACACTCTTTTCTCTAAAACCCAATCAGCATTAATAAAATGAGTTGTAACACACATATAACCATCGGTAGCTATAGAAGTCCATAAATCGGATGTCAAACAAACTCGACTAGGAGTAGATGTCAAGACAGATTTCATCCTTTCATTTTCCCTCTTATACATCTTAACCAAATCATTTTGAGCAGTATTTCTAGAGATATTAGGGACATCAACATACAAGTAAGAAAAAGTTGCCCGTATACCAACATACTCAACAAACCGGAAAGGTAATTCATGCATTGTAATAGCAGCACATAACAACTCCCTAAATTTTGCAGGATCAAATTTAGGTGAACTTATAGACATTGCATTTTGGCCAACATCCCTTGTGTCTTTTCTTGGACATACATTCAAATGGCACTTCAAATTTCTTGTACCGTATGCTCCGGAGCAATATATTCCTTTCCACACTTCTTGCATTTACATGTAGGCTTTTCTTCATCTTTTGTAGGAAGCGACTTAAAGAAACTCCAAACATATGAAGTCCTCCCCCTTTTGTTGTCTTTGTTATTTGTCTTATTCTTAGACTTAGTCTTAGCCTTCTTTGGCGGAGGAAGTTCAGCCAGTTCATCAAGTTCATCTTCTAAGTCAATGTCCTCTCCTTCATACTTAATTTTAATAGGTATCATCTCATCACTTTCCATCTAGGCCAATTTAAAGAAAAATTATTGATTAGAAATTTAGTAATACTAAGATGACAAAAACAAATAAACTTGAAAAGAAATCATAAAGAACGACAAATAAATTTAAAATCAACAAAACAATCAAAAAAATCTACTATGCCTATTAGTACTAAAAACTCAACATTACAATGATTAACACAAATACAAATTGATCTTCAATTATTTTATTTTAAGATGATTTAAACAGAAAATAATTGAAAAGAAATTAGAGAGCAAGACAGATTATTTTAAAATAAAAAAAGAGATAAACATATCTGATCTCCCATTAGTACTAAAAATCAGCAGTATAGTGATTAACACAAAAAACAAATGGATTTTTCTGCAATCTGTTTTTCTGTACAATTTTTTTCTGTGTCTATTTTCTGCACAGTTTTTCTGTTGTGTTTTTTTCTGTGTTTGTTTTTTGCACAGTTTTTCTGCAGTATTAGTTTTCTGCACAGTTTTTCTGCAATGTTGTTTTCTACAGAAATGGGTCTGATTTCCCCTGTATTGTTTATTATCTTGTTGGTTTTCTGCAGTATATGGTTCTTATGTACTGATTATTAAATGTAATGTAATAAAATTTCTATTTTCTTTTTTAAAAAGGATAAAATAATCAACATGATAGTGATTAACAAAATAACGGAACAGATCTACAATTATTTTATTTTAAGATGATAGATAAAAAGAAACTTGAAAATAAATCAGAGCAAGACCCAATTATTTTAAAATCAACAAAAAAAACAATGATTGACGCAATAAAAAAGATCTACAATTATTGAAAATTTCATTAGTAAGAAAGCAAAATAAAAATATATAACATATATACCTTGCTAGTGGTGGATTCGGTGGTTGAAAGCTCAAGAAAGAGAACTTGTGAAGCTGTGAAGTCATGAAGAAGAACACAAAGCAGAGAGGCCAGCCACGATTTTGAAGGGAAGAGAAACTAAAAGTGTTGGCTAGGGATTTGAGGGGAAAAGTGAGTAGAGGATTGAAAGACATGGGAAGGCTAGGGTTTTGATTTTATATTGTAGATTCAATGTATCTGTAGAAGTGTAAAGAGGATTGGTTGGAGTTTTGAGGAGAAGAAGAAGAATCGAAGACAAAGAGTAAAGATCGATGATGAAAACGAAGAGACAATAGACTGAGAGAGGCATGAGGTTAGGTTCTGACTCAAGAGAAGAGATGATAGATAAGCTTATATACCTAGGTTATAAGGGTAAAATGGTAAAATTACCTTTATAAGCTAATCGGGTCAAACGGGTTAAACATGTTAAACACGAACACGACCCATTTAATAAATGGGTTAGCCATGTCAACCCGAATATAACCCGAACCTATTTAACCTCAACCCATGACTAAGGGTGGCAAAATTTGACACGACCCATGAACCCTCGAAACTCGACACGACTAACCCGTTTATAAACAAGTCATGGGTTGAGGTTAAATGGGTTTGGGTCATATTCGGGTTGACATGGCTGACCCATTTATTAAACAGGTCGTGTTCGTGTTTAACATGTTTAACCCATTTGACCCGATTAGCTTATAAAGGTAATTTTACCATTTTACCCTTATAACCTAGGTATATAAACTTATCTATCATCTCTTCTCTTGAGTCAAAACCTAACCTCACACCTTTCTCAATCTATTGTCTCTCCATTTTCATCATCGGTCTTTACTCTGTCTCCAACTCTTCTTCTTCTCCTCAAAACTCCAACCAATCCTCTTTACACTTCTACGAAAACATTGAATCTACAATATAAAATCAAAACCCTAGCCTCCCCATGTCTCTCAATCCTCTACTCACTTTTCCCCTCAAATCCCTACCCGACCCTTTTAGTTTCTCTTCCCCTCAAAATCATGGCTGGCCTCTCTACTGCTGTGTTCTTCTTCATGACTTCACAGCTTCATAAGTTCTATTTCTTCAGCTTTCAACCACCGAATCCACCACTAGCAAGGAATATATGATATATATATTTATTTTGCTTTCTTACTAATGAATTTTCAATAATTGTAGATCTTTTTTATTGTGTCAATCATTATTCTTTACAAACCATCTGAATATAATACATGTCCAAAAGACACCCTCAAATATTTAGAAACAAAGCCCTTAACCTACAATACTCCAAACTCAAATAAACACCATTAGAGATGAATACAACTACATATATGAAGTTTGAAAATATAAATTCCGTAACAATTTTTTTTTTTTTTTTTTTTTAATTTCCAAAACTTCAACACATCGGAGTGTGTGTACCAATTTCAGCCATTTTTTTTAAAATGATAATTCAATTTCAAATAACTTAATCAGTTTCAAAATGACAATATGATTAAAAAAGATGAAGATAATGTGATTTTCTAACTGATTAAAATTTGCAAAATCTTTAATTCAAGGGCCAAAGCATTGTTTTTTTGTTGATTTTAAAATAATTGGGTCTTGCTTTGATTTATTTTCAAGTTTCTTTTTATCTATCATCTTAAAATAAAATAATTGTAGATCTGTTCCTTTATTTTGTTAATCACTATCATGTTGATTATTTTCTCCTTTTAAAAAAGAAAATAGAAATTTTATTACATTAAGTATAATAATCAATACATAAGAACCATATACTGCAGAAAACCAACAAGATAATAAACAATACAGGGGAAATCGGACCTATTTCTGCATAAAACAACACGGCAAAAAAAAAGCGTACGAAAACTCGATCTCGCAGAAAAACTGTGCAAAAAAAAAAAAAAAAAAAAAAAAAAAAAAATAGCAGAAAAACAGATTGCAAAAAAATCCATTTGTTTTTTTGTGTTAATCACCATACTATTGATTTTTAGTACTAATGGGAGATCAGATATGTTTATCTCTTTTTTTATTTTAAAAAATATGTCTTGCTCTCTAATTTCTTTTCAATTATTTTCTGTTTTAATCATCTTAAAATAAAATAATTGAAGATCAATTTGTATTTTGTGTTAATCATTTTAATGTTGACTGTTTAGTACTAATAGGCATAGTAGATTTGTTTGATTGTTTTGTTGATTTTGAATTTATTTGTCGTTCTTTATGATTTCTTTTCAAGTTTATTTGTTTTTCTCATCTTAGTATTACTAAATTTCTAATCAATAATTTTTCTTTAAATTGGCCTAGATGGAAAGTGATGAGATGATACCTATTGAAATTAAGTATGAAGGAGAGGACATTGACTTAGAAGATGAACTTGATGAAGTGGTTGAACTTCCTCCGCCAAAGAAGGCTAAGACTAAGTCTAAGAATAAGACAACTAACAAAGACAAAAAAAGGAGGAGGACTTCATATGTTTGGATTTTCTTTGAGCTGCTTCCTACAAAAGATGAAGAAAAGCCTACATGTAAATGCAAGAAGTGTGGAAAGCAATATATTGCTGCCAGAGCATACGGTACAGGAAATTTGAAGCACCATTTGGATGTATGTCCAAGAAAAGACACAAGGGATGTTGGCCAGCTTATACTTGGCCAAAATGCAATGTCTATAAGTTCACCTAAATTTGATCCTGCAATATTTAGGGAGTTGTTATCTGCTGCTATTATAATGCATGAATTACCTTTCCGGTTTGTTGAGTATGTTGGTATACGGGCAATTTTTTCTTACTTTTGTGTTGATGTCCCTAATATCTCTAGAAATACTGCTAAGAATGATTTGGTTATGATGTATAAGAGGGAAAAAGAAAGGATGAAATTTGCCTTGACATCCGCTCCTGGTAGAGTTTGTTTGACATCCGATTTGTGGACTTCTATAGCTACTGATGGTTATATGTGTGTTATAGCTCATTTTATTAATGTTGATTGGATCTTACAGAAAAGAGTGTTGAACTTTTGTAATATGCCACCACCACATAATGGTGTGTCTTTGTTTGAAAAGGTCTATAAATTGCTATCTATGTGGGGTATTGAGAATAAGATTTTTTGTGTGACGTTGGACAATGCTTCTTCCAATGATGTTTCTATTGACATGCTAAGAACTCAATTGATAAATAAGAAAGCACTTGTTTGTAATGGTGAATTTTTACATCTTCGTTCTTGTGCTCATATTCTCAATTTGGTTGTACAAGATGGTTTGAAAGAAATTGATGTTGTTGTCCAAAAAATTCGTGAGAGCATTAAGTATGTAAGAGGCTCACAAGGGAGGAAAAAAAAGTTTTTATGAATCAGTTAAAAAATGGATTTGGATAGTAAGAAAGGTTTAAGGCAGGATGTGCCTACTAGATGGAATTCTACATTTTTAATGCTTCAAAGTGCTCTTTATTATTGATGTGCTTTTCAACACCTAGAGTTAACTAACTATAATTTTAAGCATTGTCCTATTGTTGATGGGTGAAAAAAGGCAGAAAAAATTAAGAAGTTCTTGGCTGTTTTTTATGATGCTACATTAGTCTTTTCTAGCACAAAATATCCAACAGCTAACTTGTATTTTCCACAAGTTTTTATTGTTTATTTTTCCTTGAAGAAAGAAAGTGAGAGTGAGGATGAGTATATGAGAAAAATGGCAGATCAAATGCTTGTGAAATTTAAGAAGTATTGGATAGAGTTTAGTGTTGTTTTGGCCATAACAGTGGTCTTGGACCCTAGGTATAAGCTACCTTTTATTGATTGGTGCAATCAAAAACTTTATGGGTATGCTAGTTCACTCCAATATTTGAAGGTTCATGAGAAATTATTTGCTTTGTTTGGAGAATATGTGAGTAATGTTCCTACACCTTCAACATCTTCCTAATGGTCTGGTCAAGCTACTCAAGAAATTGAAGAACAGTATGCTAATGAGGGATCTTTATCTATGATGCAAGTATGTGAAAGTTCAAATAGTGTAAAAACACCCTTGAATGTTTAGACCCTCAAATTACAACTTAACCAATTCAAGCATTATGTCAAACAACTAGTGTGCGGAAAATTAACATAAGCTATAATATGGAATTGGAAAAACTATCTAAGCCAAATTAAAATCACAACCCACAGCAGATAATAAAAGGCAAAGATAAAAGGGAAGGAAAATGCAAACACAAAGACAACACACGATGTGTTATCAAAGAGGAAACCGAAGCCCTCGGCATAAAACCTCTCCGCCGCCCTTCAAGCGGTAAACAATCCACTAGAAAATGTAGTTGGGATACATGGACAGCAATAGACCCTCCAAGCCTAATCTACCCAGTGCACCTAAGCCCTCCAAGCTTCTTTCTCCAACGAGGTTGCGCCGAACCTTTTTCTTTTCTAGCTTCCCGAATTCCGCTACTAGACCATAGCATCAACCAATGAAGATTGGTTCCTTCCTAATCGCTTTCCCGAACACCAAATAGCCCTCTCACAATAAATGGATATGGTGAGAACAAGGTTTTGGTAAAAAGCCTCTCAAGGGTTTGGCAATGGAGAGGAAGAGAGTTGAGGAATTTGAAGAGGCACTTATGTAAAGATTGTAGATGAATCAATCTTGTTTTACTCTAGGGTTTCTCTCTCAAAATTCTCTCTGGAAGCTCTCTTTCTTTTGTGGGTATAAGGGGTATATATACTAGGGTGAGAGAGGAATGTGAAACGTCGGGTTTTTCAAAACAGGGGCTGGCTCGTGGCTTGGCCTCGCGACTTGATTAAGTCGTGAGATAGATAACCGTATGGCCGATTCTCTGTTTTTTGTCTTGTAGTGCTCCAGCTAGCATGACTGTTCACCTTCTAGCATGCTTGGCACATGTGCTGCGTCTGGCGGCTTGCGCCCGCGAGTCACCCGCGAGGCCAAGCCGCGAGTCTCTGTTTTCTTGCACACTCTTGAGCAAACTTCACTCTATCTCACTCACTACCCTTACAACAAGCCCACCTAAATACAGGGGTTACTAAATGTTGAAATACAAGAAAATTTTTCATGGAATAAACCAATTAGATGGTTGAATAAATTCAACCTTACAATCTCCCCTTTGGCTATTCCGTGACAAAACCCTAAAACAGACTCTAGACTTAACATGTGAGTTAGGAACAGTTGAGCAAAACTCACTCACACCTAACTCTAGAAGTCATGAAGCACTTGAATCATATAAACATAAGACTCTGAAACACAACAATACACCATGATCATTGTAAGCAGAAAAAATCGTGAAATGCATATGAAACAGGCAATATGTGATCAAGCAAAGATGGAGTTAAAAAACAAATCATGGCTTGATCAACCAAGTAATCACTACAAGGTAGTGACCACAATGCTCATTCACACTTGGAATGAACACTAGGACATACAAGCTAACAAGCTCAATGCAAGTCTCTTGCATGCCAAACACTCAACCAATGCATAATACACTAAGTATATGCATCTAGGAACAATCCTACAAGGGCACAAGAGTGACAAGATTTAAAAGAAAATGCAATACATTTATATAGAAGTACTGATTTAAACAAAGCATAAAAGGCTGCATAAAGCATGGTACAAACCATAAAGCCTACAAACTATGCATAAAACATAACCCTAAAAGCTTACAAAAGCAACATGGGTACAAGCAAGTACAAAACACAATATATCAACTTAAACTCAAGAAAATATAACAACTTAAATTGAAGAAGAATGCAAAAACACTCCCCCTTAGGTAATATCCTCCCCCTTTAGGTAATATCCTCCCCCTCCGATCGGGCCTATCACTCCCCCTTTTTGTCATGGAATAGGCTATACATCCTCTTCTAGCCTTCTTTGAATTTGATCCAATTGAGTTTGAAGTGAGGTAAACTTCATATCCCATCGAGTCTTTGTGATGGTGTAGAGTAGATGTGAGTCCGGACATCTTTGTATTCAACTCGTGTATAAAGGATACAATGTGATCAAGTTTTTCATCAAGGGTGAGAGTGCTGAAATGAGAGCCACCGTGAGATGCGGAAGTTTCTGGTTTGGCTCTCTTCCGACTATGTCCAATGCTTGCATTGAATGTACACATGTTGATTGGACTCGGTTTCGAGAGGAGATTCATCTGCCGTTGGATAAATTCCCTTGAGCTCCAAGATCCTTGAAATGAGACAAGTAAAAGGAATGCATGTTTGGGACTCAATTTGTAGAACCGTTTTGCGCAGAACATGAAAGATATGAGCACGTATGTCAATTTCTACATCGAGAGATTAGATCATGAAGAAACAAAGCACGTCCGAGGTTCATATACCCGATTGCTTGATAAAGGGTACAAATTGTGAAACATCACAATTGTAAGCACTCTCGATTTTGGAGGAAGAGAGGAAACACCGATGGATTTTCCATTGGGTGAGAACTCCAAATCTTGTCCAAGACTTTCCTTGAGAAGCTCCTCATCGGGACAAAGATCATCATAAACCGGTGAGTGTCGAAATATTGGTCTGTTGATGTGAAGGATTTCTGCCAAATATGTAGGAGAGACTGAAAAGCTCTTTTTCCTAACCCAGCACTTAAGTTCATCTTCTTCCACAATCGCGTTGACATAAAATTCTTTTACCAAATCTTCATACGCGTCATCCAAATCGGAGAGAAGGTAATTCCAGTCCTTGTGAGCAAACCATTTCGGAATGTCGGTGTCATGAAGTGATGATTGATCCACGATTCTTTCTAGTAAAGGTGTAGCATTTTGGAAATAATTCTCATGAGACCGATAGGCTGCATAGGATCTGAACTTGTTGGGATCGAATCTCTTTGATGAACAATGAGTCTCTTTTGTTTGAGGTGGGTAGTCATCAACATCAATGACTTGTTCCTTCCCTTTGGAACCGCCTCCTTTCATAGCTGCTTTCTTGAATGGTGACATGTTTAGTCCGAATCATGAATATAGCAAATGACAGAACACAATCCAACAGACATTATTAGCGGTGGGTTAGTGGTAATTTAGGGATAATGAAGAAACCCTAATAGCTAGATGAAAATGACCAGAAAATAGCAATGAAGGACAAAAATGGCCCAAATGTAGCTATACAGTAGAGTGGGTCAGATTAAAACCACACAATCGACTAGAAAAACACACAGTCAATACAGGAACATTTTGAATCAACACATCAACAACGGATCAGACAAGATGAGAAACCAACAAATAAAAAACCCTAGCTAAGCACATGATGAAGAACAAAACCAACAACTTAATAAAGCTCAAAACTAAAACAATAGCTTCCACAGGCTAAGCATGGACAAAGAGTAACTACCGAACTAAAAACCCATCTCAAAATCACAAACAAATGCGAATAATCCAAAGGGAAAAACACAAAAATAAGTAAAATAGGGTTCAAGGCAGAAAAACTCATACACATTACTTGAGGATTTTGAGCTGAAAAGAAGCAACAATGGAGTTTGAAAAATGGGTGCACAGAGTGTTTGGGAAGGAGACAATTGAGAAAGAAGATGAACAGTCACAAAAGTTCGAGGGAAAACTGAAAAAAATTTAAAAACTGCCCCTATTTTTGCCAAACACGCGTTTTTTTTGATCAAGTGAGTCGCCACAAAGTCCCCAGTTCAAGCCGCCAAAACACTCAAAGACAGAATTTAAAAAAAAAAAAAAATTCTAAGTGTTTTTCGTGGTGGAAGGTCTACCAGCGAGGGAGTCGCGAGCCGAGCCGCGAAAATCTCTGAGTAACCCTCTCGATTGGACCTTCCACTCGTGAACAAGTTGCCAAAAAAGACCCGCAAAGACGCGACTAAGGCTCGCGACTTGACTTACCCGCGATCGAGTCGCCAAAACAAGGCAAAAATGGATTTTTGAAATTTTCAGATTTTTTAAACAAAATACTTTCCAAAAACACCTAAAACACTCAAAAATCTTTTTGTGTTTGAATTAACAAAAATTGAGCATGTGAAAACACATTTCATCAAGTACAATCACACAAATGATTATGACATTTATTGAACATAAACTTGTGTGTTGTGTGTGAATATCAACAATGAGATATTCCTTGGTCTAATGTGAAGCTTCAATGATCAATTCAATCAAGGCATACACAATTAGCACTAGATCATGTGATCCATCTCAATTATAGAAATATGTATATATGACCTCCCACAAAACTTGATAACATATCTTGGAGCTTTACATTTGACTCCACTTTCAATCATAACATTTGATCTTTTTGATCTTTTGAGACAATCACCTCTCATTGTAAGAGTGATATTTTATATTTCACTTCAATGAACTAGCCTTTGGCTTTTTGAATAAACAATCACTTTAATTTTAGGTCGCTTACCCTTTTTCCTAGTCGAATACTAGAATGTGCGACAAACTTTTGCAGCTCAATATCTCTTTTCATTTTGAGATTTACATTTGGTGAGCTCTTTTAAGCAAAAACAAAAATAAAGAGTGGGAAGATATATAGACACAAGTCTATGCATGTCTCAAGATCATCATAACCATTCACTAATCATTCATGACAAGTTTGAAGATCTATTTACAACAATCACATAGATTTCAAGATTTCTCCCACAATGATATGAGTGCAAAGAAACAAGCAATGCTCGAAAATGCACAAAGCCATTAGCACAAAGGTACAAGGCAAAACAAGTTTTGAGACAAAAGCTCAACAATGTCGATCAAACTTTTTGATTTTCTAATTTTTATGTGATTTTTGGATTTTTGACATAAAAGAAGAAAAAGATTGATCAAAAATAAAAATGAGCAACAGTATTCACAAATAGACAAACAATCAATAATCATGCTGCACAAAGAGCTAACAAAGTAGTGTGTGCCCCAACACAAACAAGCTTATCATATTATAAATATGTGAAGTACACATCACACAAGAGAGTCAAGGAATTGTACCAACACCAATGGTCTTACGGAATGATTCAAACCGTGGACCATCGAGAGGCTTGGTGAAGATGTCCGCCTTTTGATTGTCGGTGTGTATGAACTCAAGACACACAACTCTTTCCTCTACCGGATCCCGAATGAAATGGTAACGTATCTCTATGTGTTTAGATTTTGAATGCTGGACAAGATTCTTGGAAAGATTAATGGCATTGGTGTTGTCACAGAAGACACACATCGTCTCTTGAGGAATTCCATAATCATGAAGTAATTTCTTCATCCAAAGAAGCTGAGTGCAGCAACTTCCAGCGGCGATGTATTCTACTTCAGCAGTAGATAGAGACACGAAATTTTGTTTTTTGCTCATCCACGAGACAAGATTGTTACCAAGGTAGAAACAGCCGCCTAAAGTACTTTTCCGATCGTCTACACTACCAGCCCATCGAAGATCTAAATACTCGGCAAGACAAGCATTTGAGTCTTTTGAATATCCACAGACCATAGTTTGAAGTACCATTCACATATCGAATGATTAAACTTAACAGCGATCGGTGAGATTTCTTCGGATTAGCTTGGTATCCGGCACAAACACCAACACTGAATGCAATGTCCGGTCTACTGGCTGTAAGATTGAGTAAACTCCCAATGATACTCCTATATAAGGTAGGACTTACTTCTACTCCAGAAGAATCAACATTCAGTTTAATGGATGAGCTAATGGGAGTGGAGGCATGTTTTTGGAGTCTAGTCCAAATTTCTTGACAATGTTTCTAGCATACTTCTCTTGTGAAACAAATATACCCTCCTTCATTGTTTGACTTGAAGACCCAAGAAAAATGTGAGTTCCCCACCATACTCATCTCAAATTCCTTCTTCATCTCCTCGGAAAAATTCAATAGCACGATCTTCAATGGTTGCCCCAAACACTATGTCATCAACATAAACTTGTGCCACAAGGAGATAATCTTCATCATTTTTGACAAATAGAGTTCGGTTGACATACCCCCTTTTGAATCCTCTATCTAGAAGGTAATGTGTAAGCCGATCATACTAGGCTCTAGGCGCTTGTTTTAAGCCATAAAGGGCTTTCTTCAATCTCAATACATGATCTGGAAAGTGAGGATCCTCAAATCCTTTTGGTTGCTCAACAAACACTTCTTCATTTAGATATCCATTCGAAAATGCACACTTTACATCCATTTGATAGAGTTTGAAGTTCATAGTGCATGCAATGGACATGAGAATTCGAATGGATTCGAGTCTTGCCATAGGAGCGAAGGATTCATCAAAGTCTACTCCTTTTACTTGAGTGTATCCTTGAGCTACTAACCGAGATTTGTTTCGAATTATCTCTCCATCTTCATCGAGTTTTGTTTTTGAAAATCCATTTTGTGCCTATGACATGAACGTTTTCGTGCCTTGGAGCAAGTTCCCACACATCATTCCTCACAAACCGATTCAGCTCTTCATGCATTGACTCAACCCAATTCTCATCTTGAAGGGCCTTTTCTACCCTTTTTAGTTCAAATTACGCAAGATAGCAAAGTGATATGTTACATGATTGGCTAACAGGATGTTTCCTTTTACGAGGCAAAGACCTTCATCTAGAGACCCTATGATGTTGCTTTCCGGATGGTTCTTAATTACTCTTGAAGATGGCTTCTTTGATGTGGAGACTTCATCATTTCGAGAGATAGGAGGATGGACTTCCGGAGGAGTAAGAGGACTTGATGTTCTAGACATCGATCTTGTTTCCATTCTTGGGTTGATGGGAGTCGATTCTTCTTCCGGTGTAGGTTCTTCACCTTCTATATCAAGAGCTTCGACCTCAACATCGGGCTCTTTGGTGCTCGGCCCTTCTCCATCATCAATCATCTCCATCTTAGATAAGGCATCATCAATCTTGACATTGATGGACTCCATCACTGTCTTAGTTCTCTTGTTAAAAACTCTATACGCCCGACTCGTAGTAGAGTACCCAAGAAAAATACCTTCATCACTTCTCGCATCAAACTTCCCAAGATTCTCCCGATCATTTAGGATATAACATTTACTTCCAAACACCCGAAAATACTTCACTTTAGGCTTCTTTCCATTCCAAATCTCATAGGCGGTCTTCTTTGTTCCTACTCGGAAAAATATTCTATTGCCAATGTGACACGAGGTGTTGACAGCTTCTCCCCAAAATTTTTGAGGTATTTGCTTGTTAAGCAACATGACTCTTACCATTTCCTAAATCACCCGATTTTTCCTCTCTACCACTCCATTTTGTTGTGGAGTTTTGGGGGCTGAAAATTCTCTTTTGATTCCATTCTTTTCACAAAAAGACTCGAATCTTGCATTCTCAAATTCCCTCCCATGATCACTTCTAATTTTGGCAATAGGGACCCCTTTCTCATTTTGTAGTTTCTTGCACAAAATCTCCAACCTCTCACATGCTTTTGATTTTTCTCTAAAGAATTCAACCCAAGTGTATCTTGAGTAATCATCCACAATGACCATAATGTATCTCTTTCCCCCTAGACTTTCGATTTAAGGTAGGCCCCATTAGATCAACATGAAGTAACTCCAAACACCGAGAAGTAGCAATCACATTCACTTTGTGATGACTTGCCTTTGTTTGCTTTCCCATTTGGCATGCACCACAAACGGTCTTCTTCACCTTCCCAAACTTAGGAAGTTCCTCAACTGCTTCAAGTTTGGACACTTTAGCTACTTGTTTGAAATTGGCATGCCCAAATCTGTGATGCCACGGCTCCAACATATCCACACAAGCACTTCTACACGAAATGGGTGCCGTGGGAACTATTCCATAACAGCTATCTGTAGTCCAATTTCCCTCCAAAACCTGAATCCCTTCTTCATTGATGATCAAGCATCCCTTCTTAGAGAATTGTACCAGGAAATCATCATCACAAATTTGAGTGATGCTTAGCAAATTTGCCTTTAGCCCTTTTATGTATAACACATCTTTCAACAATGGTAATCCAGCTGTCTCAATAGTTCCTTTGCCTAGGACTTGAGCATGACTTCCATCACCAAAGGTCACATAGTCACCAACCTTTTCTTTGAGTGTCTTAAACAGTGACTTATCCCCCCATATGGCAAGAACAACCACTTTGTCAAGATACCACAAACATGCATTAAACACCTTCAATGAGGTATGCACAAATAAGTTCACATGAGACAAACATTCTTGACCTTCAAACAAAAACTCATTATCAAGTTTCATGCTTCTTTCAGATTGACTTTTCATTTTTAGACTCTCAATCATCTCACACAACATTCAATTTTTTCTTTTATATTTCTTAATCAATGATTTAGATTCGGATATGCTACTGTGTAAGACATGATTCTAATTCTCAAAATATTCCAACATGTGAACAAATATCCTAGCATGTTTCTTAGTTTTTAACAACTCTACAAGATCATTGGTAAAACACCCTTCGGACATATGCATAGAGTCATTTTCACAAACACTTAAGCTACAATTCAGCATGGTATATAACAGCAACCACAACACAGGGGTCTAGGATCACACTTAGGTAATAAAACCACAACAAGTGTACCCGCTTTAATACCAATTGAAAGTTCAAATAGTGTAAAAACACTCTTGAACGTTTAGACCCTCAAATTACAACTTAACCAATTCAAGCATTATGTCAAACAACTAGTGTGCGGAAAATTAACATAAGCTATAATATGGAATTGGAAAAACTATCTAAGCCAAATTAAAATCACAACTCACAGCAGATAATAAAAGGCAAAGATAAAAGGGAAGGAAGATGCAAACACAAAGACAACACACGATGTGTTATCAAAGAGGAAACCGAAGCCCTCGGTGTAAAACCTCTCCGCCGCCCTTCAAGCGGTAAACAATCCACTAGAAAATGTAGTTGGGATACATGGACAGCAATAGACCCTCCAAGCCTAATCTACCTAGTGCACCAAAGCCCTCTAAGCTTCTTGCTCCAACGAGGTTGTGCTGAACCTTTTTCTTTTCTAGCTTCCCGGATTCCGCTACTAGACCATAGCATCAACCAATGAAGATTGGTTTCTTCCTAACTACTTCCCAGAACACCAAACAGCCCCTCTCACGAATGGATATGGTGAGAACAAGGTTTTGGTAAAAAACCTCTCAAGGGTTTGGCAATGGAGAGGAAGAGAGTTGAGGAATTTGAAGAGGCACTTATGTAAAGATTGTAGATGAATCAATCTTGTTTTACTCTAGGATTTCTCTCTCAAAATTCTCTCTGGAACCTCTCTTTTTTTTGTGGGTATAAAGGGTATATATACTAGGGTGAGAGAGGAATGTGAAACGTTAGGTTTTTTCAAAACAAGGCTGGCTTGCGGCTTGGTCTCGCGACTTGACCGAGTCACGAGATCCGATCGCGAGATAACCGTATGGCCATTGTCCTATTTTGTCTGTAGTGCTCTAACTAGCATGACCATTCACCTTCTCGCATGCTTGGCACGTGTGTCTTTGCGTCTGGCGGCTTGTAGCCGCGAGTCACCCGCGAGGCCAAGCCACGAGTCTCTGTTTTCTTGCACACTCTTGAGCAAACTTCACTCTATCTCACTCACTACCCTTACAACAAGCCCACCTAAATACGGGGTTACTAAATGCTGAAATACAAGCAAATTTGGCACGGAATAAAGCCAATTAGATGGTTGAATAAATTCAACCTTACAGTATGTTATTTTGTTATTATTCTTTTCTTTTTCTTTTTAATTTGTATTATGACATTTATATTCTACTTAGATTAACATTTATTATATTGTTTTTATATGTAGGAATTTGATTCCTTTCATAGTATGGATGTGGGTAGGCAAGCACAAAAAACACAATTGGAGCTCTACTTGGATGAACCAAGAGTGGATAGGAATGCAAAACTAGACATACTAGCTTTTTGGAAGGGAAATGAATTTTGGTATCCAGAACTTGTTGCCATGGCTCGTGATATTTTGAGCATTCCTATTTCTACGGTTGCTTCAAAATCCACTTTTAGTGTTGGGGGACGAGTCATTGATCAATTCAGGAGTGCATTTAAGCTTGATGTTGTGGAGGCATTGGTTTGTACAAGAGACTGGTTATATGTAGATATAGGCAATGTATTTTTTATTTACATGTTGGCTGAATGAGTTTTAAGTTTTATGATGATTTTTTGAAAATAAAACTCTAATTATAGGATAGATATAAATGGGAAACTTTGTCTCGGGTGAGATGATTCACGTGATTGTGCTTGAGTGCAAACAACATTCCATACTATTATCTTTAAATGTCAAATTTTATTTTGATGATAAATCTAGTAGAATGCTTCATTTGTCCTTTCAATGTTCTACTCCACTACCCATTTTATGGTTTGATATACGTTATGAATAATGGCAGCAAGGTCTGATTGACGTTATGAGTCATGGCAACAACTTATGACCCAATCTCTAGTGAACTTACAAATTAAGGAAAGAATGAATATTGGCCTAATCAACTTTTTCTTCTATGTTCATGTTAAATGAAAATTTTATTGTTAATACCCCTTTCACTGGTCTTGTATAACACTATAACAGTAAGTTAGAGAAACCTACTAGAAATTTGTGTTGGGTTCTAATAGGTTTTAATTTTGTTTTGTTTTTTGGTAATTTAGTATATGATATGATACCTTCATTTCCATAAAATGTCAAATAGTAGTATAGAACAATAAACCATGGTCTTAGTTTCCTCTGGATATAAATTGTTGTATAGATGTTGTTTTGGCAGACTTGGTAGATAGCACAAGTTCATTACTAGTAATTACTACTATGCAAATGGCTATTATTTATTTAATTGATTCAATTGCTTGATTATCCACAGTTTCTAAATTTCTTATTTATAATGCTTTGATAAGTTTTTAATGTTTCATTAAATTTTTTTGATGTAGAACTTGCACAATCACAATTGGAAGAGCTCACTCAAGATATAATGAACATGAATATCAATAAGGGTGAGAACAAGGAAGACACCTCTTCAATGGACCCTCAATGAATCCAGTCCCTTAATCAATGATGACTTTTACTTTTTGATATGGCACTTGGATTTTGCCATTATGGATATTTTGATATGCCATATATGTAATCATTTTGGTTTTTATTTTCTTAATATGTAATGTCTTTAAAGTTATTTATATGGCTCTTGGATGCCATGTAATAATTTTGGTTTTTATTATTTTGGCACTTTGACATATTATTAAATTTGATTGTATGGAGGTTGGAACTATAACGACCCAAGGAAAAGCGCTAGCCACATCTGCACTATACCTCAAAAGGACTAGTCACAATTGAGGCTCCTTGCGCTTGTTAATAAAGCCCAGTTCAACCCAGTAAATACCCGATGTGGGACTCATCACACACCCCACACGCATCACACAATCAATCAAATTGGGGTATCACAATCTCCCCCACTTAAATCCCTAACGTCCTCGTTAGGGCCCATTTTGTGGGGTAGTGTCTCTGAGCCCACACGGGATTACCGGACCGACTTTGATACCATATGTAACGACCCAAGGAAAAGCGCTAGCCACATCTGCGTTATACCTCAAAAGGACTAGTCACAATTGAGGCTCCTTGCGATTTGTTAATAAAGCCCAGTTCAACCCAGTAAATACCCGATGTGGCACTCATCACACACCCCACACACATCACACAATCAATCAAATTGGGGTATCACAGGAACCTTTTGGACTAGTAATTTTATTTTGAAGGAATGAAAGAATATTTGCTTTCGTTATTATTTGAATTTTTATTACTTGATTTATGGTTGAATTATAATTTTAGATGTATGAGAGTTGATAACAAGTTATTCAAGTTAAGTTTAACCTATTAATTAAACAGGTTGTTCGGGTTAGTTAGGATTTATTATTCAAACAGGTTATTAACAAGTCATTTGTGTCAACCCTATTATGACCTACTAATTAAACGGGTTAAACGTGTCGTGTTGGGTTACCCGTTTAATAAACAGGTTGTGTTAGGATTGAGTTAGGGTTTATTAAACAGTCGGGTTGAGTTGACCCATATAACATAATACTTACAGCTCAACCCGACACGCAAACACGAATTGCCACCCCTAATAATCCTTCTAAGTCCTTACTATTTGTCACAACTTGTTGAAATGGACGTCTATGCATTGTAGACAATCACTTATATCTAGATCCACCATATTTTCTTTACCACTTATAGTCTATTACATCAAAATTATGATTAGAATTATTGCACAAAAGTTGTATCCCTGGTCTTTCTCATATATAACACTAATTAAAAAAACTAATAGATTCAGAATCATTACACCCACTTATGTATAGCATAGTATTCTCCCCAGCATTGACCACACCATTTGCCAAAACCCCACAAAATACTCATCATAGAAAACCATAGAAAAAACGTAAGTACATAACTAAGGAAGTGCAAAATGACAGATATATCGACTCATATAACATGCTACGAGGTAAACAGAATGATAAAGTTGATTATTGAGCTGCACAGTATGTAGAAAATTTAGAATGGGGACTTACCAAAAAGAAAATTTAGAATGGGGGAGGGGGTTCACCTTAACGTCTTGTAGTGATGATCCGGTGGCTATAGCTAGTTTTGTCTATGACTCTTTGTTTTGGGGTATGTTCTTGTTTCATGTCACCCGCTTATAAGATGCATTATTGCCGTAAACCAATCAAAATTCAAACCAGACTTAATTTTTTTTGGGAAATGCTAACTAGTGCCCTTAGGGCATTGGTTAAGAATCCAATTAAAGAAAGTTTTTATGGGAAAAGAAAAAAAAGCAATTAATGTTTTGACAACTTTTTTCATTTCCCATAAAAGTGACGTCAAAACTTTCTTTAATCGGATTACGAACCAAATGCCCTAAGGGCACTCGTTAGCATGACCCATTTTTTTTTTTTAGTTTTATATGATAACTTGGTTTGGAAGTTCAGTGGAATCGGTGGTCGTCAATTTAACTGACATTCATTTCGTGGCTTAAATTTTTTTTTGATAAACTAAAAAAATAATGGATTTAGTTTTATCGATAAACGAAATGAGAAGAATGATTAAGAAAAGAAGATATATTTTTTTGATACACAGAACGAAAAAGAATGTGATTAAGGAAATTTTTCGATAAACAAAATGCAATAAAGGAATTTTTGCCCCTTGAGATTCATGTCTTTGCCTACCTTCCCACAAAAAGAAATATTGATCAGATTCTATTTATGAATCTAAATAAACATCTACACGCTTGTGCTACACATTTAGACTTATAGCATGTTATATTATTCATCTTAGAAGATGTCAACCTCTCACCAAGGAAGTGTAAAATTACACATATATACAGATGCTTAAAACGTGCTTTGAGATACAAGGCATAACAAAACTGATTATTGAGCTACATTTTCTTTTTTTAGGCACAATTGCTGCTGCAAAAATATCACAATAAGAGCACCATATAAATTCTACTGATTCTGACATTTCTTCAATCATATAGTACAAATACTCTGTACACAAAAAAACAATTTACTCATGCATGCACCGTAACTTGAACATGACATATTGACACAATAAAACCCAACATTAATTAGATGACAGATGGTAGTAGGAAAATGAAAGGCCTTAGAGACAATAAGTCCACACCCCCCCAAAAAAAAAACCCTTAAAACCAATGCTCAAATAAACAGAGGGAAAGGCCATTAAAAAAAATTGAGATTAAAAAAATGTACCTTTTTTGTTTTTTTGTGTATCTTTGGTTTTTTATTTTTTACGAGATATAAATTATACTCTAACCTAATCTAAGTGTATATGTGTGTTAAGTTCCCTCCATCTACAGACTTGAACTCCGACCCTTGCCCCTCACACCCCTAAGCACTTGTGTATCTTTGGTTTTAGTTTAAAAGAAATCTTCAAACTTTCCAAGTATTTATTTCCCAAAGTTTGTGGCACATCAATAGTGTCGTGTTGGCTGTTCAGCTGTTCCAAAAACAAGATAAAAGGATTTTATCCTCTACTATCCAGCGCAGGATATGCAAGTGAAGATTAATAAAAATTAAAAAGAAAACCCTCGAAATGATTTTGGGTCGCTGAAAAAAAATTATATTACAAAGAGGTTAATAATGCACATCTACATTTTGTCTTATCATGTAATAATAAACTATTATAATCTTGGGTTTTGGATTCGAATGTTTTTATCACCTCCTGCTATAATACTATGTTAAATTATCGATTGTCCCAAAAGTTTAAACTATTGAAATATAGTGAATTTAATCACATACTTCTAACAAGTACTAGTCTTACAATGGGAGCATGATTGATCCTAATGAGCAATGATATTGTAGCGTGCTTGGTCATTGGGATACTTTGGATCTCAAAGAGTATTGAATGATTTATATTAGGTTGTGCTTATTTGTGATGAAAATTGCCAAATGATCCTTAGTGACAAGGAACGGATACAAAGTAGACAAACAATATAAAGTTGATCGAGAAATTAGTTGCAAGTAGCTACAGTTTCAAATCCTATAAAGTTTAGCAAGGAAAACAACAAACTATGGTACATGCAATTTAGCCATATTGGTGGTGAACGTGATATGTTAGAGTTGTACAAGTTAAATTTATTTAAAGGTAATAAATACTCGAAGTTGGGTTTTTAACGGTATTGTGTGTATAGTACGGTCATTTTCAAGGCAAACTCTCATACTAGCTAGTATGGTTTCCTTAACTTTATCTTTATCCAAAAAAAACCAATCATGCATAATGTTTAAAAGAGCTTCAAAAAATAAACCACAAAGCAATTGGGAATAACTCATCCTTAAAAGCCCCAAAATTGATATGTACTTCAAATTTGGAAAATTATTAGATATTCCTGAAGTATTATAAATGCGTGTTCTTTCCTTTCACATGAATGGTAGGTCTTACCATGAATTTAATTAGTAAGATCCACCATTTATGTGAGAGAAAAGAGTATACATTTATGGTATTCCGGAAGTATACAATAATTTCTCTTCAAATTTATCTCGTAGAAAGACTTATTTTTTTATGTAATGAATTTGATAGTTACAATAAGTAAGGGAGATTACTTAATTGCTTACTTCCTAAAATCCCTCCCATTAAAATTAAATGACTTCCTAAAATTTTATATATTTTAAAGGGAAATTATTGTATACTTCTCGAGTACTATAAATGCATATTTCCTCATCTCACATGAATGATAGATCTCACTAATTAAATTCATGATAAAACCTATCATTCATGTGAGAGGAAAGAGTACACATTTATAGTACTCCGAGAGTACCTAATAATTTTCCTATTTTAAAAATGAAGGGTTTACTAGAAATTTGATTTTTATTTTTATTTTATTTATTTATTTTTTTTAAACCCAGAGTTTCCTTTTCAATTTCTCTCTAAAATCCATAATATTTGCTCTTTAAATAAAACCACAGAAGGTATTCTTTCTCTGTCTCTTTCTTGCTTCCAGTTCATATATATCAAATATTGTTTGAACAAGATATGGTAATTTTATTTCTCATTTGAAGTTTTGGTAATTTGAGTTGCAAATTCAAAGATTGTTTTGGATTTGAATTTGGGATTTTTTTATCTCTACGTGTGTGTGTGCATGCGCATGCATGCAAGTTATATGATTGAGCACAATAATTTTGACCAAAAGAAGAAAATCGGTAAAAAGAGCTAGCTAATGAAGGACCAAATTGGGACAAATTAATGTAATACTATGTAGATAAGGGATATTCCAGAAAAATTCAATCAAACCATATAATTTCTTCTTTAATCTCTCTCTCCCTGAAATTTATAATTTCTATTTTGTATTTAAAAGCCATGGAAGGTATTCTCTCTCTACAAATTTTGTCTTCTAGTATTTACGTATATAATACTACTCGATCAAAATGTGATAACCTTTAATACAAAGAAATTGGGGTTGATTTAGATTTGAATTTGAGATCTTTCATTTATTTATATGTTTAAATAAAATTCCCTTGTATTTGGGAGTTTAATCTCTCTAGTGTTTCTCCTCATTTTTGCTACGGAGAAGTCAGCCTTTGTGCTGATCTTTTTGCTAAAGAGGGGAGCATTAATGAAGGCTGATTGAACTTTTGAAATCCTCCATCTTTCATCTTTGCTGTTAGCCTGTCATTAGACAATGCTGCCCAACTCTATGTCCCATCTTGTACGCTCTATGATCCATTTTGTAATATTGATTATTGACACGATTGTTTTGTTCCTACTTTTTATATAAATAAATAAATACCATAAAATTTTAATTTATTGCATCCACTCCATTATAATTATTCTTTAATCATTATACCAAGATATCAATTAGTTTATAGTGAAAACATAGTTCCAACTAAAACAAATACACAATTGTTACATATTAAAAAAAAAAAGAAAAAACAAGCATAAATTGTTCAAAAATAAAGCTCTGACCCCAGCCCATTTTATTTTCCTTTATCTACATCCACAAGTGGAGTGGTGGTAGTGAACTCACAAAAGCAGAAGGACTACCGATCTAACAATAATAAAATCGAATTTCTGAAAGATTTATATATAATAAAAAAAAAACTGAAAAAAAGAAAAAGAAAAAATAGGCTCTAGCTACCCAAGTTGCAAAAAATTCTCTCAATGATAACCAATGAGTTACAAAAATAGGGAAATGAAAAGCAACAAAATATATATAAGCTTCAAGCCTTGCCAAAATGATTGATCAAGCAGGGTACATAATCAACATGTAATTCTAACTAGTCATAAGAGATAGCATCATGAACAACGAGAAATCTTAACTAGTTAAGTAGGTATCAGAGAGAGCGTCCACGTTGCAAGACAGATTTGGAAAATACCAGGATAAAGTATTAAAGTCAGCACCTGGGAGAGATATTCTGCACCTTGGAACTTCTAACTCTAATGCAAAGCAAGTATCACATTCTTCTTTCAGGAGGGGGAAAGACTTGGGAAAGTTTGAGAAATTACCATCCAAGAATTGTAAGGTGTATTCGTATTTTACCACTAAAAGATTGTAAATGCAATTCATAGGTTGTTGGCTACCACTCCATTTGGTTACGTTGCTATATCCTGAGGTCTTAAGACTTAGAAACAAAGCTTCATCTTTCAAGTTTTGCATCTTCACCCATTTCATCTTCGCAAAATTTAGCTCATAAACTTCAAATGTCCACAGAAATGAGTCAAATCTATGAATCATTAAGAGCTTGTCATCAAAAGCAAGCAACTTCATTCTAGAACTCCAATCTCCAATGCGTTTTACTTCCAGCAGGGTCACATAAGGATGAGAATTCAGGTTTAGTACCCCAATTTCACCAAGATTAGTTAAAACGTATATCTTACCCTTGAACACAACTCCATCTTCAAACCATCGTTGCCCAGAACAGTCTGTAGAACTGCTAAAAAAAGTGTCATTCAAATCATGGACAGTCCAACTGACATCTGTGGATCTACAAAATTGTATAAATTGGTTAATAGCTACAATAATGAACTCCTGGGAAGGTGTACCTAAAGATGCAAGGATGATAGCAGAATAAGGCTTAGGAGGGCAAGGAAAACGGAGTTCATGTCTTGTAAAAGGATTCAGAAGCCAAATTGGAGAATCTTTCCTTTCTTTCTTATCTTTCATGATCATGTACCCACAAGTTAACCCAGAAATTGATTTGCCAACAAGGTTAGGCAATGTTGCCTTGTACAACCTTTGATCAAAGATGTCATAGAAGTAACAAGCTCTCTGAGCGTGATCTGATAAGAAGACAACAAGTGGAGGTTGGGATATCATAAACTCTTGCCTGTGCGCTACAGCATACAACCTCCATCTTCTGCAGACGCAGCCAAACATTAGATGGCCTACAGCACCTAGTGACTTCGTTATCTGATCAAGCAAACCCACAGGGAGCTCTGACCATGGCCTCCAATTACTATTGTCAACCATTTTTTTCTTCTTACTTCTAGAACCCTTGAGATTCATGTCACTGCGCCCTCGCTGCGCCATGCCTACTTTGCCACAAAGAGAAAATATAGATCAGGTTGTGCATATGGTTCTACATTCATAATAGTATCTTATTTTCTTTTAACCCAATTTTCCACATTACATACTTGTGCAAGACATTTGAACTTAACATTATATCATGTTCTACTTGGGCCAAAATCCATGTTACAACCAGTTTGAGTGCTAAGAGCATTCACATCCAAGAATGCTATCTTATCCTATTTTACTATCTCAAAAAACTATTTTATTATTTAAAATATTATTTTTTAATCTTTCCAATAGTCATTTTGATTCCAACAGTCACATTTTCCTTTGCCTTTATCATTTCTTTCCAACAATCATTTTTTTTTTTCAAATTCAACAACTATTCTAAACAACCTACTTTTTTTTTTTTTTTTTTTCTTTTTGAGAAAGAACCTGCCAAATATCAATGTAAAATCTACATACATATTTATAGATGCATCCTGCCAAATATCAATATATTCAACTTACCAACTTTAATAATCCACACACATGGACACATATATATAGAACCTGCCAAATATTAATTTACTCAAACTTACTAATTTTAAAAATACACATACATACATATATATACAAACTGCCAAATATCAATGTACTCAACTTGCCAACTTAAAAAATCCACACATATATATATATATATATATATGCAACCTGTCAAATATCAATATACTCAACCTACCAATTTTTAAAATCCACATACATATATATACATGCAACCTGTCCAATATCAATGTACTCAACCTGCTAACTTTAAAAATCCACATACTTGTATCTAGATGCAATCCACGTTCGAAATAAAGTCTTTTATGGCTTGCCAAACAATCACGTTCGATATACCAACGACGTTTACGTGGTGATGTTGAATCCTTAAGAATTTGCCTTATTATCTCATCCTCATCCGAGTCATCAAAAAGCAAATTGCGAAAAAAAGAGCGATCCATAGAGACAACCTTGAAGACAATAGTATTAGGAAATTATCACTATTATTAAACAGGAAAATAATTAATAAAGGTTTAGAGAACATAAAACTAACAATATAGCAACTTATAAAATATACAATCTATGTTCCTATATAGAATACAGTTTTTATAAAAAAATTGATGTTAAGACTTATGAATAGAATACTTACATATTCTATTATATAAACTTTACATACTGATGTATGATTCATCACAAAAAGAGCATCCAAATACTTAATAATAACACCGTGTATACAATCTAGAAAGGGCATTAACTTTACAGCTTTGGTAACCGAATGATATCTACTTTAGTCAGCCAAACACAAAAAAAAAAAAAAAAAAAAAAAAAAAAAAACCAGCCACATAGACAGCAGTAAACAGCCACATAAACAGCTACCAGAAAAATTAAACACACTTAAATAGCTTAAAACATACTTAAAGCAGCCCCATAACAGATTTGACAAATTCTGCCACTGAAACAGACATAAAAACAGCAACATAAACATCAGTAAACATCCTCATAGACAGCTACCAGAAAAATTAAACACACTTAGATAGCTTAAAACATACTTAAAACAGCCCCAGAACAGATTTGACAAATTCTGCCACTGAAACAGACATAAAACAGCCACATAAATAGCTACCAGACTTCAGAAGCATATAACTGAAAACAGACTTCAGGCAGCCAAAGAAACACCCTTAAAACAAAATTAAACAGACTTAAAACAAAGGACTTCCTACACCCAAAATTACATGTGATAAAATGCTTGGTATGTATTATGTATCATATGAGCATGATAAATATTTGTACTTCCTATGTGTCATCAAACACACCCTAAAATATCCAAGAGCACTCTAACCAATAACCATGATAACCATTTGTTGCCACATAGGTTACTGAACCATGATAACACATATTTCCCTAAGGATATACTCAAATCAATTGATAATGTGCCATATTTGCATAACTTGTGCGCTCTAATCATGCTGTTACCTCAAGTGAAATATAATCAGTTCACAAAAATGGGCTGAGCTCCTCCATTTTAGTACTTATTTTACACACATTTTGCTTCCTTGGCTTTGTGAAAGGCTAGAAAAAAAAAATTTATAGATGAAATAGAATTTCAACATATAGAGTCTACTTTATGATGAATGCATTTTTTTTTTATCAAATTAAGACATATTAGAATAAAATATCATATTTTGTTTTACAATTCAGCTACAGTGTAGAATCGCACTGTAGCACAATTCCAAATATTTTTGCAATAGTAGCTTTTTACAAGTCTGGATGCAGAGGTTGTTTTGGACTTTTATGCTAAATTGAACCAAAATATGGCATATAGCATTCCCAATGTGAATGCTCAAGGACCATAATATCAGCATCCAAGTCCAACACTTTTATCAGGCAAAACTAATTTCAAGCAGCAGAAAAAAACACAGAACCAAGTTCAAAATTTCACACATAAGCGGATACTTAAGACATGCTCTGATGTACAAGTCATAATAATAATAATAATAATTAACTATTGAGCTACATTTTATTTTTCAGACATAGATTCTATTCAAACAATTTTTCAGACATAAAGATTCAATTATCTCAGCCCTAGACAGAGGGAATGCACATAAAAAATCTGATATTAAAAAGCTTTTAAAGAAACAAAATATTGGTTAAGAACCTGCTTCGAAGTTTTATGTGAAAACCCAAGCGACCACCTTCAATTCCTGAAGTAAAATGATCAGGTGACTGTAGCTTCTGTTTTTTGTTTTTTGGTTTTGGTTGGTGATTTATGTTGCTTATGACAACTGATTTAAGTACAGCTAAATGCAGCTCAATTTTCAATTTTGGCGGTTCATTGGTCTAGTTTTCCCGCCATGTATTTCGTGGCATTGATTTTTGGATAAACCCAAAAAATGTCTAAACTTTTTTGAGAAACTAAGACCAACGGCATAAGCTTATCCAAACTTTCCCGCTATTTTGTAAAAAAAAAATTAATTTTTTTATATTTTACACACTTATTTTTACAAAATATCAACATCAATCTATCTATTCTACATATCTATTTAATAAAATATTAATTCATTTACAATTTTTTATTATTTCCTCACTTACTACCCCTCTCTCTTTTTAGACCCTAACATTACCAAAAAATATTAAATGCACGAACTACAATAACAATGTATATAAGCAAGGTTAGAGCATCCACCAAAATACAAAAAATCTTTTATTTTACACATTTTGACCAAAAAAAATCTAGGATGGATGTAAAATTGTACATAAATGGACCATTGCAACCGTGCATTAGCACTTGGATTTTATATTTTAGTCATCTTTTCTCTCTCCTTGCCTCTGGCTGCTCTCACTCTCCCTTTTTTTCTCATTGGATCAAATCATCAAACCATCTGATAAAGAACTAAAACACATTACCGTAGGTTCAGCAGAGCTTTGTTTTGGCTGCTAGAAGTGTGTATATTGTTTTCTTTGGTAAAACTAGAGACACCCAAATGAGAAAAGGGTCTAAAGGTTCATGCTCTGTGGGGAAACTAGAGAGATTGTGGCTGACGAAGAACTCGGCTTTTCCTCAACATTGCTGTTGCTTTGGGATCATAGGAATAATGAAAATGAAAGAATTTCATCGTTACCTTATTTGGGCCTAGGTAATGGGTATCCATAAATAAACATATTCTGATCTCTCGCCACCGTTGCTGATCGCCACCGCCCTGATCTCTCGCCAATCGCCACAGCTATCTTTTTTCTTCGTTTGATGGTTTTGATGATTTTGATGAGTGGGTAACCTTTCTGAAGCCATTACCAAAGAAAGGGGTAAGGGAGAGAGGGGATACATTTGGAAAGATGTCAAATGGGGAAACAAGAAAAGAAACTTGTGTGAGATCATGTTTAAGAAATAAAAGTATGCTCCTATTTTTTACAAATAAATGGGAAGAGCTCCAAAAATTGGGCTCTTTATTTAGGTGAATTTCTAAGATGATTCATGATACGTTAATGCAGGAAATGTGACAAAGAATTGTGTTTTTATACAAGTACTTCTAAAAAATGTGGGAGTAATATTTTACAAAACCTATGGACACAAAAACTTTTTATTTTCTAATTTTTTTTTTTTTTTTTGGTAGGAAAATAATGAATATATGAAAAAGCTTTGGGGAGAAAATAAGAATTTTTGGGTGAAAAATGAGTATTTACATATATATATATATATATATATATATATTGTAAAAAAGTGGCATGCACTTATTTATGGGTATAATTGCATGTATCTAAATACACATACGTACATGTGTATATGAGCATACACATGTATATACATACATATATTTTGAAAGAAAAAGGTATATATTTTTTTTGATGTAAAGAGAAAAGATGTATTTTACAAAAATGTATTTTTGAAAAAAAGGACATGGTAAGGGTACATTTTACAAAAATGGTGAGGTCATGTATTTTTTTGAAAAATGGACATGGTATGCATATTTTATATAAAAAATAGTATGAATGGGCATGACATGAATTTTTTGAAAAGTGGGCATTATAACGGTATTTCTACAAAAATGGTGATGTATGCATGGGTATATCATATGCTATTTTATCGATTGAAATCACCTAAACACAACAGTAATCAAACACCTATTTTTCAATTAATTCTGAGAAAAAAGGGCACTAAATCAAAAATAATTAGGCTTTGTTCATGCACTCTGTAAAATATTTAGTCAGAATTGTATTTGTGCCAAACTTCTAACAAACAAAGAAGACTTTTAATAGCGAAGCATTCAAAATGACAATGGAGAATTACGGCTAATTTTATCATGTTTGTGTATATGCATGAGGCAGACATGAAGAACACCTCTATTCGTAGTCTGTGGAGCTTCAATAAACAACTGATTCTCACATGTCGAAAGTCCCCGACTGCAATTATACATGTTTCATTTCCAAAACGGAATTGGATCCGATTCAATAGTTAGAGTCATTATTGTAACGCAGATTACCTCTAAATCACTTATAACAGATTTCGCCTTTTCAACATTTAACCTTTTTAAAAAAAATTTAGAATTTTGTTTATAGTACTTTTTTAGACTACACATTATAGAAATTGATATTCTACAATGAAAGAAAATGCTAAGTATTTTTTTTTTTTTTTTGTCCGCCAAAAGACAAATTTTAGGCTCCCCACTATGTGCCTCACAAAGCAGACAGGCAAGCATGAGGGGCGCCACCAACAGATCTTATTAGATTCGATTGGCCAGTAATGAGGCTGCCGTTGAGTCACTCCGAATCCAAAAAGAGAGATGATTAGACTTGCCAATTCGTGCTTAAAATGAAAGAAACCATAACAATCAGGTGTTTGGCTGCACAAAGCTATTAATTTCGAAATGGATTCTCCTGTTTGAAGTTCATAGTTCCATTCCATCCATTGAAGCAAACCGTCACATTAATTTTTTTTAATTAAAAATTGTGTATAGATGCCACTTCATTATTAAAATTTAAAGGAAAAAAAAAAAAAAAAAGACAAGAATCCAAAACAAAATAAGTGAGAAAAAACGGATAAAAAAACACCACCACCAAAACAGAAGAAAAAAAGAACGAGAACTATAAAGCATTGAGAAGAAATAGAAGACAATTTTGCACAAGGGGACTTCTTGTCCCTCACCTTTTCTCCCCAATTTTCTACCTATTTTGGGAAGATTGCATTTTGGGGGGTTCGGGGAGAAGGCAACCATGTCCCATCAGTTTTCACTCCCATTTTCTTCTCCAATGAAACACACCAAAATATTGTTTTCTCTTCACTTTTCTCTCCCTCTTTTATATCTCTACCAAAATCACCCAAATCAAACTGGGTCTTATTGAGAGAGCAAGTAATAGTTGAAATGTTATGCACAAAAGTCTACCCAATTGCTTAAATAAATCCAACTCTAGTTTGACCAAAAATCACGAGTAGCACAGATTTTCGCAATATAAACAATGCTAGATAAATAAACAAAAATTTTCACATAATTTCCATCCCCCAAAATTCTATCACAATTCCAATGCATAAAAAATAATAATGCAAAAATGAAATTAAAAAGGCAAAACCTATGGTATACAAATAATTAGGAACCCAGGAACTCTAATTCTGAAACACAATTCTACTCTGTGATTGAAACTATACTCTCCACATAAGCTATAGTCTGCAATGCATGAAACGAGTCTGGAAGCCCTCCAACTTCAAGATTCTTAGTTTCTCCAGAACCAAAGTTATACAAAACTACCCGTCCATTGTTACCCACCAAAAGAAGCTCACCATTCTTGGCAAATCCTAATGGCCTCTCAATTCCAACTAATGGTCCTACTACAAATTGTTTGATCCAAGACTCCTTGACCCCATATTCATACATCATCCATATATCAAAGTTTTTCGCCGTCACAGTCTCTTCTGCACTATAAAAAATCAAAGCAAGACAATCATTTAACACAGAAAAATTTTTCAGAATCATGCCAGAAACATCTTCCAACTCTGGCATCTTTATTATTTGAAAAACCTCGTTGCTCATGTCAAAGGATATAATAAGCTCAGTATCACCGTGTGGCCAAGGTTGCTCGCTGCGATAAGCCAACCAATGATAAGCTCCATTCAAGTATATTTCAGATTTACAAGGATCACTTAAGATTGAAGCATCTAAAATGGTGTCAATCTGCCTCCAAGAATCAGTACTTAGTGTGTAAACCTCAACTAGAGGAGGACGGTCTGGTCCTACAATTGAATCATCCCAAAACGAGACGATTCTAACCACCTTGTAGTCGTTAGATTTGTGATCATAACCAAATCCAAAACCTTCATATGTGTAGTCCACGTGAGATGGACAATGAACATGACGTGTGGGAAGGACCTTGAATTCTCTGATTGCTGGATTCCATAAGGCTATGCGGTAGAGATCATCATTGGGATGTTGATTAGAAATCAGAAAGGGACGATCGTAGAGGCAAATTACCCCGTTGATGCAGGCACCCAATATGTTCAGTTCCTGCATGTCATCATTGAAAAAGGGGTTTCCAGATTGAGATCAAGACTGCCATTATCATTAGAAACAGGGTGCGAAGACAAGACAGTGGTTTTGGTGATAAGTTCTCGATGACTGACAAGAAGAGTTGGGTTTTTTTGAGAAAAATGACGGTGGTGTTTGGCAATGAAACCTGGGTTTTGGAAAAGAGTAGACCATGACTTGTTTACGCACGTGAATCGCTTCAGAGATTTCACGGGAAGCCTTGACAGGATGTCTTCCACCAAGCTTTCTGGTAGATTTGAGCTCGCCATGTTGAATTATTGATGATGATAGGACGGCGCAAGCTGAAATTTTATTCTATTATTCTGAAATTCAATACAGGGTTACATACTTACAATCTGATCCAATTAGTGATTGATTGTATATATAAGTATATAACTGTAATTAAATGTTATTTTAACAATTTTACATAAAAATAAAAGAACAAAAAAGTTTGTAATTTTTGCTCCCTTCTCATAACCAAAAAAAAAAAAAAAAAAAAAAATTCACTTACTTACTTTGAATTTGACGGAGGGCCTGTTGTTCCTTATTTATCATTAAAAAAATTACAGCATCACATAGTCACAGACGGCGCCCCTAGGCTCCGCAGATAAAGCAACACATCCGGCACCCACCACTGGTGAATCTTCACCCTTTCCTCTCTCTCCCTCTGGCGTCCGAACTCGCTAGTTACTCGGTCTGCTTCTTTTTTTTTTTTTTTTTTTGGGAGAAAAGATAGAACTGGTTTGCTTTTTATAACAGGGTTAGTTTGCTGATTTGCTTCAAGTCCTACACGTGGACCTTTCTTCAATTTGTTATTTTTTATTAAAATTTTGTTGAGAGGATTATCTCTATCTCTATATTCTATAGTTTCATCCATGACCACGAGGCCATTTTTTTTTTTTTTTTGTCATTTTTTTTTTTTAAATGTCATAACTTTCTTTTTTGATAATCAACGGATCTTATTAACAAAGGAACAGTAACTACAAACTAAAAAACAAAGAACAAAAACTACAAACTAGAAATTATAATCCAATGTTGGCTCTAGAAATTTTTTTAGGGTATTCCTAAAAAGGTATAAATTATATAATTTATTAAAAAGAGAAATTCATATATTGACAACAACAACAATAAAGAAAATATGTAAATACATAAAGTTTACAATTGCTTTTACAAGTTTTTATATTTTGAAATCGTTGCATAATAGTCTTATTATTAATATATACTACAATCTATGTCTCTTTGAATATACACAACCAAACAATCATTCATCCACTAAATGTAGAATAAATTATGGAGTAAAATTTAATTTTATTGACATAAAAAGTGTTTCCAAATTTTTTTGAAGGGTAGACTAATAAAAATTTTAAATTATTATTATTATTATTATTATTATTATTATATAAATTCAGGTTAGGGTGGTCCTGGGACCACCTTAGCCTTAAGGTGGCGTCGCCCCTGCCATAATCTTAGCTTGCTCAACAACTAATACATCACAAAAACAAAAGCAATAGAGTTAATAACAAAAAAAACCTAAGTACTTATTTTTAAGAGACCAGAAAATCAAAACATGAGCAACTTGATTTGCCTTTCTAGGAGCCCATTTGAACTGAATAGATTGACAAAGAACTACCAACTTAGTAGTGTCTGAACATAGAACCTAGATCCTCCATGGAATTGCTATGGATGGTCCATTAATAGCATCTATACCAATCTAAGCATTACTTTCAACAATAGCTTGATTAATATTTGACTTGATTGACACCCAACCACCGCACACCCTTGTGACACTAATTTTTGGATTGGCTAGAGTAGAAATTCTATCTTGTATCCAAAAAAAAAAAAAAAATATTGTTTGACACTAATTTTTGGAATTATTTGGTTGCTACTCATTTTAGGAAGCTACATGATTATATAATGTTCTCCTCTCCAAACCCTAAACTCACTCTCTGATTTAAACACTAAGGTCGACTCAGATATTTTGTGAGCATGATAAAAAGGGAGTTATTTGAAATTGGGAAAAGTCTATTGCAACAGTAAGTTATTGCAACAAATAAAATACTGTGCAATATATTAGTATTTTAAGTCCTTATTGCAACAAAAAGTAATATACACATATTTATGCTTAATTATTGCCACCATAATGTTTTTTTGTTGCAATAACTTTGTTGCAAAATAGCTTTTTTCTTGTAGTGATAATAGTATGATTACTACCAAGGGGAAGATGCTTATTTTTGTGGCCACCTTTCAGCTTTCACAAAAAGAACAAAGGAAGTTTTCTATCATAGTCATTGAAGTTCCTATAGACCTGTGTCAGTTGTTGTGGGAGCAGTTGGATAACACTAAAGATGTAGTAAAATTCAATGAAGTTAAAGAAGCTGCATTTTGTTTCAAACATCTTTCAACTCGGATATTTGGTGGTAATGATTTTTGTTTTATATTTGACTTTAAAACTTTCATTGTAGAAGAAAAATGTTTCAACCAAAATTAAGTAATAATATGAAATATAATAAAAAAAAAAAAAAAAAAATAAAAAGAAGATAACATCCTACCAAGACATTTTCCAAACCCTCACAGTCTCATCTTTACTTCCTATATAGCATATTGGACTCCAATAGCAATGCAATCCTACTCACTACTTGTTCATAAAAATTAATTAAAAAAAAAAGGGAAAAAATTCATAATTGTTAACATAGTAAACTAAGTACGACAACCACAATTGTAAATTTCATAAAGAAAAAAACCAAAGACAGACTCTAGCAACAAAGAGAAATGAGCGTTGGAATGAATGGAGAGATAATATAAAAGGCTGTGCAGAGAAACTTTAAAAGAGACTAGTGAGATATTTTCAAATAGAGATAGTGTGTCCTAATTTTTAGGAAATATCTATACTACTATTTAAGGGGCTACACCTGTTTGGACTAGATTTTTTTTTTTTTTTTTTTTTTTTCCAAAATACCCCTACAGCTTATGTTTATGTAGGGGCAAAACTTGGTAAAAATGCTTCTTTAATTTCCACGTAAAACGTTTTCAAACTCAAATTGCTTCTTCTTCAGTTCTCCAATTCTATCAATTCTATGTTATTCTTCTTTTCACCATTATCATCATTGTTAAGAAACTCCACTCACTCACCTCTTTGCTTTAGATTTCACTACAAACAACAATAACAATAGCAAATAGATTTGAGGTAAGCTCTTTCTAACTTCAATTTCTCTCTCTGACTTCAATTTCTCTCTCTATTTGGCTATGTTTTGCTTATTGTTTTCCTTAATCTCATCTCACGAGGGATCTTTCTTTTTTTTTTTTTTTTGGTGTTCCTTAATCTCATTCACTCACCTCTTTGCTTCAGATTTCACTACAAACAACAACAATAACAACAACAACCAACAACAAAGGATCGATTTGAGGTAAGCTTTTTTTGACTTTAATTTCTCTCTCTATTTGGCCATGTTTTGCTTATTGTTTTTCTTAATCTCATCTCACGAGAGATCCTTTTTTGTTTTTGTTTTTGTTTTTGTTTGTGTTCCTTAATCTTATCTCACGAGGGATCTAAATAGTAGTGTTGCACGTTTGTGTTTTTCCTTTTGAGAAGAAAACACATATATAAACGAATTTGGCCATGTTTTGCTTATTGTTTTCCTTAATCTAATCTCACGAGGGATCTAAATAGTAGTGCTGTATGTTTGTGTTTTTCCTCTTGAGAAGAACACCTAATAGTTGATTTTACAGTTTTTTTTTTCTTTAGTCTTATATCTTTTCTTTTTGTAGTCTTTTACTTTTTTGAGGGATTTCTTTCTTTAGTTTTTTTTTTTTTTTTTTTTTTTTGATGGAAAAGTTATGTGAATGTTTTGTCGAGCAGTTCTTCACTTCTTCATATATTCTTAACTTTAATTTTGTTTAACTTAAACTACATAAAGTGAGTGGACGTGTGATGAATTGATGAAAAATTAATTGGTGATTTTAGCACAGTTTTTCTCTGGAAAGGTTATGAAAACTTAAAGAATTATGAGGTTATTTTTATCTTTGCAGCAAGTAATATATTGTGTCTTAATACAAGTTGCATCAAGTAATATATTAAGTCTTGGATTATCGTTTAGCAAAAAAAATTCTTGGGTTATCACATTATGTGTTAATTTTCTTCTCCATGTGTTGGTTTACCAATGAGAAATTAAATTTATGTGGTAGATTTTGGGAATAGGATAATTATTGCTTAATTTGTAAAAAAATGATTGTTTTATCTCCAACAAAAACTTATTATTTTATCATGATTTAGATTCTAAAAGGAAAAAAAAAAAAATTTAACTCCCACGTAAAATAGTACCTAAAAAATAGGACTACACTTTGTTATCGTTATCCTTTCCATATCATTATCTTATCTTATCTTTTTTTATTTTTTTCTTCTTTTATTTGGTCAATTTGATGGTTGTTTAAGTATTTTATCTAATTAATGACTATTTTTTAAAGAATAGGAATGATATATATATATATATATATATATATTGATTTGTCTTTTTTTGTTTTTTGTTTTTTTTAGTTTTCTGGTTTCACTCATTATTTTAGTGTATGTTTTCTAAGTGGTGCCCTCTCTTCCTCTTATTATTTTTGTTTGCTGTTTTTCTTACATTTAAGCCTTACTCTCTATTTTTTTGTATTTTTTTTAGGGTGACATATCAACAATTTGGTTAGATTGCATAATGACACACATTGGATGAATTTGGGTGAGCGAAGTGGTAGTCATTCTATCAAGTAGTTGTTAAAAAACATTTTTTGTAAATATCCTACGTTATGAAATTTAATATTGTCCTCTTTTTGTACCTTTTATTGCACATTTTATGATTTTTAATATTGTCCTTTTTTGTGTCTTTCATTGCACATTTGATGATTTTGTAAGCAATTGTTATATACGCAAATTTGCTAAAGCAAGAATAATACTAGAGAACTTATCTTTAAAGATAAAATTTTAAAAATGTGGTGAAAATTGCTTCTAAATAATAGAGTAACTTTTAGGGGTTAAAACCTACACCCTTAAATATATCTTATATTTGATCGTTTAAAATGTTACTTCATTTTAAATTTTAAAAATTGGTAAAATTTAATTTGATCCAAAATAACTTACCAGAAGACAAAAAGACTCCAAACAAACCATGCCTTTTGAATTTGCATCAAGTGTTACAAAAAAAAAAAAAAATCCATAAAACGTTGATGGATAATAGAACTTATTGTTTTATATATGACACTAAATAACCGTCTAACGGTTCTACATTCATAATAATAGAACTTATTGTTTTTAACCCAATTTTCCACATGACATGCTTGTGCATAACATTCAGACTTAAAACAAATCATGTAATTCTTAGGCCAAGATCCATTTAGAAGATTTTAGGACAGAAAAAATCAGCACCTCTATCAGGCAAAACCTATCAAGGAAGTGCAAAACTACACACATGCAGAACTTAAAACATCCTTTGAGGTGTAAGGCGCATAACTGATTATTGAGCCACATTTTGTTTTTTAGGGACAATTGCAAAATATCACAATAAGGGTAACATTAATTCTACCCATCTAACATCTCTTTAAACATTTTGTATCCATACTCTGTACTCAAATACACCAATAATTTTCTCAAGCTTGCACCATTTCTAGCATGACATATCGAAATAATAAATCCCCATTAAAGTTAAATGACAGATGGTAGTAGGAATATGAAAATAAAAATTGAAACTTTACATAAAAGGCTGTTCATTATTTGGGACACAATAAAAAGTAAAATAGAAACACACCAGTCAACAAAACCTTAAACCAGTGCTCAGGAAATATACGAAAGTATGAAATTCTCTTCGATGAAAGCCCATGAGGTACAGGTAAGGGAAATGAAAAGCAACAAAATATTTATAGCCTTCAAAATCTTGCCAAAACGATTAAGTAGGGTGGATGAACAATAAGAATTCCTGACTAGTCATCATAGAGAGCATCCACACTGCTACACAGATTTGGAAAATACCAGAACGGAGCAACTGAGGAAGCATCTCTGATAGATATTTTGCAGCACAATGGAACATCCAAGGATTCTTCCATCATATCCATAAAATCTTCTCTATCAATGATGGGGAAAGACTTTGGATATATATCATCCAGGAACTGTATGGCGTATTCCTCAACTGGAGCTCCAAGACTGTATATGCAATTCTTAGGTCGTTGGCACTCCATCCGCCACAATTCATAGTTTGTTGGCTACGCCTCCATCTGATCATGTCGCTAAATCCGGAGCTTTTGTTACTTAGAAACAAAGCTTGATCTTTGAGGTTCTGCGTCTTCACCCATTCCATCTTCAAAAAATTTAGCTCGTAAACTTGATACTGCTGCCAAACTGTGTCATATCTATGAATCATTAAGAGTTTGTCTTCAAAAGCAAGCAATTGTAGTCCATAGCTCCTATATCCAATGCGTTTTACTTTCAACAGGGTCACATAAGGATGGAATTTGGGTTTAATATCCCAATATCACCATGATTGGTTAACATGTATATCTTACCCTTGAAGACAAACCACCGAAAATCATCTGCAAAATGGCCCTTAAACAGGTCAGTATAATCATAGACAGTCCAATTGACATCGGGGGACTTGTGGAATTGTAAAGATGGGTACTCTCCTTTAATAGCTATGATTACAAACTCCTGCGAAGAAGTAGGTAAAGACGCAAAGATGAAAGAAAAATAAGGATTAGGAGGGCTAGAGAAACGGAGTTCATGTCTTGTAAAAGGATTCAAAAGCCAAATTTGAGAATCAGCACTTTTTTCTTGTCTAACATGACAAAATACCCACAATAGACACCAGAGCATTTTTTGCCAACAAGGTTCGGCAGTATTGCCTTGTACAACCTTTGATCAAATATGCTATAGAAGTAACAAGTTCTCCTAGCATATGACGATAATAAGACAACTAGTGGAGGTTGGGATGCCATAAACTCCTGCCTGTGCGCTGCAACATATAACCTCCATCCTTTGCAAACACAGCCAAACATGAGATAGTCTATAGCACATAGCAACTTTGCTATCAGCTCAAGCAAAGCCTGAGGGAGCTCTGACCATGGCCTCCAATTACTTCTGTCAACCATCCTTTTCTTCCTGCTTCCAGGCCCTTTGAGATTCATGTCACTGCCCCCTTGCAGCACCATACCTACCATCCCACAATAAGAAAATATTGATCAAAATCAATATATGGTTGTGCTACTCATTAGACGTAAGAGCATATTATGTAATTCATCTTAGAAGTTTCAACCACTCTTCAAACATGCTTTGAGCTTTGAGCTACATTTTGTTTTTTAGGCACAATTCCAAAATTTCACAATAAGAGCATTCACACCAATTTGTACCCAAAAAAATTCCATCTAATTTAGCATAAGAACAAACTTTTTCTATTTTACCTAATTATTTTTTAAAACACCCACATCTAATTGTCTAGTTTACATTTTATTTAAATATTCAATTCTCATTCATTTTTTATTAACATTGCATTAATCTTTAAGAGCAGAATAAATTCTACTTATTCTGACATTTCTATAAACATAAACATATAACCCATAATCTGTACACAAATACCCAAACAAATTTTCCCTAGCATGCACTGTTTCTAGCACATGGCATCTTGAAAAAAAAAAAAATACCCAATATGAATTAGATGAGAGATGGTACTAGGAATATGACAAAAATCGAAACTTTACATCAAAGGCTGTCTGTTCATTATTTTGGGACACAACGGAAAAGCAAAACAGACACAAATCAAATATAACACTCAAACTTCTCTTCCATACTTTTCTTTTGTTTTCCTACAGTCAGCCCCAAACAGAGGGAGAGCCCATATAAAAACTAATAAAGATAAAAATAAAAATAAAATTTGAGATTTAAAAAAATACAAATATATTTTGTTAAAGTAAACTGTAAACAAGTAAAGTACCTGCTTTGAAGTTTTTTTGTGAAAACCCAAGCGACCACCTTTGTTTTGTTGAGTGTAAAACGATGAGTATGTTTGGCTGTGCAACTTATATAAATTCAGCTAAAAAGCCCGCCCCAACTTTTGTTTTTCGAGGTTTTTTACTCTTGTTTTCCCGCCTTGTAATTCATGGGTGGCAAGTGGCATAAATTTTCGATGAACCCAAAAAAGGTTTTTTTATTTATTTATTTTTATAAACTATAAATATTCTTCTAAAAAAAAAAACTATAAATAAAAAATATAGTTAAGGAAATATTTCCATAACTACAGTCACTTCTAGGTTAATATGGCAAACTTACCATAAATTTTATCACAAAGCCTAATAAATTAATTGGTTAATGGTAACACTTCAACAATTAATAAATAAAGTAATAAATAAGTCAGAAAATTGCACCGGAAAGTGGAAATAATACCATGATTTTTCAAACTATTTTGTTTTGTTTAATCTAAATATGAAATCTGATAATTGTTGTAATTATTAATATTATACATATTTATTATGATTGTATTAGAACAAGAAATTAGGGTCGGGCTTAGATCTAATGTCCAAGTATTTGACCCATTGAGATAAGGAAAATTATTAGGTACTCCTCGAGTATTATAAATGTGTACTCTCTTCCTTTCACATGAATGATGGGTCCTACTCATGAATTTAATTAGGATTCACCATTTATTCATGAGAGGAGGAAGTACATTTATGATATTCGAGTACATAATAATTTTCCTTGAGATAATGACATGTGTCCACTTTTAGACACGTGTCACCATCGACTGGGTCCAATGCACTAAACCTAAACCAAGTCCATTAAATTATATACCACTGCGCACCCTTGGTGTGGTGCGATTGCCACTCCATAAGTATAAATGCTTGTGGGGTGTAGGGGGATAAGGGTTGGAGTTTAAGTTTTCGGGAGGGAACTTTACACACATATATACTTAAATTAGGTTAAAGTAGAAATTTTATCTTGTATTAAAAAAAAAATATATGAAATTATATAGTTCATTATTCAAATAAATTATAATGTATTAGATTTTAATAGAAGGTTTAACCATATAATGAAATTTAAATTCAATTGGGAAAATATATTAGAATAATGATGTGTAAAATTTTTAAGTGAGGAAATTTTTAATTAAATTATAGTGGTTGGTGATGTTTTTCCCTTCCCGTTGAATGATTTCTTATGAAAAAATTCAACATTCTTGATTATGGGTTGTTGCTTAATTATTTATTTTATATTTAATATTGTGCTTGGCTAGTTCATTTGAAATATCCAATATTTTTCACAAAGAGAGAAAAAAAAAATGATTACAAGTTATTATTATTTGATTAATTTTTCCAAAAAGAAGGGAATAACCATTGTTAGATTTTCATCTCACAAAAGCATTTGTGAAGCATGGACATGTGAACAACTTAAATACCACACAAATCACAAATGGAAATGGTTTGTTAATTTTGGATATTTTTTAATAATTCAATAGTTACAATAGGAAAGATGAGATTTGCAATTTTGAACCTTAGATATTTCTATTTTTTTTTTTTTAGAGTTTCAATTAATAACATCCGCTCCAATTGGACTAACAGGAACTCACCTTAAACATCTTTATTAAAATAGTGTCAGTTGAGCTACAAATCTTTTGGTGTTTTCTAATAAAATGTCTAAATTGGCCCTCAAAGTCATTTTTCAAATTGCCACTTGTTAGCACCTGGATGTCATTCCTTGTTGACTTGAGACTAGTTCGGGTAGCCGAATACACCTCTCTCCTTTGCACGCACAATTAGTGAACGCTAGCTTCTTCATGTTTGTGCCTATGTGGTTCCAACCCCATCTCCCCCTCCTTCAATACCAATGACCATAGAAAAAAAAGTAACAGGGATAATATCTAACCCCAAAAAAAAAAATTATGAGGGAAAATTTTATTATATTTTTTTGACAGAAATAGAATAACCATTGTTGGATTTTCATCTCACAAAGGAGAGTGTACAATCTGCACAGGTTGAGTATTTTTAGAAGCTACAAAAATGGCAGCAGGATACTTAATTAAAGAAAATTCTCTACAAAGAGTTCATATCCAGTGCATAATGCTTCAATTTTTATGAGGTTTAGGAGAGGTCATGGACTCATGGTAGGCACTCTTATTTTCTTCAATGAGCATATCATTATAAAAAAGTACTAAAGTAATAAAAAAGCAAATGAAAAAACAACAAAATATATATATAAAAAGAAAACTCTCAAACTCTTGTCCAAATGATTAATTCAAAAGACAAATGGTAAGGATGATGAACAAGAGAAATCCAAACTAGTCTTCAAAGAGGGAATCCACACGACAAGACAGATGTGGAAAATACCAGAATGAATTATAAGATAGGAAATCATGTGGCAAACGTTTTCCATGCGAAATTTCGATAGACTGGAAGCCTTTGCTACCTTTCCGTCTGTTTATTGAGCTGATAAAGTAGAAAAAACTCCGAATTCTGTATATGCAATTAGAAGGGTGCTTGCTATCTTCCCATCTGGTCATGTTGCTAATTGCAGAGAACTCATCAGAGTCTTCCTGGAACAATGCTTGACCTCCTAAGTTAGGAATCTTCACCAATTCCATCTTCAAAAAATTTAGCTCATAAACTTCATGATCAGTAATTCCACCAATCACAAGGAGCTGTTTATCAAAACATAGTAACTTCCATGATCCACAGTTCAAATCTGCAGTGCCTTTTACTTTCAGCAAGGCCAAATGAGGATGAGAAGTCAGATTTAGTACCCTAATGTCAGCATTATTTGATATAATATATATCTTACCATTGAAGACAGCTAAATCAGCAATCATATTACGATCATCATAATTATATAGAGTCCAATTGATATCTGTGGATCTACGGAACTGTAAGCACTGACTGGAAAAACATATGATTATGAACTCTGGCAAAGGAGTAGCTAAAGAAGCAAGGGTGACACAACGAAAGAGATTGGGAGGGCTAGGAAAACGGAGTTCATGTCTTGTATAGGGATTCATAAGCCAAAGTTGAGAATCTGGCCTCTTTTTCTTGTCTTCCATTATCAAGTACCCAGAAGAAATCCCAAAACACACTTTGCCAACAAGGCTAGGCAGTAATGCCTTGCACCACCTTTGATCAAGAATACTATAGAAGTAACAAAATTTCTTCCATTGCCGTGAAAAGAAAAGAACAAGTGGAGGTTGGGATGCCATAAACTCTTGCTTGTATGCCAAAGCGTACAACCTCCAAGTTCTACACACACAGGTAAAAATGAGATAATCTATAGCACCTAACCACTTTGTTATCTGATGAAGCAAAGCTTCAGGGAGCTCCGACCATGGCCTCCAATTACTATTGTCCACCATCTTTTTCTTCTTACTCCTGGGTCTACTGAGGTTGATATCACTGTTCGCTTGCAATACCATGATTACCTTCACACAAATAGAAAATAAAAAGATTAATGCCTACATATAACACTAAATAGACACCACTTGAATAGTTTTTAACACCACTTGTGCAACATATTTTATTTATTTGCTTCCAAGCTCATTAATGGATAGAAGTTTTTTGATCCAAGTTCATTAATTTTACAAAGAAATAAATAATCAAGACAATAGCAATGACGATAGTGGTGAATGTAACAATGATCTAAAATTTTAAGATGATTTTCTTGACAAGAAGAGAATAACCATTGTTGGATTTTCTAATCACAAAATAGATTGTACAATCTGCAGAGGTTGACTATTTAAGAAACATAAAAATGGGCAGCATTAAACAGCAGATACCCTGGTTGCAGGAAATTCTCTCCAATGAGAATGACATCAAACACAGTTAAGTAAAAAATAGGGGAAATAAAGAGCAACAAATATATATAACCCCTCAAAATATTGTCCAAATGAATGAATGATTCGTTCAATATACAAATGATAGGGATGAAGAACCTAACTAGTCTTGAGAGAGAATCCATATTGAACGACTCATGTGGAAAATACCAGGATGGTTCAACTCAGAAACTATGTGGCATTCATTTTCTTCCAATGAAATGGAAAGACTGGCCATTAGAAGGTTGTTCACTATCGTTCCATCTGGTTATGTTGCTAAACCCCATATTATAATCCAGAAACTATGCTTGTACTCCAAAGTTCTGTATTCTCGCCCATTTGATCTTCAAAAAATTTAGGTCATAAACTTCATTATTTCCAATGGCATGAATCAACAGGAACTGCTCATCAGTACCCTGTAACCACAGTTCACCTTTCAAATTTGGAATGGATTTAACTTCCAATGGGGTCACATAAGGATGAGACCTTAGATTTACTACTGTTCCAGAATCAGTTGTTATTGCATACACTTTACCCTTGAACGCGGCTTATAATCAACAAACGTCCAGTGATGATTACAATCACAAATTCACAATAAGTCCAATTGGCACTATTGGATCTAAGAAACTGTAGACATGAGCCATATCTACGAAAGGCTATGATTACAAACTTTGGCAAAGGTGTCACTAATGAAGCAAGGATGACACTATCATGTTCTAGGGGAGGGATAAGGAAACGGACTAATGGAGTTCATGTCTTCTTAAAGGATTTAGAAGCCAAATTTGAGAATTTACCATAAGTTTCTTGTCTTCTAGGACCAAGTACCCACATGAGATCCTAGAACACAATTTGCCAACAAGGTTGGGGAGTATTGCCTTGTACTCCTAACATCCTTCCATCAAAGATGTTATGGAAGTAACAAGCTCTCCTGGAACGGTTTGACATAAAAATAACAAGTGGAGGTTGGGATGCCATAAACTCTTGCCTGTATGACACAACATACAACCTCTGTGTTCGCAGACACAGCCAAACATGAGATGGTCTATAGTACCTAGCCACTTCGTTATGAGATAAAGCAAAGCCTCAGGGAGCTCTGACCATGGCCTCCAATCACTATTGTCAACCATCTTTTTCTTCTTACTTCTAAGCCCCTTAAGATTTTTGTCACTGTCCCCTAGCAAAACCATGGCTACCTTTGTGCAAAGAGAAAATAAAAATTAATGTGCACATATGACACTAGATGAAATCTAATTTTTTTTAGATTCATAAATATGTCTTACTATTTTTTTTAGTCCAGTTTTCCAGAACTTGCAATACATTATACTCTATACATGTAAACTTGACAGCATATTATGCAATACTTGGCCAATATCCAAGTATTTTGGGGATATTTTCATTTTGGTTCATATATTTTAAAAGAATTTAATCTTATCCTTGAGTTTTTCAAAAATTTTCATTTTGGTCCATGCCGTCATCTCATAAAAATTGTTGACATAATTGACGGAATGCTCACATGACTAATATAATATGATAATAATAATTTACTTTGATTATTAACAAAGCCACTTCTGCATCTCAATAATAATAAAAATCAATAATATTTTTTTTATAAAAAAGGTCTTCATCTTTTCTTGCACTTTCTTTGCAACCAAACATTGCAGCAGGTGCAGCTCATGTCAATGCATCAGCCTCCAAGATTGAAGCTTTATTGCTCCCAAAAATTTACTTCCTAAAACAAAACACTAGAAACCTCAACCAAACAATACTCTCTCTCTCTCACAAACAAACACAAAGTAGAAAACAAAAATTAAAAAATAAACAGCATTCTCAGAAATTAAGAATGACAAGAATCATCATAATTAATATCAGACGTAATCAGAACCTTTAATGCCTGATCATCAACCATAATAATACATGCTTGGGATTGATATATTAATAATTTGAGGGTATAGCTTACCTTGCAATGCCGAAAACAGTGTGGAGGAGAACAGAGGGTTGAGAGAGAGAGAGAACTAGGGGGAAGTTTTCTCTATAATCTGATGAAGAAATCAAACGGGTTGATTAGAATTGCTCCCTAATGAACAATTATACTAAAAAATTTACTGTGTATGGTTGTCAAAGAAAGTGCAAGAAAATATCTGTATTTCTAATTTTGAACTGCTCCAACTCCTCCATATTTCTTCAATCACTCAGTTACCTGTTTCTTTTTTTTTTTTTTTTTTTTTAATTTGCGGTTTCTTTACTCCTGGGTCTCACCTTTTTTTTTTTTTTTTTTTGAATTTCAATTTTTTTTCAAAAAAAAAAAAAAAAAAATCATACTATAAAACTGTTACTTTAACTACTCATAAAATTTAGGCTGTTACTTTAAAAACAAAACATAATTCTTATCCCTAACATTTTTCATGGGTGAAATACATTTTTATAAATCTCATCACATCTCTAAGGATTTTTGTGACATTTTTTTTTTCAAATCCCTTCTCCCTTATTATGGATTTGAAAATAAAAAAACTCATACTATAACCTCTCATTCATATCCCTTTTATTTAGGCACTAGCCAGTTGCCAAAACAAAATAACAGATGTAATTTTCTTGGTACTAATTTTTTATTATGGTTTTTTGTATGTTTTTATTTTAAACAAATTTATAATTTTGAAAATATTTTCCTTTAAAACTCTCTTTAGGTGTAAAACTTGAAACACTCTTTGTATATTTCAAATGGTCATTTTGTTTATAGAAATCATAATTTTAAATTCCATTCCATTTCGATACTTAATTTAGTGCACACTAAGTGCACTTACCCCTCTTATTTCGTTTCAATCTAAATTTTGGTATGTTTTGATGTGTCGGACAAATCCCGGCCATTTTAATTTCTCAATTTCGGACTATTCCAGGCTATGTTGGATATTGAAACAAAAAAGAATGTGATTAATCAGTAAGAACATTTTTTCGATAAACAAACTGCAATTATATCCTTTCAATTTCAAATGGCTGTGGCCTGTGGGCTAAATAAATAGTACACACCTTGCTGCTACCAGTTCCGTTGCTCAAACGTTTTCATAAAAACAAAAACAATGAAGGACAAATTTTTTCGATAAAAGAAAAAAAAATGTAATTAATGAATGGTTTTCTATAGACAAAATGTAACAAAACTTATCTGTGAGTTTAATAATTGTGACCTCTGTAAGGTTGAATTTATTCAACCATCTAATTGGTTTTATTCCATACCAAATTTACTTGTATTTCAGCATTTAGTTACCCTATATTTAGGTGGGTTTGTTGTAAGGATAGTGAGTGAGATAGAGTGAAGTTTGCTCAAGAGTGTGTAAGAAAACAGAGACTCGCGGCTTGGTCTCGCGGGTGACTCGCGGGTGACTCGCGGCTGCAAGCCGCCAAACGCAACACACACATGCCAAGCATGCTAGAAGGTGAACAGTCATGCTAGCTGGAGCACTACAGGACAAAACAAGACAACTGGCCATATGGTTATCTCCCGACTTAGTCATCTCGCAAGGTTAAGCCGTGAGCCACCTATGTTTTGTAAAACCTGACGTTTCACATTCCTCTCTCACTCCAATATAAATACCCCTTTTACCCACGATTGTAAGAGAGTTTCTAGAGAGAATTTTGAGAGAGAAACCCTAAAGAAAAACAAGATTGATTCACCCACAATTTATACATTAAAGTCTCTTCAAATTCCTCAACTCTCTTCCTCTCCATTGTCAAATCCTTGAGAGGCATCTTACCAAACCTTGTTCTCACCATATTCATCACCGTGAGAGAGCTGTTTGGATTTACTGGGAAGCGATTAGGAAGGAACCAATCTTCATTGGTTGATGCTACGGTCTAGTAGCGGAATCCGGGAAGCTAGAAAAGAAAAAGGTTCGGCGCAACCTCGTTGGAGTAAGAAGCTTGGAGGGCTTAGGTGCACTTTGGGTAGATTAGGCTTGGAGGGTCTATTCTTTCTGTCCATGTATCCCAACTATATTTTCTAGTGGATTGTTTACCACTTGGAGGGCGACGGAGAGGTTTTACGCCGAGAGCTTCGGTTTCCTCTTCAATAACACATTGCGTCTTTGTCTTTGTGTTTGCATCTTCCTTCCTCTTTATCTTTGCCTTTTTATTATCTCTTTGTGTGTTGTGATTTTAATTTGGCTTAGATAGTTTTACCAATTCCATATTATAACTTATGTTAAGTTTTCGCACACTAGTTGTTTGACATAATGCTTGAATTGGTTAATTTGTAATTTGAGGGTCTAAATGTTCAAGAGTGTTTATACACATATTTGAACTTTCAATTGGTATCAGAGCGGGTACACTTTTATTGGTTTCAATACCATTGTGTGATCCTTAACTCCCTTTTGAGATGGATCGGTCTCAATCCCTAAATGCACCTCCATATTTTGATAGTAGTAATTATGCTTTTTGGAAGATTCGCATGAGAGTTTTTCTGTGTTCTATTGATGAATCTGTTTGGGATGCTGTTGAGATTGGTTGGACCAGACTGAGGCATCCAAATCCACATGGGATAAGGCAAAGACTCACCGCATCTAATGCTAACAAAAAAAAACACTCAATGCTATTTTCTGTGGTGTGTCTCCGGATGAATTTCACAGATTTCTCACATTACCGTTGCCAAAGAAGCATGGGAGATGTTGGAAACCACCTATGAAGGCACGAAGAAAGTGAAAGACACCAAGTTGCAAATGCTGACCACTCGGTTTGAGGAGCTCAAAATGAGTGAGGATGAGTCCTTTGACTCTTTCTATGGGAAGCTAAATGAGGTGGTTATCAGCAAGTTCAATTTGGGAAAGAAAACGGAGGACTCTAAAATTGTAAGGAAGATCCTTCGATCTTTGCCGGAAAGTTTTCGTGCTAAAGTGACAGCGATTGAAGAGAGCAAGGACCTTGATGACATCAAAGTTCAGGAGCTGATTGGTTCTCTTCGGACTTATGAGATGTCGCTGCCCAATCAACGGAAGAGTAAATCTCTTACTCTTAAGACCATTAATGAGAAGGTGGAAGATCAAGACTCATCGGGAGAAGATGTGGTTGACAAAGATGTTGCATACCTTGTTAAAAATTTCAGGAAGTTCTTGAAATTCAAAAATAATGGCAAATTTGATGATAAAAGAAAATTCCAAAGTTCTGGAAGGGAGAAAAGGGAATTCAAAAAGAAAGATGGAAAAGAATCCCAACCTACACAAGGTGTCACTTGTTTCGAATGTAACGGGCATGGACATTTTAAGAAGGAATGTCCGAATTATTTGAAATCGAAAGGCAAAGTGTATGCCACGACATTGAGTGACTTGGATTCATTTGACTCGAGAATCAAAGAAAGCTGTAATGGAGAGGGGAACTACTCGGCTTTTATGACTATTGCTCATGTTGAGTCTTCGAGACGAGTTGAATCTGCTTGTACGAGACCTTGAGAACATAGTGGTGAAGAATCACCGGGAATTGTTGAAGAATCGATGCTAAAGAAGATGAAAGCACAGCCAATCTTCAAGAGAATTATAACTCACTCCTAGAGAAGTCGGGTGAGTACACAAGGGTGGCCAAGGCTGTTGTGAGAAAAATGAAAAAGGCAGAGGAGGACTACAAAAGTCTCCTAATCCGATATAGGGAGGCCAAATGTGAGATAGAAACACTGAATGGTGAGCTGTCCGAAACTTACACAAAAGTGAGATTTCTTGAGCAAGAGGTTGTGCAAGCAAATGCTAAAATAGAGAGGGTCACCACCAAGAAGCTAGATGATGTTATTTCATCTCAAAAGAGTTTTTAGACAAATCCGGATTGGGATATACCGGAGGAAGTAGCTCATCCGGAAATGTCATTAAAGAAGTGAAGTTTATAAAGGCCAAAGAATCAGCCGATGTTGGTCCTACTACTGAGAAGCCCAAGATTGAGGAGAAAAGAAATGTGGGGAACGAATGGTTGTTGAATCCCCGCAATTAGTATGTGGGCAGGTCTAAATCCCGTGCCAAGTCTCATCCACGACCACAAAGAGGTCCTATAGCAACTTATGTGTGTCATTATTATGGACTTCAAGAGCATACTCAACCAAATTGCCAAAAGTCGAGAGCAAAGAATAGTGCAACTCCTCAAAGGTCGGGAGGACCTAGAAATGATAGATGAAATAGGGCGGGTGAACAATCTAGAGATCGAATGGTGATCCCGAATGATGAACGTGATGAAGATGATTGGTGCATTCACCAACTGCGCTGGAAAGCTTCTCATGAAGGTTTGAAAGCCCTAACTCCCATACCCAATCCTATAAGGAAATCACCCCAAACGCAAGTGACGTGTGGGTGAAAAAGGGTACTCATGCATAAGCATTATAACATGTCCATGCATTAATACTTCCTATGCTTTGCGGCGATGTTTGTTTGTTTGCTTGTTATTTTTGCCGTTGGTTGTTTGCTTGTCTTCTTGTGCATATTTTTAATTTTGTTTTATCAATATTTTTCTTCAAATGTCAAAAATCCAAAAATCACATAAAAATTAGAAAATCAAAAAGTTTGATTGACATTGTTGAGCTTTTGTCTCAAAACCTGTTTTGCCTTGTACCTTTGTGCTAATGGCTTTGTGCATTATCTAGCATTACTTGTTTCTTTGCACTCATATCACTGTGGGAAAAATCTTGAAATCTATGTGATTGTTGTAAATAGATCTTCAAACTTGTCATGAATGATTAGTGAATGGTTATGTTGATCTTGAGACATGCATAGACTTGTGTCTATATATCTTCCCACTCTTTATTTCTGTTTTTGCTAAAAAAAGCTCACCAAATGTAAATCTCCAAATGAAAAAAGATATTGAGCTGCAAAAGCCTGTCGCACATTCTAGTATTCGACTAGGAAAAAGGGTAAGCGATCGTATATTAAAGAGAATGTTTATTCAAAAAAACCAAAGGCTAGTTCTTTAAAGTGAAATATCAAATATCACTCTCACAATGAGAGGTGATTGTCTCAAAAGATCAAAATGATCAAATGTTATAGTTGATAGTGGAGTCAAATGTAAAGCTCCAAGATATGTTATCAAGTTTTGTGGGAGGTCATATATACATATTTCTATAATTGAGATGGTTCACATGATCTAGTACTAATCGTGTATGTCTTGGTTGAATTGATTATTGAAGTTTCACATTAGACTAAGAACTATCTCATTGTTGATATCCACACACAACACACAAGTTTATGTTCAAGAAATGCCATATTCATTTGTGTGATTGTACTTGATGAAATGTGTTTTCACATGCTCAATCTTTGTTAATTCAAACACAAAAAGATTTTTGAGTGTTTTAGGTGTTTTTGGAAAGTATTTTGTTTAAAAAATCTGAAAATTTCAAAAACCCGTTTTGCCCCTGTTTTGGCGACTCGATCGCGGGTAAGTCAAGTCACGAACCTCGATCGCGTCTTCGCGGGTCATTTTTGGCGACTTGTTCGCGAGTGGAAGGTCCAATCGCGAGGGTTACTCAGAGATTTTCGCGGCTCATCTCGCGACTCTCTCGTGGGTAAACCTTCAGTCGCGAAAAACACTTAGAAAATTTTTTCAAACTTTTGTCCTTAAGTGTTTTGGCGGTTTGAACTGGCGACTTGTTGGCGACTCTCTTGAGTCGCGAAAAACGCGTGTTTGGCAAAAATAGGAGCAGTTTTTAAATTTTTTTCAGTTTTTCCCTCGAATTTTTGTGACTGTTCATCTTCTCTCTCAACTATCTCCTTCCCAAACACTCCGTGCTCCCATTTTCAAACTCCATTGTTGCGTATTTTTTGCTCAAAATCTTTAAGTAACAGGTATGGGTTTTCATTCTTGAAATCCTTTTTACTTGATTTTGTGTTTTTCCCCCTTGATTTTTCGCATGTGTTTATGTTTTTGAGATGGGTTTGTGTTTCGGATATTGCTTTATGTTCCTGCTTAGCTTATGGATGTTGTAGCTTGAGTTTGAAATTATTTTAGTTGTTTCCTTTTTGGTCTTCATCATGTTCTTAGCTAAGTGTGTCTTTTTAGTTTATCCGAACTTGTGCTGATGAGTTGTTTCAATGTGTTCCTATTGTGGATGTGTAGTTTCTTGTCTTTGAGTGTGCATGTTCTATTGTGTGAATACATTGGGAGCATCTGTTTGTTTTACTATGCTGATTATGAGTTATGTCATTTTTCATTCCATTGTATGTCTCATTGACATATATTTGTCTTTAGGATGTTTTCTATCTCTGATGATTTAATTCTCCCATGCATTCTCCCCGTTGTTCTTGTGTCTCCTATTTTAGGCTTGTTTATCCATATGGTTGATCTTAGTAGGTTAATGTTTAAGTGTTCAAGTTCATCCGTGTGGCTGCAATTTCTTTGTTAATTACATGGCACTGACTAGTTCTACACATGTATTGTTCTATGCTGTTGTGGCCTCTTCTGATTGTTCACAGATGGCTCCCTCACCTCCAAAGAAGAAAACTCCTGCAAAGAAGGGCGACAAACGATTGAAAATGGGTTCTAAACTGTTTAGGTCAGTTCAACACTTTGAGAGATACAAGGATTTCTTCTTGAAAGCAGGAATTATTCAAGAAAGATTTGTAGATTTGGAGGATTTAAGAAACTCCTTTATCCCAAACTGCTTTTTGAGGGAGAGGATGGGAAAAGCTTTTGAGTGATCTCCCCGTAGTGTGTGAACCCATGATTAGGGAGTTTTATTCAAATGTTGTGATAAGGGAGAATGATTTAAGCTGCTGGGTTAGAGGTAAAGAATTCACTTTGGATGCACATGTCATTGATGATGTGCTAGGGCTTGAAGGATTAGAAGATCGGGAGTTTGTCAATTACAAAGATAGGATTGTATCTATTGAAACTGTTCAACAAAGGATAGGTGGATAGAGAGAAGGGAAATGTCTAAATACCACAGCTTTTCCAATAGACATGAGGTGTCTAACAATAATCATGATGTTTAACCTCTACCCCATAAAGAAGTTGACTACAATCAACTGTGCAAGAGTAATTTTTTTGATGGATCTCAAAGAAAAGAATTTCATTGACATAAGTTCCCACATATATGACACTATTGTGGATGAGACTAGAACAACTTCTAGGCCAAAATTGATCTTTCTTAGTTTGCCAATGAGGATCTTTAGAAAGAAGGGTGTTCCAATCCCTCAAGACATCAGTTCCATGTCCACACCCTCTGCAATTAACAAGCTTACCCGCAAAAGGATAAGTGTTAGGCTTCTAGGAGAAGAAGATGAAGGTGATGAAGGAGAGGGTGTCCTAATGGAGACCGAGGCGGAGGCGGCAGGGGCATGCATCAACCTCAACACCCAAGAGGAGTGGCAAAAGGTCTAGAGCATCAACTTCTTCGGATACACCTCCGGATACTTTTCAAATCATTCTGAACGACTTGATGGGATCGAGAGGAGTCCAGTGAGCACTCGAGAGGATGAGAGCCATGCAGACCGTTTGATATTTTGTCCGCAAAACTTGACAGCTTCACCACCCAAAGATGGACAAAGTGACCCTTTGGCCATTCCGGTCAAAAAGGGGGAGATGTTTCTTTTTGTTGTTGATGACATTGTTGATGAGAAGCAACAAAAAGCAGCTCTTAAGGGGGAGTAATGTGTTGAGGGGAGTTGTCAAAATCGAAACTTTGTTTATACATGCTTATGTTTTGGGTATTTGATGTTTATATGGGTTTGATACACTGTGGTTTTAGTGTATATTTGTTTCTAACTCATAACTTATACTCTTGGTTTAATTTTATATATTTTGTTGATGTTATTCAGAATTTTTTGTGTTTGTACCCATGTGCTTTTGTAAGCTTTTAGGGTTAATGTTTTTATGCATAATTTGTAGGCTTTATGGTATGTACCTTGCTTAATGCAGCCTTTTATTCTATGTTGAAATCAGTACTTCAATCTAAATGTCTTGCATTTTGATTTATGTACTGTCACTCTTGTGCCCTTGTAGGATTGTTCCTAGATGCATATACCTTGTGTATTATGCATTGGTTGAGTGTTGAGCATACAAGTATCTTGCCTTGTGCTTGTTAGTTTGTATGTCCTTGTGTTCATTCCAAGTGTGAATGAGCATTGTGGTCACTAATTTGTAGTGATTACTTGGTTGATCAAGCCATGGTTTGTTTCTTAACTCCATATTTGCTTGATCACATATTGCCTGTTTCATATGCATTTCATGTTTTTCTGCATACAATGATCATGGTGTATTGTTGTGTTTCAGGAGTATTATGTTCATATGATTCAAGTGCTTCACAGCTTCTAGAGTTAGGTGTGAGTGAGTTTTGTTCAACTGTTCCCAACTCACATGTTAAGTCTAGAGTCTCTGTTTTAGGGTTTTGTCACGGAATAGCCAAAGGGGAGATTGTAAGATTTGAATTTATTCAACCATCTAATTGGCTTTATTCCTTGCCAAATTTGCTTGTATTTCAGGATTTAGTTACCCCGTATTTAGGTGGGTTTGTTGTAAGGGTAGTGAGTGAGATAGAGTGAAGTTTGCTCAAGAGTGTGCAAGAAAACAGAGACTCGCGGCTTGGCCTCGCGGGTGACTCGCGGCTGCCGCAAAGCCGTCAAACGCAAAGACATGTGCCAAGCATGCCGGAAGATGAACAGTTATACTAGCTGGAGCATTACAGACAAAACAGGACAATCGGCCATACGGTTATCTCGCGACTAGATCTCGCGACTTAGTCAAGCGACTTAGTCAAGTCGCGAGCTACCCCCGTTTTGTAAAACCCGACATTTCACATTCCTTTCTCACTCCAAATAAATACCCCTTTTACCCACGATTGTAAGAGAGCTTCCAGAGAGAATTTTGAGAGAGAAACCTAAAGAAAAACAAGATTGATTCACCCACAATCTATACATTAGAGTCTCTTCAAATTCCTCAACTCTCTTCCTCTTCATTGTCAAATCCTTGAGAGGCATCTTACCAAATCTTGTTCTCACCATATTCATCACTTTGAGAGAGCTGTTTGGATTTACGGGAAGCAATTAGGAAGGAATCAATCTTCATTGGTTGATGCTACGGTCTAGTAACGGAATCCGGGAAGCTAGAAAGAAAAGGTTCGGCGTAACCTCGTTGGAGCAAGAAGCTTGGAGGGCTTAGGTGCACTGGGTAGATTAGGCTTGGAGGGTCTATTGCTGTCCATGTATCCCAACTATATTTTCTAGTGGATTGTTTACCGCTTGGAGGGCGGTGGAGAGGTTTTACGCCGAGGGTTTGGTTTCCTCTTTGATAACACATTGCGTGCTGTCTTTGTGTTTGCATCTTCCTTCCTCTTTATCTTTGCCTTTTTATTATTTGCTGTGTGTTGTGATTTTAATTTGGCTTAGATAGTTTTACCAATTCCATATTATAGCTTATGTTAAGTTTCCGCACACTAGTTGTTTGATATAATGCTTGAATTGGTTAATTTGTAATTTGGGGGTCTAAACGTTCAATGGTGTTTATACACATATTTGAACTTTCAACCTCACTCCACCAAGCCCAAAGAACATGGGTAATAGTGACCTCATTAATCATTCCTAGTGAATTTTCCCGGCTTCGAAATCTATTTATTTTTTATAAAAAGAACAAGCTAGTTTCAAAAAGTTTTATAATTGTGCATATAATCTTTGAAATATTTCAACTTAAAATTTTGAAAATGTTAAAGGGCATTGATATATTAGGAAGTCAATAAATTAGCGACCATTTACTTTTAAAATAAGACAAATAATTTGGAATAGCAAAAATTAAAACAAAATAAGACAGTGAGAGTATGATAAATCTAAAATACTCAGCAAAAAAAAAAAAAAAAAATAATAATAAATCTAAATTAAATTACGATTTTCCCCTAAAGAATTACAAACACTTTATTTATTGTGTTTCTTTTTAATGGAATGTTTTTTGATACATTAATAGTTGGGAGACGAGTGATTTGAAACCTAGATCTCATGGAAAAAACCAAGGTAACAACTAATTAAGTTACAAGACTTTTAACCTTTTTATCATACATTGATCTCATGGAAAAAACCAAGGTAACAACTAATTAAGCTACAAGACTTTTAACCTTTTTATCATACATTTATAATGTATGAATTTTTAGGATTCAAGTGATAGCGCAATTATGATGGTTACCTTTGTGGTGTTTTATATAGGGGTGTCAATTCGGGTTAGCGTGTCGAGTTCGTGTCGTGTCGAAATAGGAGTATTCGACTAAATGGCTCAACCCTAACCTGACCCATTTATTACAAACACTTTATTTATTGTGTTTCTTTTTAATGGAATGTTTTTTGATACATTAATAGTTGGGAGACGAGTGATTTGAAACCTAGATCTCATGGAAAAAACCAAGGTAACAACTAATTAAGTTACAAGACTTTTAACCTTTTTATCATACATTGATCTCATGGAAAAAACCAAGGTAACAACTAATTAAGTTACAAGACTTTTAACCTTTTTATCATACATTTATAATGTATGAATTTTTAGGATTCAAGTGATAGCGCAATTATGATGGTTACCTTTGTGGTGTTTTATATAGGGGTGTCAATTCGGGTTAGCGTGTCGGGTTCGTGGTCGTGTCGAAATAGGAGTATTCGACTAAATGGCTCAACCCTAACCTGACCCATTTATTAATCGTGTCATGATCCTTCAACCCTAACCCGACCTGTTAATAAGGCGGGTTAACCCGACCCAACCCATTTGACACGCTTAATAAACAAGTCGTGTTGGGTTGACATGAATGTAACACAACCCATTTTAACCTGCATAATATTAAATATAACATCCATCTAGAAATAAATTTTTTACATTTCAAAAGGAGTGCATACACTTCAAGTCTTCAACCCGCATTCAAAATAATATAATTCAACAAAAATATAACATTCATCTAGAAATAAGTTCTTTACACTCCAAAAAAAGTAAATACACTTCAACCCAAATTCAAAATAATATAGTTTAACAAAAATAAAATAATATAGTTCAACAAAAACAAGTGGGCCATATCATGCAATCAAGAAAAACACAAGGCACATGGGTTCAAAGTTTATTGTACAAAAGCATTAGGCAGAAAAAAAAAAAAAAAAAAAAAAAAAACAAAAAACACACACACACACACACACACACATGAGAGAGAGAGAGAGAGAGAGAGAGAGAGAGAGAGAGAGAGAGAGAGAGAGAGATTGACACTTTGAGTTTGAGAATTGGGCATGAGAAGAGTAGTACAGCTGAAATTAAAAAAAAAAAAAAAATTGATATTTATAAGAAGATTTAGAGATTTAGGATTTGTAGGGTTTAGAGATCTAGGATTTGTAAAGTTTCAATTTCCAATTATATCCCTTGTAAATTTTTGTAATTACTCACTTTTCTTTTTAAATTTAAAATATATGTTGGATATAAAAGGTATTTGATAAATCTAAAATAAGATGAATATTTATTTGTTATACGAGTTAAACAGGTTGTGTTAAATGGGTTATTTCGGATTGACACAAATAAATTGGCTTGTCAAACGTGTCTATTGCGGGTTACGCGGGTTGACCTGCTTATGACACATTTCTTATCGTGTCGCTTTAGTCGACCTGTTTATGACCTAAACCCTTTAAGGCCCAACCCTAATCCAAAAAAACCCATGTCGGGTTCGTGTCATGTTTGTAGGTTGAGTTGAACATTGACACTCGTAACTCTATATCTATGCTTTGAAATTTGAATATTTTCCTCCCCACTATTTAGTACGGAGTATTTACCTATCCAATTTTTTTTTTTTTTTGAAAATGACCAATTCTTTGCTTGTGCATGTCAAGGTGTGTAAATATAAGATGGGTTCCAGGTGTCAATATATATGATAAATTAAAGTTAAACCTGCCTGGTGCAACTTTTTTTTTTTTAATGAAAAACCTATCGCAACTTTATAATTAATTATTACATAGTTGGAAGAGAGGAAAAACATTTTATGAATAATTTTTTTTTTCTTTCTCTTAACATCGGAGAAGATTATAGGGGAAAATGACACTTGGACAAATTCTCCAGAATCTATTGATTTGTTAAGTAATAAGATCAGATTTTAGATTTAAAGTGGCTTTATTAATGACATGATTAATACTAATTTTTTTGACAAATCGATAGTCAGGGGTGGGAATAAAACTATAAATGTCTTTGTTGAAAATACTAAAAAATGCTAATTAATTAAGTTACATGACACTTGACAATTTTTTACGTAGCTTTTATAAAGTCATACCAAAGTGTAACTCTCTCTCTCTCTCTCTCTCTCTCTCTCTCTCTCTCTCTAGGATATTACAAGTGAGTCAAAGTCATGTTTTCTATTTTCCAAAAAAAAGTAAGTTTGTTTTCAAAATAAATTATTATCCAAATCTTTAAGATGTTTTATTTTCCTAAATCCTATAAGCACCATTGAAGAAAATCCTAGGATTCACTAAACACTTAGAATTAAGTAAAAAAGTCATAAGTTATGAATATTATATCCATGTCCCTATATGTGTTTACAAATAAGTTGAAAAAGTATCATTCTTTTTTCATATTGATATGCGTGTAGATCATGGGAGTAAAAAAAAAAAAAAAAAGTTTTATATGAGATAACTGATACACACACTAGCCTTTCACACATGCTTTGCGTGTGTGATAATTTTTTTTTTTTTTTTTTTAACAGCTTTGATATTCAGTAATAGAGAAATTTTCATGGAAATCTCTCTCTCTCTCTTTTGTAACTTCCACCATTGTTGTTCACTCTTCAAGCTCAAATCTTACAGTTCCCCTAACACAACAGTTAGTGAAAATTAGTCAAAAAAGATTGATATATTTCTGGATGCTTTGTTCTCATCACCCTTTTGTTTGATATATTTCTGGTTGCTTTGTTCTCATCACCCTTTTGCTAACTTATGTGTTATGTCTTTTAAATACTATCAAGGACTAGTATTCATATATTTCGGCACCTCGTGAAAATGAGAGAAAAAATAAGGTGCTACCATATTAAACAATATTTATAATTCCAAAATTAAAAATCACTGCAAATTTTGGTGCTTTTTAGTTACGTTTTTTATTAAAAAAAAATTTTTATTTGCTTTCAGAGTAATGCTACAGACACAAATTATTTAACAACATTTTTACAAGCTATTCATGAGGTTTTAGTAATTTTCAAATAGTCATTGATATACATAAATGTGATATAAGTGTGGACCCATATTAAAATTAGTAAAAATTTGCCACATCAATAATTTATAAAAATATTGTAAGATATTTTATAGAATTACTCTTGCTTCTAAGCTGATTGATGGATGACATTTTTTGTTCCAAGTTCATTAATTTAATTAAGGAATAAATAATCAAGCCAATAATAAATAATGACAATAGTGATAAATGTGACATTGTGACAATGATCTAAAACTTTTAAGAAGATTTTAAAAGCCACAAAAATAGCGGCAGTAAACTTTAGCTACCCTAATTGCAGGAAATTATCTTCGATGAGCATATCATAATAAATGAAAGAAAAAAAAAAAGTACTGCAAAAGTAAATAAGGGAAATGAAGAAGAACAAAATAAATAAAAACCCTCAAAACTTCTGTCTGAAGGATAAGTTCAATACATAAATGGTAGGGTTGATGAATAAGAAGAAATCCGAATGGGCTAGTCTTAATTTGTAGAGATTGAAAGGCTAATTGCACACGAGTTGTTCATGATGACTTAGAGGTAAATTCCACCCTTTGAGCCCTTTTCTCCGGAGGGACTTCATAATTAGCCTTTCAATCCACTCTCTACAAATGATATTGTCAACCCATCCACCCCAACTACGGTTGCGATTCGGAAAGTCTTGATGAATAAGAAGAAATCTAGTCTTCATCAAAGAATCCACACGACAAGACTGATGAGGAAAATACCAGAATTTATTACAACTAGGGCGTAGTCGTCCTAGTAGATCAAAGTCTGGGGGCATCTACCATCAAAGAACTTCACAAAGTCAGAACCATATTCGCAAGTGCTGTATATGCAATTATTAGAACGCGGGATCCCAACAGCTTCCCAACTTGTTATGTTGCTAATTGCTGAGAACTTAATGCCATCCTGGAACAATGCTTGATCTCCCAAGTTAGGAATCTTCACCAATTCCATCTTCAAAAAATTTAGCTCATAAACTTCATAATCAGGATCTCCACAAATCACAAGGAGCTGTTTATCAAAACCCAGTAACTGCCACGATCCAGGATTCACATTTGTATTGCATTTTACGTTCAGCAAGGTCAAATGAGGATGCAGAGAATTCAGATTTAGCACCCTAATGCCTTCATAATTTGATATATATATCTTACCATTGAAGAGAGCTAAACTATAAATCATTTGAGGATTATCATATTTATAAAGAGTCCAATTGACATCCGTGGATCTACGGAACTGTAAGCATTCAACGGAAAAACATATGATGATCAACTCTGGCGAAGGAGTAGGTAAAGAAGCAAGGGTGACATATTGAAACCGATTGGGAGTTCATGTCCCGTAAAGGGATTCAGAAGCCAAATTTCAGAACCTGAAATCTTTCTCTTGTCTAAGATGATC